>STHB01000003.1:8275744-8413650 GCA_018908115.1 Anopheles rivulorum
TTTATGCCGGCCGCCTGCAGCACATCGGCAAGTCCATCGGCAAGCGGATCTTCCGGTCCAACCGCTACCAGATCGATCTGATTCTGCTTGCACCAGGCAACGATGGCCTGCAAAATAAAATAATTAAAAACAACACATACACAAACAAGCACATTAGCCCGACCGTTCAACATCGTTAAAGGATCGAATTGCTTCACTTACACCATGGTTCTTCACGCTGATATCCGACACTAGCTGAACTTTCGGGACAGCCGCAATGCCAGGGCTGCCGGGAAGTACGTGCACGGTTTCCACGCGTTCACTACGGGCCATCTTCCAGCAGATCGCATGTTCACGGCCACCGCCACCGATCACTAGCACCTTCTTCAGCGCACCGCTGTCCTGAACCATTTTGGGCAAGTTGTACCACAAACGCACAACGTCGTAGTTATGGCGTCTAAAAAGTTACGCAGCCAATTGAGCTTGATTAGCGGGCTGAACGAATGTGTGAAGATTCACACAACACTGCTTGAAGGAACTGCACGCTTGTACGATGCTATGCTCGATCGTGCGCTGTTCACTGATCGACGGATTAAGGCGCTTTGCGAAACGTTCGTACGCTGTGCGGTGATTTTGGTATTTGTTAGCAGAAGCGGACCTCGCGTTCCAGAGCACGAGACTCTGTGGGACTATAGCGCCTTCAGGCATCTTTCCCTTTCCTGCATAGGCAGCCGGCTTGTATGAGGCTAAAAGCAGGCCTCATTTCCTCTCATGATCTCTGTTTCCAACGCTTTATGCTCGCGCAGAGAAAGAGAGAAAACCCATTCGTCGAATGATCCTCACTGGGGCTACCTCCGTGCTTCCGTCAACCCCTAGTACCTGTAGCTGCGTACAGCTTCCTTTCTGACGCGCTCTCTGTATTCCTTCGCCACATGGCAATTGCGATCACGAACGCGTCAAGCATCGCAAAGATGACGAAGACGTTTACCAAAGCAGTAGCTCTTGCGAAATTACAACTGCGAATGCGAGATTGCTGAAGGGCGCGATTTTGCGTCCTATCGTCACCTCATTTCCATGGCAACAGGTACCTACAGTAAGGTACAGTACTTCAAACACAATACGGGACACCATGGACATACGCTCTAAGAAATCACATGAAAAACGCTGGATAGGACACATTCTTTTAATTCTTTAAAATTATTTAAATTAAAATTTGGTATACTCATCAAAGAATGTAGAATAAAACGAGTGCTAAAAAACTTTCAATTACTATACATCTACATTATTAGTTGCAATGGATCGCATAAGAAAGACCGGTTCTAATTCTAGTTCGGATATTCATTTCTACTCTGATTATCTTAGCAGGGGCACGCAATTTTCAGTTTGCACCATTATCATTATTTATAACGCATTTTATACATAACTCATACTACATATTTTAAAAAAAGCACTAAAATAATATATGTAAATGATTGTTTTAGCGCTAATGTGTACACATTAACCAACACTGTACACATCAACGGGTCCTTCCTTATACTAGAACGAATTAGAGCTTTCGTGGATGCGATGCCCTGGTGTCAGACATACAGCGTGTCACGTATTTTAAAGACATTCCTCCCCTCACGATCGACGATGTTCCTTCCGTTTGTTTTTTTTTCCAGAGAAAGGATCGTACAAAATTTACACACGAACTCTCGAAGGAGCTGCGGGTAAACAGTACACTAGTAGGATGAGGATCCAGTAAGCAACAATTAGCCCAAAACATACAAAATGAAAATTAAAAAAACAAAATTGCAAAACTTAAAACTGAGTGAGGACATTTTTGACTACACCGTGGGAGACGGGTGCAGGGATTTATGGTGGAGAAATAAATCTATGGGCAGAAAATGAAACTGTATCGCCAATTGTAGAGCATTGTGAGCTAGATCGATTTTAGAGCAACCTGTAAAAATAATAGAATAAGAATCGCTCGCTCTAGCACTTTTCCTGTTTAATCGATGGCCAAATGTACGCGCCCGGGTAGGTTCAGTGTGTTAACTCGGAAAGATGATTAGAATATCACCGTCCACCAACATTATTATCATCAGCACCACCACCACCACCAGCAACACCACCACCTAGTGCATCGCCATGTACGGTAGCATCAGTTAGCTACCGTCGCATGTTGAATCCTTGGGAACCATCCGGACCGGCAGGCAAACGTAGCACATGTTGATTCACAACGATATTTGACCCGCCCGAACTGCCATGCGCGTTGGTCTTTCCGAATGTAGTTCCACCTCCTGCTCCTCCACCTCCACCTCCTCCACCGACCCCACCATTGTACGGCATCGTATGGTTCGGGATAGCACCGGGCGGTGCATGTCCAAGCAGTGGTCCAATTCCTTCACCGTACCCGAACCCGTTGCGCATACCAACGTACCACATACCATCCCGGCCTCCCGGCGGCTGCTGATGGTTAAGATGTTGAGCAAAGTGTTGCTGATACGGATGGCTACTGGGTGGTGGCTGCTGTTGATGCTGATGTGGCTGCTGCGGATGTATGTGTTGTTGATGGTGGGGCTTCGGTGGAAACGTATGGTGCGGATGATGTAACGGATGCGTACTGTGCATGGGATGGTGTGGATGGTGATGGTGGTGGTTCGGTGTCGTTGGATAGTACACCACTGGTGCTCCTTGCGCCCGACCCGGTGGTCCATTTTGCATTCCCGGTGGAAACGTTCCGATTGGGGCCTGTTGCCGGTACGGTGGATGAAAGCGGTACAGGTTATTCGAATTGTTATTTGCACTATTCCCGGACATTCCATCTACGCCAACGCCAACGCCGCCACCGCCACCGCCACTTCCACTTGCACTACTAGCATTGGAACTAACATTCCCACTGTTACCGACATTGTTATTAACATTGTTTACACGATATCCATTCGTAGCAGGTGCTGTTTTCTTCGACCTGTAAAAATACCCACATAAAAACACATTTTCCTTGAGTTAGAGGAGTTCCATCCGCCATGCATGCATGCTACACTTACTCAGCTTCCTCGTCATCGTGAGCCGAACCAAGGATACGCAACCGTGCCTCGGCATATTCCTGTCTACGTTGATCGAGTGACTTGATCTGTGTCTTCGGTTTACTATCCGCAGCACCGCTTTTCCCTTCCGATCCGCCGCTCGTCTGCGGACGCTTCAGTATCTGCATCGGTCGGGCCACCATCTTCGGGCGCAGTTCCTCCTCTAGCATCTGCGGTAGGGTATTCTGCCGTGCCGTGTTTCCGGACGTCGCGGTTGCCTTTGCGGTATCCGCTTTGTCCTCGTCAATGCTGGTACAGCTTTTCAGTATCGTTATCGCATTGGCCAGCTGATAGTGGGTATGGGACAACAGGAAGCGATCGCGCAGCACACCATGAAACGTACAGCGTCAATTAGTCAACAAGGTCACTATGGAGATAGATGGGCGCGAGCTGTCTGTCCAGTCGTCTTCCATCGGTTCCGAATTTACCCATTGTTCTGCACTTACCTGCTCTTCGTCTATATCTTCCCAACTGTCGGCGATCTCCGGCTTCTTCGTGGACATGCTGGTGTACTACAAACTGGTGCAATTAGCTCAGGACTGGGGCAGCAACAGGAACACGACGAAGAACTATGATGCAGAAGCAGCACACTTTCTCTTTCTCTCCTTCCTCCTCTCCAGCAGTGCACACTCGCCAGCGGACCAAAACACGGCGCAGATCTCCCTACCTTAAACACCACCACCACCCGCAGCAGCCAGACCTCACCACCGTACCGTTTCCCGCAAGCAAACTATGCTGTGGGTTAGTGTTAGCGCTCGGAAGGAAAGATGGAAATCTTCTTTGCAAGGAAGCAGTGAAAACTTCTGCTGTACAAATTTTCCTTGTCTTACGAAAACCCGAACGACAACTGTCATCGGGGGCTGACAGCGAGATCGAAAGCGAACAAGGTTTATAGAGGAGCATAGCGAAAAAAAAAACAATCCACACTCAATCACCGCTAGATGCCTTTACTAAAACATCGTCGTATGATTTTTATTTGATAAAACGGTATCCCAGATAGGAGATTTGCTCGAGAACTACGTCCAATAGTGCGTAAATCATGTTGAATGATATCTATGCGCGCTTTCCAGGAAAATGACACAACAAAAGCTGCAGACGTTTATGACTACGTGCCGAACACTTCGTTGGCACGTTGTACCATTTCGCCAAGTTAAGCAAATTTGAAGTGCGGGTTTTGATATCATTCAGTTAAAATAACAAGTAAACACTCGCCGTGATCGAGAAAAACCCGTCCTAATTTCACTTAAAAATAAAGTGTTAAAGACTAGGAGCTGCATCATTGGACTTTATCAGAAACAAACAGCTATCTCTCGTTCGTTCGCCGCCAACTACGACGTTCGGTGAAAAAAGGATAAAAGGCAAAGAAAACAATCACCGCCTTGTATACACACACAATGGCATATTCGGCTTAAACAGCGCCATTCTCCATCGCGATCGTATGTTTCCAGCGCTGAAACATTACACAGATCATTCTAACTATGCCGTAGCGGCCTATAGATCCTTTTTTGTAGGAGATTTTCGTGTACGATCATTTCTCGTGACACAGTGTCGTGTTGTATTGTGTGTTGCCAGTATTGCGTTAGCAGTGTAAAGTGTTATTCGTTGGCCGTCGCTATAAGGGACTCATTACTGTGCGCCCGAGGAGCCAAGTAGCCGTGAGATTGCGAAGTCTGCAAAATCTCGAACCGACCCTCCAGCAGCATCACAGAAAGATACGCGAAATGGCAAACAGTGAAGCAATGCCGGATACACAAACGGCAACACAAATGACGCAGGATACGGCACTGGAAAGTCAACCGATCGAGCATCCCAGCTACGGCCAGCTGCTGGGCAAGCATGTGAAAACGAAAAGCCTCGGTACTAAATATCCTATGTTCTACGTTTCTCGTGCTTCGTCTACCATTTACGGTACCCATAGTTATAGCTATTCAATGTGCTGCACTCTAAACAACATTACCTTTCGTATTGCACCGTTCGAAAAATCCTTCCTACCGCATGTTATTTAGCTTTCCGCTTTAGCAACCGTTGCAAATGCTGGTATTCGTTTCAATTAGTTTTGTGATTGTCTTTTGCAGAGCTACGCCGCAGTGAGTTTAAAGTGGGTCGAGATGAAACGTGCGATCTTATGCTCGGTGAGACCAATCTTCCTGCCTCAAAGTTGTGCCGCGTATCAAAGGTACACTTCACGATCAAAAAGGATATGAACGATATGACGAGCCCTACGTACATACATGTAAGTAACCATTAGCAACCGACTGCCACTATGTGATGATGAATGTTTCTTTTTTCTTTTACGCATGCTAGGACCATTCCCGCAACGGTACGTACGTTAATGCTAGACTAATAGGCGCAAACAAATGCATGATCCTTAAGCACGAAGATGTCATCTCGATCGCCGGTGTTAATATCCGTGCGTTCGTGTATTACGATATGCGGCACAGCGTCACAGCGGTGGAAATTAAAGCGAAAGAGCTGCTCGATCGGTATCACATCGGACGGAAGCTAGGTTCGGGTGCGTGTGGGACGGTTTATCTGCTGCATGATACCGTTTCCTGCCAACCGTACGCCATGAAGCACGTCGCAAAGGATCCACTAAACGAGAGAAGCCGACCAAAGTTCCTACACGATCCACTGCGGGTAATGAATGAGGTTAACATAATGAAAAACCTCGATCATGTAAGTATATGCTACAGCCACCGGCGCATAAAGGTAACTTTTATTCTAACAAGTACTACACTAACATCAAATTACAGCCCTGTGTGATCAAAATGCACGATATCGTGGATAAACCGGACTCGGTGTACATGGTGCTGGAGTACATGAAGGGTGGTGATCTGCTGTCGCGCATTATTGACAACAAATATCTGCCAGAAAAGACGGCCAAGCTGTTCTTTCTCCAGATGTGTCATGCCGTAAAGTACCTGCACGAGCAAGGTAAGTGTAGAAGCGGGGACGAATTCATTCGAAACCTAATGGCAATGGCAACAGATCAAAACAATATGATCCAATACCAATGGTGTTCGGATTTCGCAGTGGGATTTCGTGCTCATGATTCGATCTGTGCGCAGTAGGGATTACGGATACGTTTCTTTTCTCATTCCTTTTCGACCGAACCTTCGCATATTATTGCTGAAGGTGGCTGTCAAATGTTGAGATTTACAGCCCAGTAGTAGAAGGTGATCTTTTCTTCGAGTCAGGTATAAATTCATCCTTCCGATCACGTTGGTTGTGTTATTGACCTTCGCATTACCATTATTATTTGTTGTTCGCATATATAGAGCGATCGAAAGGGAAGTAAACGTTTCGTACCTGTTTATGTGCAACGTGATCCAGCTGATTGTGTTGCGGAAAGAACCTTCTTCATTGCGAAGTTGTAAATGGAACATTTTACGAATACAAAAAAAGTTGCTAATATGTTAAGAAAGTAGATGTCTGCACCTAACGCTACACCTCACGGCTGTTCTTTCAACATGCAGGAATAACTCACCGTGACCTGAAACCTGACAATATCCTTCTCGAGGACGAAAACGAGTACACGCTGCTGAAAGTATCGGACTTTGGGCTGAGCAAGTTTGTACGCAAAAACTCGGTCATGCGTACGATCTGCGGTACGCCGCTGTACGTAGCACCGGAAGTGCTACAAACCGGTGGACGTGGTTCGTACACGCGCAAAGTAGACATCTGGAGCCTGGGTGTCGTGCTATTCACAATGCTCAGCGGTACGCTACCCTTTTCCGACGATTACGGTTCCCCAGCGGTGGAGCAAATCAAACGGGCAAACTTTCAGATGCGCCACACGGTGTGGAAGAAGGTGTCCCCACTAGCGAAGAAGCTAATCTACGAAATTTTAAGCGTAAATCCTAACTCACGCCCTACGATCGATCAGTTGCTCCGAAGTACCTGGCTGCGCGATCCGGACGTCGTACGCAAAGCGGAACGATTGATGAAGATACCGCTGATAGCGCCAGAACTGGCACCGCAGCGTAACACCACATCGGACGTAGAGAACAACAATGCGACGAGCCCGGTCAGTAGCTTTGCTCCACCGAGTAAGCGGAAACGGCTATAGGTAAGGATCCACTTTTCCAATCTGGAAAGCGAATGTCGTTTTTNNGTGAAAGCTGTCGGCTGTGTTTTGTGGGAAATTTTATTATTAATGTCGTCCTCATATGGTAACCTCTCTGTCGAAGTATTAAGCAATCAGGCAGGGTTCTGCATATGCTGTCACGTGTTTCCCTACAAATAGCAGGCAAATGGAGATAGTTTCTAGCATCTCATTCAGAGACTAATCGGCCATCGATCCGTGTTGCTTTACTATCAGTTTACTCGGTAGATACTTACTTACCCACCACCCGCCCCGTACGGTTGCGTACAGGTGAGAGAGAAATTAATTTTTAAATCTAAAACACTTACAATAGAAATATATATGACAGGGTTAAGCGAAATGAGGGAAAATTCATGTCATTGTTGAGAGAGTTAAGTTTAATTTTTTAAAGGTGTTTTTTTCTTCTTTGTATACTACTTTATATACTGTGCGATGGATTTATATTACACAGTGTTGAACTGTTTCACTGATAAACGTTACTACTCATTCCATGACTGCAGGTGTACGCGTTTTACAAATCAGTTTGCTAATGACCTCATAATAAAACCAAAATAAATTAATTTTTTAACAACGTTCTGCAAACGAAACGGTCGTTCAGAGTAAGCGCTTTTATTGGTTAAAGATGAGAAAAAAAAAACATACACATTCACACGCGATCACTTCTACCATGCGCCCGGTAAACATTCGATCTGCCCTCTCAGCTGCATCTTTTTTATTCGCAACAGTGTGCTGCGCTTAAACCGGTTTCATGACGTCCTTTTAACGGTCGCCAAGCCTCCAAGACACCGGAATGCCGGTGTCTGTATGAGTTATGGACACCGCGATGTGTACGTACGCGTACTGACACGTTGCTACGTATTTAATTGGTAACATAAGCTGTATGCGGCTTCCGGAACGGTTCTTAGCAAGGTCAAACGAATCGGTGTACAGTGTGTTGATAGAATGAAGAAGAAAAAAAAACCGACACACATTCAAACGATCCTGTCGCGGCAACTGGTAACAGCAAGCAGATCAGTACAGATCACCGGTATATGCGTACGCAATCTTCCACCATGTGTGTGTGTGTCCTCACAACCCCCACCGAACACAGGGCGAAGGGCAGTGCGCTGCTGTTGGTTGTTTGAAAGCGAAATGAAATGTTATTTAATTCAATCAACCGTATAGAATGCCCGAAGTCGAGCGATTCGAATTAGATTGCATTGGCGAGGTTGTTCGTTGCTGCGGGATCAAACTACAGACAGAGATTTGTTTTGAAATTCGCTTGCGACTGCAAAAAGGGGCAGTACAGATAGTAGTGGGGAACTGGAATATGGTTGCAAGTATGTTGGTAGACTTCTTTTATTCTTTTTGCACCGTCATCGAATTGCAGCGACGACGGTGTGCGAATTGCTTTAAGAGCACATTTTGCCCGAGGATCGAGTGATCTTCAAATGACATACTAAAAACACCTTAAACATACAAACACCGTCGGTGATAGGTTTGGAAATGGGCACAGGTGAATGGTTATTCCCAAAATGTTCTTCAAATTCATGACCCCTAGAAGCAACAACGCCAATTGTGAATGAAATTCGCCAGGCTGCAGTCATGTCATTAACATGCAACCGAACAGTATTGTGTTTTACTTTCCGACTAGTAACGATCTTTGAAACCATTCACAAGGGCAGCAAAAGGACATTTATGTCTTGCCTGAGTCCTGCTGACGAGAATTGTTACGCCATTTGCGACCATCTGGCGGGTTCACTTTATCCATTTTGTATAGTATCCACGTATGAAAAACTTACAAAGTCACACACCTTAGAAACACATGATGAGCAGCTTGTTTACGATATTAAAATTATAGCTGCTTATCATGATCTCCTGTATCTCTGATAGCATTGAAAAAAAAGGGACGGTAATGCGCATTTGGTTTCCCTTCCATTTTCCCTTACTCTGCTCAAGGTTGGGGCCGTTGACTACACGCGGTCAGTATCAAACACACACACACACACACACACACAAACGCAGACTAAAAGGAAGGCGGACGTCACGCGTATACCAGCCCGCCTCCCGTCGATCTTATCTTATCGTTAGTAAAGATTCGTTCTTTGTACCGCAAAATTTGAACGATTTGCGTCTTTCTTCGCACGCCGTAACCCCCGTTACTGGAACGATTTTGGGGAAGGGACATACCAACACACTCGCAGTGTCGCGGCTCGATTCGTTTGTCGCATGGCGTATCGTTGTTGTGCGAGTTCGGTTGGGGCTCGTCTCACATTGTGTAGGGCTACGTCGTTAATTAAGATGGAAAGTTGTTTGTGACAATCGCTCGTGCGCCACTATGAAACAGTGTGGCATAATAGGTGGCCATTAGTGATTTTGTAGTAAAAATAATGTGTTTTTTTTCTCTCTTTGTTTCATAAAATTCCTCATCATTCCCACATGTACTTTTGATCGCGATCGTTAATACCCATTTCCCGTTTTATTGGCAAATAAATATTTATGCCAATGCTATTATTAATTTCAAATCGTGTTTTGTATGTTGTACTGTTTTTGTTTTTACTGTCGTACAATCTTTAAAAAATAAATCACAAGCTCAGTAAAATAAAACAGATAAACTATGGCCATGACCACCATGTGACGACACATAATAATTACACGCGTACCTACATGTTGTTCTAAATGGCACAACCACCGGCCGGTAAATATGATCGCGCGGCATTAGATCGGATCGATCGCTATGTGTGTGTGTGCGTGTATGTAAACCAACACTGTCACACGCTTTTGCTGCGTTTCTTGGCCAACGCAAATTAGAGGACATTACTACCACCAACAAACGTTGGGTCGGGTGGGTTAGTGAGGCTTGTGAGTAGAAGAAAAGAGCAACGTGTTCCGCCAACACGCCGCGCTCCATCCGGCTGTTGAACGACGCGTCGTAATCGCGGGTTGGTAACCCGTTTTATTTTTTTTTTTCGTGTGTGTTTCTCTCTTTAATTTTCGCGAAACGACGTACGACCCGCGCGGGTTGTGCGGTTGATCGAGCGACTGGGGCGCGTCAGTTGATTGGTGTGCTCGTACGTGGCCGGTTCGTTAAGCTTCTCTTGGGCTGCTGCTTGGGCTGCTAGTGTCGTGTGGATCCTTTCGAGACAATCAGTGCCTACCTTTTACCGCAAGATGCTGCAAAACGTTCTCCGCCAGGTGGTCCGTTCGGTCGGTTCGATCGGGACGCGTTCGTTCGCTAGCTCCTCGTTCGGTACGGCCAGCGGTGCCACATCGCCCCTTACCTATCTGAGCGAGGATGAGCTGGTGATGAAGGAAACGGTGGCGAAGATGGCACAGGAACAGATTGCACCGCTGGTGAAGAAGATGGACGAGGAGCACCAGTTCGATCCGTCCGTTGTCCGTGCCCTGTTCGACAACGGGTTGATGGGCATTGAGGTGAGCGACGAGTACGGTGGCAGTGCGTGCAACTTCATGACCACCATGCTGGTGGTGGAGGAACTGTCCAAGGTATGCCCGGCAACGGCCGCCTTCGTCGACATCCACAACACGCTAGTCAACTCGCTGATGATCAAGCTCGGCACGGCGGAACAGAAGAGCAAGTACCTGCCGAAGCTGAGCCAGGAGTACAGTGGCAGCTTTGCGCTGTCGGAACCGTCCGCCGGTTCGGATGCGTTCTCGCTGAAAACCACCGCCAAGAAGGATGGCAACCATTACGTACTGAACGGTACGAAAATGTGGATCTCCAACTCGGATCTGTCGGGCGTGTTTTTGATCATGGCCAATGCTAACCCTTCCGCCGGATACCGTGGCATTACGACCTTCATCGTGGAGCGCGATTACGAAGGATTTACCGTGGGCAAGCGGGAAAGCAAGCTGGGCATCTGTGCGTCCGGTACCTGCACGCTCCATCTGGACAATGTGCGCGTCCCGGAGGAGAACATCCTTGGCGAGTTCGGCAAGGGTTACCAGTATGCGGCCGGATTCCTGAACGAGGGCCGCATCGGTATCGGTGCGCAGATGATTGGGCTGGCACAGGGCTGCCTGGATGCTACCATCCCGTACCTGCTCGAGCGCAAACAGTTCGGTTCCGATCTGTACTCGTTCCAGAGCATGCAGCACCAGATCGCTACGATCGCAACGGAAATCGAAGCCGCCCGGCTGCTGACGTACAATGCGGCCCGGTTGCAGGAAGCTGGCGCACCCTTCCTCAAGCAGGCGGCCATGGCAAAGTTTTACGCGTCGGAAGTGGCCCAGCGTACCACGGTCAAGTGCATCGACTGGATGGGTGGTGTCGGCTTTACGAAGGATTTCCCGCAGGAGAAGTACTATCGCGATTGTAAGATCGGTGCCATCTACGAGGGTACCACCAACATGCAGCTCAGCACGATCGCCAAGGTCATGAAGAAGGAATATCAGTCGTAAAAATCATCTCGTTCTACCATCGAGAGTGCTCGCGAAGAATGATGACGATGATGATGATGATGATGGGACTGTATTACGCAACTGTACGGTGGATGGTGGTGGTAGCGTGGAGCTAGTCTCACGTAGACGAGAACATTCCGGTTCCAGAGAAAGAAGAAGAAGAAGAATCATTCCACACAGACACACACACACACACCCACCCACCAGCGGTTAGGCAGAGCAACATCTATACAGATAGAGTACGAAAAGCACTTGTAGGCCGATATCAAATTTTGTCTTCCGCATACGATAGTCGCGAGCCCACACACAAATACGCGCACACGAAAGTTGCGCTTAGTGCGGTGGGTGTGTGTGTGTGTGTGTGTATGCGTTATGATAATGCGCATATCGTAGCATAAGCAACAACAACAACAGCGGGAAAAAAAACCATCATCGCACCAGTGCACGATAGATCAGTGTCTCTGGGCCATATAGCGAAACACGTAGCACAATAACAAAATTTTGTGCAAGAAAAACAAATACGGATGCATTTATTAAGGTTAAACATTTACTATTACGAGAGCACAACATTCGTGGCGCACACGTGGCGCGTTGTTACGTTGGGCGAGTGGAGATCACACAATTTTAGGCTAGGATATGTGAGCGAAACAATAATCAAAACAAAACATTCCACGAGTGTTTCAAACACACACACACAGCATTATTAAAACAAAAAGAAAGAAGAGACAAGGGGGGGGGCCTCTTGTTGGAGGTTGTACACATCCTTTAGGTACCACGATTTAGTGGTAGGCTGTTAATGGTCTTTAATTTCGGTACAGAAAATAAAGCTGTCGAAGTAGGCGAGTTTGTTAGCTGACTGGTGTGAATTTCTTCTCCCGTCGTCGTTGTTCCGTTTGGATGAGGTGTAAAGGAAACGGTCGTGAATTGGTTCACAATGGAGAGATGACAAACAAGACACGATAGGGAAAAGGGAAACATGGTACTCTTTTCCACTGAACACATACAAATTGACTCAGTGTTATGCGACGAACGTTTCATTGATCTTCTGTTTCGCATCTGCGCCACACTGGGATAGTTTTGTAGCGATGCAAACGATCTTGAACTTAATTCGTGGCGTATTCTTATGGTCGAAATATTTGTCGCATTTTTTCCAATTATGCCCTCATCTGTGCCGATTCGATGGTATCTTGGATTGAATATTTAAAACAGAAGCAGGATCATTTCGCTACATGGTTAAAATAAACCTAGTAAGCTATGAACTATGAGGAACATGATCATCTCACTGTAATGTGAAAATTTACAGACGGGTCATCATGATCGTCAACAAAGCAACCGAAAGCTTCCATCTCTTAGCTTTCAATGAAGCTTTTTCAAACGATGTTTTTGATGTTGATGTGTTTTTTCTTTTCTCTGTTACAATTAATTGGCCAAAGTCACTGGGCAGCTTCATGAAGTGATAGCTGCTTCACATAGCTGTCCCATCCGATCAGTGTGCAGGAAATGGTACTATCGTCACTGTTCGTTTCACCCCAAATAATATCACGCACATAGTTTGTAGCACTTTTCTCCACCTGTATCTCCTTCGATTTGTCGTTGTAGAATTTAACCTCCGGCGTATTCCCCAGCACGGCAAAGTGTTTTCTGTGTGGTGAAAAAAAAAGGCAAAACAACGGATAAGCTTTTACATTCACAAGAACATACCAACGCTTCGCGAACACACCTGTGGAATGATATTTTGTGAATCTTCCTATCGAAACACTGTAGCGTCTCGAGGAAAACGTTCGGTTGCCGCGTATCGATAAAGTACATACGACCCGCTTCATCTCCAATTGCCACCAACCGGTTCCAGTCACTTTCATTGCACCACCGGACGGTAGTGAACGGGACATCATGCTTTTCGTACAGTGCTACACCCGGTTTCGGTTCCCGGAAGTCCCACATCAGTGCGGACCGATCGTACGAACAGCTGACGGCTAACGAATCCTGACAGCAATCGGTGGCTATAGAAGTAATTGCACCGAGGTGTGCATGCTGCAATGTGGTAGTCGATTGCAAATCACCCTGACTGGAATCCCAAAGCTTGATGCAACCATCCATGGAGCCAGAAATTACGGTTCGCTCGGTGCTATTGAATGTGGCTAGCGCCATCAGTGCTCCAATATGCTGGCTTTGTTTGTCCACCAGATAGAGACCCGGTCCTCGGATGGCATTCCCAGTAGACCACAGTTCGATCGTACCTTTATCATTTCCCAGGAGAAACTACGGAAGAAAGCCACCCATATATGCATTATTTGCGCGAACTACGTATGCTAGCTTCTACTAACAAATCGTTACCAAAGCATCATCCATTGTGTAGCTTAGTGCCGTTACGATCGCGTCACATCGCCTGCTGAAGCTTACGTTCTCCTCCTGGAACAGATCTTCCACCTTTTGCCAACCACAGAAGCCACCTTCCCAGAGCCGACCGGTGTAATTATTGCCGGCCACGATTACATTGCCCGCACCGTTAACGGTCGCTAGATCGAGAAAGGGAGGAAGTTTCTTTTCCGGCAGTGGTACCGCTTCCGTAAGCCGGTACTGCACCGAGTTCATGTTCGGATAGTCGGTGCTTTTGGCCAGCTCATTGGACGTGCCCGGAGGCTGATAACTGGGTGGTATGCTGAAAGTGGCTATCATATCAACACGCTTGCTGTAGTCCATGCTGTCGGNCGACCGGTGTAATTATTGCCGGCCACGATTACATTGCCCGCACCGTTAACGGTCGCTAGATCGAGAAAGGGAGGAAGTTTCTTTTCCGGCAGTGGTACCGCTTCCGTAAGCCGGTACTGCACCGAGTTCATGTTCGGATAGTCGGTGCTTTTGGCCAGCTCATTGGACGTGCCCGGAGGCTGATAACTGGGTGGTATGCTGAAAGTGGCTATCATATCAACACGCTTGCTGTAGTCCATGCTGTCGGTACCGTAATTGATCACACAGGTGCACGGGATGGATTAAATGTAACGTTCTGTTTGGAGGCCGATTCGTTTACTGTTTGCCAAGATAACAATGTGCTTTTTTACCGGTAGCGTAATGACACTTGCCGTGCGATCGCAACATACGTACAAATGTCAAAGTGCGGATATCTGTCAAAGCAAGTGGATTTAAATCGTGACGTTATGGATCGACCTGCGTTTTTTAAAAAGTTGTTAACATCAGGTAAATCAATCGCTTTAAAAAACACTGTGCAAACGCTTAAATACTTCTTTTCTTTCGTTCATTCATACGTTCATAGCATATTTCAATAGTTACGTGTTTATTTTATCCAATCAACGATACAATCTCTATACTTTGCATTAAATTAATGCCCATTTTCCTACAAGCATCTGAAGCGTTTGAATGATCTGATTGGTGTATTACACACTGATTGAAAATATCCTTTATCGTTTGCTGATTCAAAATACATAATTCAAATTAGCATAAAATAGATGATAATGTAGCTGTAGCTAGAGTAGCAGATAAGTAGTAGCATTATTCAAGCTCTGTCCGAATGTGCATGGTTGTTGCGTTTTGCCAAAATTGTGTTTTATATTTTTCAATTTGTAACCAACAAAAAGTTAGAAGTAATGATTTTAAATTAGTACCGGTAAACATTTTTAAGTACTGTAAATACTCGTAGTTGAGCATGTTGAATCACCGAGAAAAACCTCGTTTACCTGACATACCGTTTCAACATCCACCATATTGCTTATCTGATAAAAAAGGTTCCAATATATTGTGCATAATACAGACTCGATGTAAAGAACCAACGGTAAGAAGAAAGATGGAGATAAACCGTAAAACCATAGTTCCAACGGTATTTAAATATTAGTACTTCATCGTTTCAGTCGTACATGGAAGTAACCACGATCGACCTGCGATCGCCGTTCAATGCTAGTGTTTTTTTGGCCTCCATACACCCAAATAAATAGCTGGAAACAGTCACGGTCACTTCTGCGTACGTTTGACTGTCACTATAGACGGAACATCACGTTCAAAGCTGCCAGTGCCCAGTTGAGAAGCGTGTAAGATCTGAATCACTCTGAAGCGACTTATCACTCTTTTGATACGCTAGGAACCACCAGCGTCCTGTTTAGTTAGACACGAGAAAACACTGTGTAACTTCCTTCCGGTCGATATCAATAATGTACACCAAAACCTGTATGATCTACACCTAAAGGTTTGCCTAATGATGCATATTGCTTGCGTTTTCCCGTCATCTTCCCTAGCTGAAATGTCTGGATTGGAAAATAAATTCCACTATTTCCATGCAAAGTATAGCTTGTATGTTGCGTTGGTGTGAACCTGAGCATAACACACAATTTAGCTTCTTCGTTTTTTGGTAACGCGCGTTCACTCTATCTAGTTCTGCAGGGCCTATATTTTCGATTGGACTAATCAATTAACCAGGAGAATAAAGTTCGTCGCCAAAAAAGAGAACACAAAATGCATCCAACTTTCGTGCTCTCTAGCGGTCATTTTTTATAGATAAATTTTTTAATAGATTTGGTACTCATAATGATCTTCTTTTCGTGTAACATAAGCAAAATAGTTACCAACATTCAATGATTTCAATGTGTAAGCTAATTTTCTTTAAGAGCTTAATAAGTTACGTTTAACAAAATTATAGTACACAATGGTTCCAAAAGAAAAGTAAAGTATACAAACAAATAAGGAATCATGCTAAATGAATAGTTGAATCAAACAGTTGTAAAAAAATAAACATACTAAAAACATGAGCAACAAATAAAACCTCGTCCAAATCAAAAAGTCACAGTATCAAAACAAAGAGGATATTAGTTGCCAGCCGGAATTGACGAAACATCCCCAATAATGAATGCAAAATGTACAATGAAGTAAAGTTGAATGAAAAATCCTTTCAAAAATTAAAACCGATCGACCGATGATTGATCGAACAGCGGCGCAGCAAAATATGCGGCGTTTGTGTGTCAACAAAACAATATTCAAAATTCCCACCTTCTTCAGGCTCTTGTGAACGTAATTCCATCGCGTCGAGATGGACGATGTTACCGGTTACCGGGGGTATGTTCGGAGCAACCAGGCCACTCACACCGTAACCGATTTGTCTAAGCCAGCCGGGACTAAACGTCGTCCAAGTTTTCAATTCATCGTAAACCAACCGGTTCTGAAAGGAAAAGAAACGGAAAGTTTTAAATACTTTCTTGCTAATATGCAGTCACATTACTTACCATTTAGCATTTGGTCAATATTTTTAGATACTCGAGCGAATGTTGAGCTGCCCTTAGATTAGCCTCTTGCAATGTTAAGCCGCTGCCATGACACACAGCAACCGGCATCGTGGACAGCTGCACTAAGCACTGGAAATCACCAGAGAATGATTTTTCATCGATATTCACGTACGTCACCTCGAACCGTTGTTCTTTAGCTATTGTGGCTAGAATATCGACGAAATCCAGATCTGGATCGTACATATTGAGATACTGAGAAAAAAAAGGGAAATGAAACAATTGTGATCATTATCTTAAAACTCAAATCGAACATTGAAATATCAAGGTTGAGCTAATATTTAGGTGAAATTTAAGAACACATCTTTCCCACCTGCAATTGCTGCAAATTTTCGCCCGTGCGCGACTTAAGCGTCTTATGGTACTGGGAAACCTTTTGGCTCTGGCTAGTTGTGAGTGTTGGCGTACAAATATCCTTTAGACCTCCGTACCGGTGTAGCTGTGGAATACGGAACAAAATACGAAATATAATAATACGCCACACACACACACGCCCTCATATTTTTTGTAGGACCATACACTAATTCCATTACACTCTAGCACTTACCTCCTCATTGCCGTCCTCGTCTATCAATGTCATCATTTGATTCGATTCCAAAGGTTGATCCTGCAACCGCTGCCACATCTTCTGTGCTGCTTGCCGTTTGGCGACCTTTTTGCTTTTGCCTTCGCCTACCTCCCGAAGCTTCAGTACTACGCACGCTATCGTAAACTGGCGCTCGTGCGGAAGACCTTTCTCCGTTTCCGTCTCGTACGTTGGTGGTGGCCATCGCCGTGCCATACACATTTCCTGTAGCCAACCGATCGGATTCCCCGTTGGTTCCTCCTCGTTGGCGGTTGTACTGTTGGTGATGGTTTGCACATTGCCGGCACTGTGTGGTGTGTACGGATAGTAGAACGAAATTTGAAAATAAAAGCTGCATTTAAGGTGCGCCACACATCGCTATAGCATCTTCTTACTCTGGCTTCAGACCGTTCAGGATCGTACGATCATGCTGATCGTAATATACAGATCCCATCAGCTTCTCTATCAGCGCTCTGGCCGCTGCTTGCTTTGCTTCCTTTTTAGATTTTCCCGTACCCATCGCTGGAAATTATGGACATCGTTAGAACGGCCTAATCGTCTCGACACGCAATGAAAATGAAACACATTGTACCATCTTTATCCTGATACGACACACGATAACGGAAGGCAGGTTCGTGCACTGTTCCCTCCACCTGTATTAGATCGTACTGCGGTGTAATGCCACGCCGGCTAAGCAACTCCTGTAGTACAGATATAGGCGTTTTCATGTTGTTCGTGGTACCGCATTCGAGCTCCGTCTTGAGTGCTTCTTCGATCGATTGAAAACGTTCCGTATTTTTGGCCGTTTTTTTATTGCGAGTTGCCTTTTTTGGAAATCCTTCATGTGGATTAGGAATGCCGACAGGTGGGTCGTTCGGTATGACTAGCATGGATTGAGACATGTCCAAGCAAAGCTGCTCCATTTCCTGTGGAAGGTAATGGAGTTATTATTCTCACATGTAGTATATCACGCTAACTCCCTTTGCTACATCCATTGCTATCCGCCATAATGGTGCGAGGGATATATCTTTCCCCTTGCGTCAATATTACAATTGGGTTTGTACCGCTAGGGGCATCTTTACAAACAGTGCCCTAACTTACCATAACTTAACTAATGCTGCAGCGCTAAGCGTTTAGGCAAACTACACGGTTAAAGCCGTTCACTGAGATACAAACACACTGTTTTCCGAAAAGTTTTGATAGAAGAAGTTTGCTTTTCCCTTTCAGCGTATGGCTGAAAAATCGAAGCCGAATATCTTCCGGGTGTCCGAATGACAGCTGCAGGTATTGTTATGGTAGGGATGGCCATTTGACTGCGCGGTAAACAGGATGAATATATTGAATGCCCAAATGAACCAGTGGGACCAAATGAACGCATGAAGATATATTAGGGCCATTTCACACTAATTGTTCGTGTTCATTCCAAATATATTATATTTAGCACCATTCTTGTATTCTTCAAAAACATATTTAGCATTTACATATTTCTTACGTTAAGCCAACTGAGGGTACCAAAAATAATAATCAAAATCATGATATTGAAATCGAAACATACAGTGCGTCATGACCCAAATGTCTCAAAATGAACTCTCACAGGGATGCACTCCATTTTTGTTTACATCGAAAATAAGGGAGCACTCTACTGAATCGTAATCAATTTGCGCAATTACCATAACGAAGATTCTGTTTAGGTTTACTGGTCGTATTATGTTTTAGTGCATTTTTGCTGTCCTAGTTCAGTTAGGAGTCTGTTTTTAAAAATTACAACCCATGAATAAAACCGATATTCCACAAAATGAAACTTCATTAAGCTCTCAAAACCGTATACCTCTTAGTTCCGTTAAAGTTGTCCGGTATTTGCATTGTCCTAGGCATCTATCGCTCTTAAAAATTGCCCTTTCTTTGATTATATAATTAGACGGACCTTCTGTAACGCAGGAATCAAGATTCTCATTTATATTGGGTCTCCAAAACAAGAAAATAAGAACATGGCGTTATGGTGATTACTAATGCTTGATTTTCGGATCCTGTACTACAGACCAAGTCACCATTAAAATGCACATGAAAATAAATCCATTGTTTACCATTGATCATCGAAAATGTTCGGACACTGTCGCGATATCACTTTATTTCCGGCCGTTACTTTTTACCACACGAAATGTGATGTAAAACTGGAAATAAGAAAAAATATATTATTTTCTCCACTAAACACACACATTTTCTAAGCGAAGCTATTATTCATTTACCTTTTTTCCTTAACGTTCGCAGCACAGCACATTTTACCATTTTACTTCTTGGTTTACGTGCCTTTTCCCAAAAGATTTCTAGAGCTACTTGCCTCGCAAACCATCTCTTGCCGCAGGAGAGTAACCGAAGTATGAGTAATCAACATACGTTTTAACCGGATGGCATTTGAAGGAGGCCAAAAACGGGTCGGCATTTTGGCTCCCATTTTGCCAGGCGAGTATTCGCGACTGAATTTGTACCGGTCGTTTACACATTTTCGTTTACAGATTGTTTTATCAGTTAGAATTCATTCTTCTATAGCCAAAGTAAATAGTTTTTTTTTCGCTTTTTTCGCAGTGATTTCAACATGCCTACGAATTACGCTTAGTATGCTAATAGTTTCCATGAATAGATTTACAGTACGCTTTGGTATTAAATATGCAATTAATAAATAAACGTTCATCAAAATCCTAATAAATTAGATATAAATTTAAAGAGAAATAAGACAAATAGCTTACGATTCAAATTAATTATTCCAAAAGCAGATGTAAAGCATTCAACATCAATAGAAGGAAATGAACATAACCCACCAATGTATTCGAACCATTCACGGATCGAAAATGAGGGTTGTAAAACTAGATCCAAACTGTTAACAAAAATGAGCAAAAACAGGATGAAGCAAAACGGGAGTAGTTGTGTATTATAATAACAAACTAAATTCCCAGCTTCTTAATGTTCTAGTGAACATAATGTCCAATACGCTGTTGCAAGCCGGGTATGGGCAAGCCCAACCGGAACTCGTACCGTAGACGACTTGTAAAAGTCAGCAAGGACTAAACGTCGTTTGCGTTGTCAATATCGTAAAAGATCGATCCTAAAACGAAGAACGAAATGTATTTAATGGCAACTTGCTTTCCTTCGTTACACTCCTTCTGCTTACCATTTAGGATTTGGTCATTATCTTCAGATACTCGAGCGAATGTTGAGCTGCCCTCATGTGAGCTTCTTCAACCGTGTAGGCGCTGCCATGACACACAGCAACGGGCATCGTGGATATCTGCACTAAGCACTGAAACATACCGTTGAAAGATTTCTCATCGATATCCACGTACGTCACCTTGAACCGCTGTTCCTTTGCTATTTCCGCTAGCAAGTGGATATGGTCGAGGGTTCGATCGTATATACTAAGACTCTGAAATAACAGGAAGAAATGTTAGCTATGCTGCTCAAACATGATCGTTCCAATTTAGGGCACATTCCCACACCTGCAGCTGTTGCAAATTTTCGCCCATGCGTGATTTGAGCGCTTTATGGAACTGGGACACATTGTGGCTCTGGCATTTCGAAAGCGTTGGTATGCAAACATCCATGAGGCCTGCATAGCGAGCAATAATGCTTGCCTGGCGTAGCTAAAATACAGAACAGTTAGGCATTCCGTCCTTTTCTCGTCCTCTCACTCTTTCTCTTATTCACTTTACGGGGGCCAGACAAACCACAGTGCTGTATACTTACGTCGTCATTTCCGTCCTCATCCAACAGAGTCATCATTTGATTCGATTCCATCGGTTGATCCTGAAGTCGCTGCCACATTTTTTGGGCTGCTTGACGTTTGGCGATCTTTTTGCTTTTGCCTTCACCGATCTCCTGGTACTGCTTTACCACGCACGCTATCGTAAATTGGCGCTCGTGCGGAAGACCTTTCTCCGTTTCCGTCTTGTACATCGGTGGTGCCCAACGACGAGCCATACACATTTCCTGCAACCAACCGATCGGATTTCCGGTTGGTTCCTCCTCATTGGTAACACTGTTGTTGGTGATGGCACATTAACGGCCGGTGGACACAGTACAGTGTAGAAAAATAAGAATTAAAGTGGTTCGATGAGTAACATTTAGCGTATGCAACGTATACGCAGGATGAAGCATCTTACTCTGGCTTATCTTCCGTTATGTATGCACCGGGAAAATCGTTAAAAGTAGATCCTGTCAGCTTCTCTATTAACGCTCTGGCTGCGGCGTGTTTGGCTTCCTTTTTAGATTTTCCCGTCCCCATTGCTGGAAACGAAAGACGGACAGGATTGAATATGCAACGGGCGTAGTAAGTGAGGAAAGAACAATTCTGTCCCATCGGTATACCTATACTTACCATCTTTATCTTTATACGATACACGATACCGAAAGGTGGGTTCATGTACTGCTCCTTCCACCTGTATGAGATCGTACTGTGGTGTGATGCCACGGCGGCTAAGCAGCTCCTGTAGTACAGATATAGGCGTTTTCATGTTGTTCGAGGTAAGTTCCGTTTTGAGTGCTTCTTCGATCGGTACAGCACATTCCGCATTTTTTGCCGCTTTCTTATTGCGCCCGCCTTTTTTAGAAATGCCTTGCTGGGGATTAGGAACACCGAGTGGTGGGTCGTTCGGTATGTTCAGCATAGGTTGAGACATGTCCAAGCATTGCTGCTCCATTTTCTGTGGAAGGTAAAATAGTTACTATTCTCAGGAATTATTACTATTACGCTAAACCCCAGTTGATGCTAAACCCATTGCCATCCGCCGCAGCGGTAGGAGGAATATCTTTTCCTAGCGTCAATATCGCAATTGAGTTTGTGCAGGTACGAGCATCTTTCCAAACTTACCACCGCTATAACTTACCACCAACGTGAATTCTGCAGCACTAAGTGTTTCGCGAAGCTTTAATAATTTATAGAAACTGTGTACCGACCAACAAAATAGCTACTTTAAGTGTTAATAGAAAAAGTTTCCTTTTTCCTTCAGCGTATGGTTGAAAAAATCGAAGCCGAATATTTTCCGGGCATCTGAGTGACAGCCAGGTTTTGTTATGGTAGGGATGGCCAGTCAATTGCGTTTTTGACACAACAAATAAGGGTGTACTCTACTGAATGTTGCGTATCTGGGCAATGGTGGGCTGTTGAAGATAATAACCTTGGTCGTCATTCATGAATACAAACCCATTCCGCAGTACAGGGTAGCCCATGTCATTCTGAAACATTAATTAAAATGACAACATTTTAGTTATTCCTTTACAGCACGTGCTTGAGGTTTGAGGCACCTATACAATGTTTTAACAAAAATGAATAATTGGTAAATATAAAATGCTCTTACAAAGATTGTTTTAAACTGCGATACGGAATTTTGTAGGAATTTTGTGCTCACACCTTGCTGCGTTAAGCTTGGTCGGTGCAACATACAGCGGTGACACACACACTAGCACAAACAGCTGACAGCTGCCAATATCAATGCGTCGCAGTTGTCATTGTTGGTACTCGCTTCATTCCGCGTAGGAGGAAAGAATAAAACGGTGTTTGCACTTTTCGAACCGTAGTTCCGTGCGTTCCGGGCCACAGAATTTTTCACTGTAGCGTGCGTATATTTCGAGTGCAAACATTCGTTTCGTGCAAGTGAACATCTGCCAGTGGTGACAAATGCAATCCATAATGGTGCTCATATGATAGGCCCCAGAATAGCCCACAAAGTGCGAGTTATGTAAGCTTCGACGGAGGAAGTGAATTTTGCAAACAAATCCTTCTCTAAATCAACAAGCTGCAGTTAAGCTGTATAGCGTGGAGGAAATAAAGCAGCGATTGCTTGGCATCGTTAAAACGTAGTAGTGTGCCAAAACGGAGTGCGTGTATTGTAGTGTGCAAGGGAAGATACGTCCGCAAGGGCGAGTGCGTGTGGGCATCTGTGAGAGTGTGATTTGGCGCGCCAGTACGTAGTAAAGTTTGTTGTTCGTTTGTGTTACAATTGCGGTGCAATACCAATGCCCGCACGGAACGCACCAGCATGCTGCGGGAACTAATTGCCTGGGTGTTAAACAACTACCTCGGGAAGTATGTGGAAAATCTCAACACAGCCCAGCTGACAATTGCGCTGCTATCGGGTAAGTCGAACTGAGCGCCTATCGCTGCTGGTCTACGATGGCTCGAAGCAACACAAGCAACAACATCCCTTGACTTCATCATCCACAGTTGATGATGCCATCGCTTTCATTTCTACGCCGCGTCTACTACGACGTCTAGCTCAAAAAACGACGTCTCTGTGAGGGAGCAAAGGTTGCCAAGTGTCCGTTGCTACGCTTGAAAACACACTCACACGATGGTCATCTGGTTCGTTCGAAACCGTTCAACCACACGATCAATGAATTGTTAGTTCGCATGGTTTGCCACTTACGCACTGATTTTCTTTCTGTCTACACGTGTATAAGCTATCGCACGCGCCTGTGTGTGTGTGTGTGGACGTATGTGTAACAATGTTCCGGCATTGTTTTCAAAAGAGCCCAGAAGCAGGTAGCGAGCGTAAAGCGTAAGCGAGAGGCAAAGATAAACGCAATCACGGAACATGACCCCCGCCACAGCCTTAGCATGGGACGAAGGAAAATGAAAACGGCAACCGAAATGGAAACTCTCAATACCGGTAGATGACCCACCAACACTCGTTAGCGTTGGAGCTGATGGTCAGGGTTATGTAACAGCCTTCCATAAAAGAAACAGCACCGTAATTGCTGCTGGCCATAGTCCATTCAATGAAGAAACCTTCCAAATCGCGTAAACTACTGTTTTTGTGTGTGCGATCGCGACGCAGTTTGCAGTAATTGATGCCCACAATGAACACCGCTTCTCGGCGGTGTTTGGGATGTCGCGATCAACTTTGCAGGCGACACTACCTGTTGCATTTACGTAGGGTCTGTACTTCCCATTAGGGCGGACAAACGCGATTCTAATGGATTTGCTTTGCATGTGGCCATATTTGTTATTCTTTGTGAAAAAAAAAATCTTTTAGGACAAAATATTTTCCCTCCCTGTGCAGTAAATGGAAATTTCCTGGATAACGCTTTCGCGATGATAAGATACGATATGTTCAACGAATAACGTACATCGTGACATGTGGTTTGTGCTAATCATATTCATTTTAACTGTAGCTTATCATCGTGCTTATCAGTTTTTGTAATCATCCTACATTCATTTCAATATGTTTCATATGTTTCGAAATTATTTGNAAAAAAAAAATCTTTTAGGACAAAATATTTTCCCTCCCTGTGCAGTAAATGGAAATTTCCTGGATAACGCTTTCGCGATGATAAGATACGATATGTTCAACGAATAACGTACATCGTGACATGTGGTTTGTGCTAATCATATTCATTTTAACTGTAGCTTATCATCGTGCTTATCAGTTTTTGTAATCATCCTACATTCATTTCAATATGTTTCATATGTTTCGAAATTATTTGTTTGTGTTGAAGAATACCCCCCAAAAAAAAAAGAGTACAGCACGATTACACACCCTGCAATGCTTAGCCGGTATGTTGTCCTACCTACAATTAATCATCCACCACCATGTGTGATGACTCAGTTTAACTGGGTGTGTACCAAATAAAAGAAAGCACCATAGATTTACTGTGAGAGAGAGAGAGAATAAGTAGTAGTTATAAAAAAAACGAACAATTAAAACAGACATTTTTACATCCGACCGACAAAGAACGGAAAATATTAAATAATTAATTGTATTTGTTTTTTTTGCTTCCCCAACCTTTACTTAAAAGCCGGCAAAGCTAAAATAACACGTTGCAAGCTTTCTAATTATCTAATTGTGATCTCTTCTCATTGTAGGTCAGGTTGAGTTGGAAAATTTGCCCTTGCGCAAAGATGCTTTGCGACACTTTGGCCTGCCGCTGCAGATCGTCAGCGGTTCGATCGGTAAGGTGAAGCTAACCGTACCGGTGCGTGCATTCCGTACCGCATCCTGGTGCCTGTACATCGATAATGTGCAGGTCACCTGCGGCCCGATCGATCTCGAGCAGGACTGGAATGCCGAGGTGGAACAGCAGACCGAGCTCGACCTAAAAGTCGCTTCACTCGATCGCTTAGAGGCGAAATGGCGCGCCCAACGTGAAACGCCCGTCACCGAGGGCAGCTATTATGCGTCGTCCTATAGCGGATGGCTTAACTACGGCACATCGCTGGTGACGAACATTATCGAAAACCTGCAGCTCACGGTGAACGGCATTCATGTGCGGTACGAGGATGGACTAACGGTGCCGAATCAACACTTTGCCTGCGGTATCAAGATCGATTCACTGTCTGCACAGAGCTGTGACGCTAGTTGGACACCGGGCAAGACGGCGAACTGGGGCACGCAGCATGTCACCTTCAAGCTGGTTGAACTGACCAATTTTTCCTTGTACTGGGACCCACGGGCACAGCACGAACTGGTACACATGATCAGTCCGATCAGTGTGCGTGCTCAGCTACGGCGGGATCGCAGTGAAACACCATTGAGAACGCGTAGCCGACCACGGTTGGTTTGTGATCTAATTTGGGAAGAAATTAAGATAGCACTTAGTGATGTAAGTTTACAATAACGGTTGGCAAACCATACGAAGACCATAAAGAAAAGCCTCTCGCTTTACCGTCAACTTCTTCTTCTTTTTTTTTGCAGATACAATACAATCAAATGATGCAGTGTGTCCGCGGGTTGGATGATATTGCACGCTTTCGTAGGTTTAAGCTGCAGCGACCGATTTTGCCGGTATGTGAGAGTGCCCGCGAATGGTGGCGTTACGCCGTCCGTTGCCACGGGCTCTGCCGACATCTTGGGACCGATCCGTATGTGATAGCAAAGGAAAATTTACAATACATTCGAATATATATGCGGATTGTCGCTAACCCGAACGAGGTACTGTCGAGTGCGAACAAGCAGTTTAAGGACCGTATCGAGCGTGATCGTACGTTCGATGAATTGCGGTTGCTGCGTGACGTCTGCATGATGCAAATGCCAAAGTTGGAAAAAACCAACGCCAGCTCCCCGTCTGCAGCCACCGCGGGCAAATCGATGCTGGTACATTATTTCCCACAGTGGTGGTACAGCAATAAGAACAATAACAATAATAACAGTACGGCAGGGACCGAACAGCAGCGGACACCACCCGGCACGGGAGATGATGACGCAAACGGTGGATTTCAAAGTTTCCCAGGCCCGGGTTCATCTGATGAAACGGGTGGCCAACAGCTAGCACTGATGAATAGTCCGGATGGTAGTTCGTACTGGGGTAACGACGGAGAGCTAAGTCCCGTCAGCAGCTTCGAGGACGAAATTTTAGACGCGCTGGCCGGTTCGGTGGAATCCAATTCGCTGCTCAAACGAGACGCCGTGTTCGGGAAGTTTAACTTCATTCTTAAGCGCGGTACGCTAGACTTTTGCAGCTCGGTTGAGATGGCTCCGAAGCTGCAATTTCTGTTTCAGGACCTGAAGATGGACGTGGAGTCAAGGCCACGCAGTGGTTCACATTACGTGGGGCTTTCGCTTGGTTCGATACTGATTAAAGATCGTCTAACGCCCAACTCGCAGTTTCCTGATCTGGTAAAACCGCAACAGAAAGATGAACTGAACGTGAAAGGGCCCACGAGCAGTACGACACCGCTCAGTGGGCGATCGTCCGGACGGCTCAGTACGAGTTCGCTTCCGGTCGATGTGAGTGGAGGTGAACCGATCTTTCAACTCCAGTACGAACGGAAACCTCTGTCGTACGACACCGATTACCGGTTGATGGTGAAATCCGAATCGCTCGACATAGTGTATAACATGGATGCGGTACGATGGTTGATAGATTTCCTAGCCAAACCACACCAACAGTACGATGCCAGACGAAGGCTGGAGGACATGAAGAACAAAACCAAACAGGAGCTGATGAAAAACTGGAACTACATTATTGAGGGCCATTTAAGTGAGCGCAAAACCTGGACGCTAGAATTCGACATATCTGCGCCACAAATTATTTTTGTGGATAATTTTAGCGACCGCATCAACAGCACAATAGTGGTGGTGGATTTCGGTCGCCTACAGCTGACCAATGGTGAAAATGGCTTTAGTTCGGATAGCAATGCGAACAATGTGGATACGGCTGGGGCACCGTCTGCGGCTAGAGCATCGGTAGCATCGAAAGCAAGCACTAGTGGCTTTTTCGGCGGACAGCGGGATATATCACCCGATGTACAGACGGAGAACGATGAAGATGACGCATTTATGACACCATGCTCCACACCACCCGGTTCGCAGGCGAGTAATACGAACTCACCCACACTGGTGAGTGCGTTTTCCGAGGTACCGGAACAAGCCAGTGATCGTGCCGCCACGGACGGGATTGTTACCGCGGCTGCGATCGGTGATGCACTGGACGAGTATCAGCTCTATCAACGTCTCTACGATCGTTATCATCTTCAGCTGACCGATCTGCAGGTGCTGGTTTGCCATGCCAAAGAACGCTGGACAGCGGCTAGTCTAAAAACCACCTCGAACTTGCACGTTCTCGATCGGTTTAGCATTGTGCTGCAAGTGGAACGACGCGTCGTATATACAAGCGATCCACAGTACCCTAGTCTAACGCTTTCCGGCACGCTTCCGAAGCTGAATGCACACATCAACGAGTACAAAGTCTCTTCCATATTGACACTGGTGAACAAGCTAAGCAAAGCCGGTCAAATGAATCAAGGACCGTGGAACCAAATGGCAACTGCACAACCAACAACGTCGGATGAGGTAGATCGGAGCTTGGAAACAGCAGGAAGCTCGAAACAACCCAGCACGATGACGCTCGGTGTAAACGATGAGGAGGCAAGCCGTGCGAGCTCGTCATCGGGTGCGCTGGATAGAGAATCGACCACAAATATAGTCGTGTTTCAGTTCACCATCGATCAGATGTCGCTTGAGCTACAATCGCGCGGTCGTAGTGTGGCCGAATTGCAGGTTTCGGGTGTAAAGGCTGGCTACAGCCAACGGCCGGAAGATATCAGCCTTACACTATCCGTGCACGGGTTGCTGCTGGTGGATGCCATGCAATCGTTTGGGCAGGATTTCGAGCTACTGATTGCAAGCCATCGTCACGTAGGGTAAGTGACGTTTTTTTTTTGGGTACGCGATACGCGTGTTTTAACTGATTGATTTATTTCATTTGCAGCATGGACAGCTTGTCTGGCAGTTTGCGGCAGAGTGAACCATGCTCTCCCTGTTCACCGGCATCACCACCCGATCCGGTGGAATCCAGGCGACCAACTAGCCCATTAACGATATCGAAAGCGCTGAGTAACTTGCAGCGAGGTAAAAAGAGTAAACAATTCCCATATATTGATAGTACTTTAGTAGAATTTTCTCGCCATTTTGTTCTCATCAGTGTCTTTTCTTTAGATAACTAGTTAGCCAATGTAAATAATTTCATAATTTAATTGATTGTTCCAATCAACGGTTTTCATTAATTGTAACCATCCCGTACGGATATCGACATCCGATCACGGGATAAGCTTAAAACGGATAAATTAGAAAGTTGTTCAAAGCACATAAGGGCTTTAACTTAATTAGTGGCGAATTTTGTTGACATAGATTATAACATTATTTTCCCCGATATGGAAAAGAAATAATGTTTTATACCAACGCCACCGAATTAAGGTAAATTGCCTAGGAATATCCGATCGTTCAACTCGCGCTCATTGTTTTAAGCTTTTCCATTAATGCATGCCCGCATAAACTACATTCTTTTCTTTTCTTGTTCATTTTTTTCTTTTCTTCTCATGTGTTGTTGCATTATTGGACCAACCCCGGGATACAAAACATAAACAATACCCCCCTTTTCGTGTGTTGCTGTGGTGGTCACTGGCCGTTATTTTGGTTTGTTATCGATTTTTCGTTACACGCGCTGTTTCTATTGATTTTGTTTTTATTTTACGCTGACATGAACACAAAATTCGATCCTCCAAAATCCTCCTACCCTACCCACATCTCGATCTTGAACGATGTGTGTGCGTGTGTGTGTGTATGTGTGCCTGTATGTGTGCGAACATTGTAAAACAAAACAGCAACTTCTCCCACATGGAATGCGGCAACACTGGGCGATCTAGATGCGCTGATCACGGTGGAGATTGTGTTTGTGACAGCTGAACGGCCGGAAGATAAACTGCAGGTGGCAAACATTCAGTTTAACAACCTGGACATTATTGGTAAGCGGAAGCACATAATACCTAGTAGCAATTGAAATAATTGCCGTTAAACTAATCGGTTTTTTATTCTTGTGTGTGTGTGTATCATTTTCAGCTAACCAAGAAACAATTGTTGAACTGTTGGGCTTTATCAAACGAGTCATACCAGTCCCGGTTCCGGCACCACCAGATCAGAGCGGCAATACGTGGAATGGGGGTGAAAAAGTGCTACAAGACGATACGGAAAAAATGCTGCCCAATCAGGCAGCTCTTAACGAACCATCACAAGTAACTCCTTCCAGCACAGCCCGACGATCGTCGGTTTCGTCTTCAACCGATACTTCGCCCTCACCGGTGCGTCTCGAAATTACGTTTGATTTTCATCGCCTTAACGTGCTTGTACTGCGCGCATTGGTACGTGACAATTACCTAGTGGGACGCAAGGTTGGCACGTTTACGATGTCGGAAGCAAAGATTCATGCTACCCTTGGCAGTGACATCACCGTGGAGGGATCTCTGGGTGGTTTGCAAGTGTTGGATCTAACGCCGGAAGGTGTGAACCATCAGCGCATACTTTCGGTCGGCAAAGATCCGCTTACGGAGGCGGCCAACAATGTGCCACCGGCGCGCTTCGATGCCGCTGATTCGGNTACTGCGCGCATTGGTACGTGACAATTACCTAGTGGGACGCAAGGTTGGCACGTTTACGATGTCGGAAGCAAAGATTCATGCTACCCTTGGCAGTGACATCACCGTGGAGGGATCTCTGGGTGGTTTGCAAGTGTTGGATCTAACGCCGGAAGGTGTGAACCATCAGCGCATACTTTCGGTCGGCAAAGATCCGCTTACGGAGGCGGCCAACAATGTGCCACCGGCGCGCTTCGATGCCGCTGATTCGGCTGGACCGGATTTGATGACGTCATTGGCGCAGGAGGTGTACGGCACAGGACTGGGACCAAAGCGTACCGATCATCACAGCGCGACGGTCGACGGAATGCACGAGGAAAGGCAGGCTCTTTCGTTTTGTGTATCGAAAGACCTCAACGCATGCATCGACATTCGCGTGAAGATGGCATCCGTGTGGTTTATACACTGTGCACGCTTCATGCAGGAGCTTAGCTGGTGCGCTACAGAGTTTAAGCATTACCTCAAGAACTTAGCACGCTCAATCCGTGAGAAAGCGACCGATATGGCCCTGGGGTTGGTGCAATCGCGAACGGATCTTACGGGCAGCCGTCCGGAAAGTATTTACGCTTCGCCTAGGCGTGTGCGCCGGCAGCGTACTGTGTCTCTTTCAAGAACACAGGATGTCCTGCTAAACTCGGACTACACGTTAAAGGTGGATATCACGCTGGATACGCCGGTGCTCATCCTTCCAAGAAGCAGCAGTAGCCCGCAGGTACTTGTGGCACACCTGGGACGAATCACCATCAGCAATACGGATCAGTCGTCGGCTGGAGCATCGCCTTCCTCCTCCCAGGAGCGCATCGTTGTGAATCTCCCCTCGACTCCCCCGCCCAGCGCACAGGAGTTGATGGGTGGAACGCTTTTGTTCAGTGCAGCCGATCGTAGCTCGGTTGATTGCAATCTGAGTGATCTGGACGGGCTTTACGAACCAACGGATGGAGCAACCGAGGGCAACAATACCACCGCTAGCAGTAGGATACGCTTTGCAAAGGAAGATTCGACTGAATTTATCGACAGTATAGCAGGTGATGGAATTGGCGCGGGTGGTGTCGGGAGACACAGCGACGCGTCTAGTCTAGATCGGTACAAGATCGATTTCCGAAACATAAATCTTTACTCCCTCGATACGACCAACCGGAAAGGGCTCCGGTTTGCTGGTTTGCCACGCGCAGAGGAGTTTTACTCGTGCAAGGAAAATGCCATCCCGATCATTCATGATACGATCTTTAGTTTGGAGATTTGTCGCGAGCACGCCAGTGAGCAGTTGTGTACGGACGACGAAAGTGACGGGTTTCGGATAGTTGGTTGTGTGGTAAAACCGCTTCGGCTATCGCTCAAACGACAACAGTACGAACAATTGCTAGAGACAATCGATAATCTGTTCAAGATACCTAAAGATCTTGTTCGCCCACCGAGCGAAGTACCAACGACACTAGAAAAAGTAACGGAAATAGCGGAGGAATCGCTTGCTTTCCACACCTTCCCAATGCCATCAAAGGCCCGACAAGGATTATTCTACCAGTCAAGCCTGGATCAACGCACGGCAGCTTCCGGTGTTTCTGCTGCAATCGGCGTACGGGTGCATTTTGAACTGCCCGCGTTTATCATTCAGCTAAATGGGAACCGAAACGAAGCGTTGGTGCAGATATCGTTCCGCGACTTTTGCGTCGATTTCGACAAGCGCAATCAGTACGAAACGCACGTAAAAATATCGTTGCGTTCGCTCTTGATGGAAGATTTGTTGCAGTCCGATACGGCGAAAAATCGCTACATGGTAGTAACGTCCGCTGAACGTGATTTAAATGAACGACACAACGCATCTTCGTTCGCTTCCCATTCATGCCCGAATCCCGTCGGATTGCTGTTCGGTGTGGGTGACGGATTACCAAATTCCTTACCAACGAACCTGGAAGATAGGATGGGATTTTCTTTCCTTGCTACGAATAAATCACTATGTCCTGATACTCCTCCACCATCGCCGTTAGTTCATAAGCCGCACGCAGGATCACGCCTGAAGCCGGAAGAAAATCTAGTCATCTATAGCTCTGTGCTGGTGGATCCAGCCTGTCCGACGTTTGCTACTCAGTTCGGTTCCCTGCAGCAGTCAAGCTTGATCGATTTCAACAGCCTTGATCTGATCGTATCTGTGGAAAGTTGGTTCGTGCTGTTGGATTTTTTCGGTCTCTTATCGGACGAGACAGATGGCTCATCCAGCTCCGACAAGTCCCCGCCTGCATCCCAATTCACCGACGATCGAACGGATAGTGCGCACTCTAAGGCAGGTACAGACGGTGTAAGTGGTACTGTTCCTAATGAACCGCTCGGAACACAAGTCGTTACTGGTCAGTCCAAGCTAGAGATATCGGTACGTTCATTAAGCTTGGTATTGGCAAAACCGACAAGTGAAATCGCCAAAGCTAATGTGTCCAATGCGCAACTAACGATTTCGAAACGTGGCCAAGCAAAACAGGTCGAGGGTAGCCTTGGATCGATAACGCTAAGTGATCTGACACCGTACGGGACGTTGTACAGAGAAAAGTTTATGACGACCGGTAGCGAGGCCCTCAGCTTTATGTACGTACGAGATGCAGCAAAAGGCACGGTTAGAGGTCTGCAGAAAGATGCACAGCTTACGATTACGATGTCATCGGTGCGCTACATTCACACGAAACGGTTTATCGCGGAGATACAGCTATTTTTCAAAGAATTTTCACATCTACAAACGGTGAGTACACATTTACGGCTTTTTTTTCCTTTTCCAACTAAACAGCTCGTTAATTGTTCCTTTTTTCAATTACCTTCATGCAGCCTATGATGCGAAAGATCAAACCGTCAGACGTTCGGACCTATCACAATCAGCGCCCGACACAGCTCGGTCTGTCGATCAATGCGGGAGCACCGATCATTCTGCTACCAATGAGCTACAATAGCGAGCAAGTAATTGTGGCTGATCTGGGTGAATTTACGCTATCGAATGAGTTTCGACTGAGTGCCGGAGATCGCGAGGTGCTAGACGTTATGCACGTAAACCTGTTCCACACGGACATATTTGCCGCACGCATGGAAGCGGAACCGGAGGAGCGTTTCGCAACGATTCCCTCCACCGCTAGTGTCGGTGGAATCGATATGAAGGGATACCGGTTGGTGAAGAAGGGGCCAAGTTTGCTAAAGGAGAAGTGCCATCTTAAGTTGGAGGTCGAAAGGAATCTTGACTCATTAAACAGTCATTTTGGTGTGTAAAGTTCTTTCTTTCTGCTAGCTCTTGTTATTTACTGCTTTCTTCTTTCAGTCCCGGATATAAGCGTCCACGGGAAGCTGTCCAAATTGGATGCCTTGTTAGATCTGCAGCAATACCGTTTAATACGGGGCTTTCTTTCGCACAATCTTGGCGAACCAATCGATGAGCTGTACCTACGCGCCTTCTCCATTCCCAACAGCACACTTAGCCTGAACGCGGTGGATGCTCAGGATATGCCGGAAGAGGTGTGGAAGAACCTTTCCATCAATCTCGAACTGCTCGACGTATCCGTGCGTTTGGTACAGACGGTTGACGATGATTGTTACGGCACAAACCCGTTGGCCTGTGTGAACTTCATCAAATCGAAACTGTTGGTCGATTGTTTTAGCGATGGTGCACAAGACATCGATCTAGTTTCGCAGGAAATCCAACTCATCGATACGAGATTCCTGCCGGAGGAGTGTGAATGTCCGGCGAAAGCCAGTGCCGGTCTGCCACGCGCCAGAAGCGGCGAAGTTTTGAATGTGTTTCCAAACATTCTACAACCAATACGGGGTGAACCAGGCACGGAACTTGTGCAGGCGGAAATACACAGCCGCAGGCGTAAGGATTTGACCAAATTTACCATCCTGCTGAATAATATGCGTCTGATGGCTATTTTGGATTGGTTGGAGAATGCACGGGACTTTATACTGCAGCAGGAAGATCCACCGCCAGCCTTGCCACTGTTGGTTGACGGTATCGAGAGTGTGGTTGGAATGATGCACTGGGGTACTGAACGATCTATCGATGCGGGGCTGCGCAATGTCGTTCAAAGGGTTCCGACGCCCGTCGAAGACAATCGTATGGAGCTGAAGCTTAACATTACTGACTCCGAGCTTGTGTTTGTGGAGAAAACCGATCAGTACGACACGAATGCGGTCATATTGAAGGCAAGAAGATTTTAATCTGATGAAAGCAGCCAATCCAGAGTTTTATAGTGTTGTTTTTCTCTTTTAAATTTTAGAGCACAACTGTTGTTTCGTACCGTCCGTTCGAGCTAAACAAAACATTATCAATCAATCTGAATAACCTGGAAGTGTTTTCCTGTATATTGGGTGCGGAAGAGCGTACGGCACTGTCCATCATCGACCCCGTTACAATCAACATGGACGTAAAAAAGGGTGTATTAGAGGTAAGTCTTGCAGGATTCCGCAATAGCCAGCGAACACACTATACTGAATGGTGCGAGCAAACATTTGTAATTTCTTAAAACATTTGATGTTAAATCTCTACCGTTTGGCTAAACTATAAACCAATATCTAATTTTGCTAGTGTGATCATTGTATCCTATCTATTGTGGATCTTTTTTATATGGAAACAACATCAACAAGAAACTATAATTATACGCTGTTCTATGCTCTTAAACTTTTAGATTCAAATGCAGAAGCAACTGTGCATTCGCTTGTCCTATCACGATGTACGAATGTTTCGACAAATGCTGGAATCGTTACCGAAACAGACGAAAAACGCACGCGATCATAAGCAACAGCAGCAGCAGCTGCAAGATCGCAGAACAAGCGATGGGAGTGGTTGGAAAAGTGGAAGCATGGATTCTGCTGGCGGTATGATAACCGTAAATTTGAAGGCAGTAGAAAAATTGGTTCATCTCGGATTCCGACGGGACGATTGTTTGGTGGCGTTGGAACGTTGCAGCTATCAGCTGGATGAAGCAGCCCTCTGGTTAACACAGAACAAGGAACCAAGAAGACATGACGAACGTGGACTCATGCAACACAGTAACAGCGTCGGAAGTACGGGCAGTGGTGGCGCAGGAAAGAGTGGATCATCCGGTGCACTAAACATCAGTGCTATTGAGCTAAAGTCACCCTGCATTTCGATCTGCGTCATTGACGATTGTCGTGATGCGGATGTACCGTTGGTGGAACTTTCGCTGAGCAAACTCGACCTTCGGCAGGAACTTGGGCAACTGTACGGGAGTCATTTGGCGACCGTACCGGACCCACCACCTTCCGATTCGAATGTAGCGGTGGGTGTAGATGCTCTTGCGGTTACATTTTCCGGTTACAATGCGGGCCGTATGGCGGGTGTGTTTGCGGTGGACTATTACAACCGTGTGCTAAGCGGCTGGGAACCGGTGATCGAGTCGTGGAAGCTAGAAGCAAAATGGGGCTACAGTTTAGCAATCGACACGGAAGCGCTGGTCGGGCTGGGTGGAGGTAACCGGTTAAATATGCGCGTGGAAAGTAACGACACACTTCGGTTAAACATCACCAGCACGTTAATCGAGCTGTTTGCACTTGTGAAGGATAATTGGATGCAAGATTATTACGTAGAGACGGGTGGTGCGAACGGGAAGACGAACGGCTCCAATACAACGACAACCGTTGCTAGCTATCGACAGCGGGCTCCATTTATTCCGTTCGCCATCAAGAATGATACAGGTGTACGGTTGTGGTACACGACGCTGATTTCTTCCGAACTGACGTCGTCCACGCGCGGTCGCGGTGGCATTGTAGGTTCGTTGCCGAACGTTCCACTCGAGGCTAACTGGACGCTGGTGGAACCGGGTGGTGTAGCAACGTTTTCGTATGGAACTCGCAACAAAGCTCGTCATCGAGATAGTCATAAGATGAACCTTCACCAGATAGCAGTGCGGGTGGAAGGATGGCAAGAGGTAGGCCCTGTGTCGGTAGATCGTGTCGGTACCTACTTCCGGCACGCACGACCCGACCTGTGCAATGCTGCCGTAACGGACTATTCACAAACACCGCGCGCCCGAATAGTGTTCGGCGTGACGATGGAAGGATCGGCCCAAAAGCTGATCAGCGTGCGATCGGCCCTGAAGCTCATCAACAAGCTAGACCTGCCGGTGCTAGTCAAGATGGAACACCTGTTCGGTCATCTTAACATACGCAGTTGGCCCGAAACCAAGACGGCTATACTGCATTCGAACGAGCTGCTTCACGTCCCGTTGACGCACGTGCACGCCGTACTGTACTTCCGGCCCTTACTCGGGGCGGCACTCGAAGATGCAATGAACTCGTTAACACCGTCGGCACCTTCTCCCGTGCCGGGCTCGCAGGCTAGCAGTTCGAGCGACGGTTGGACGTTACTGCAGCGGTTTGACATTCCGAAATCGTTAGCGCACGGTGATTTCAAGTTCACCGATCGTGGCATTCAGTGGGGCGATGCGATCGAACCGGGTGAGATTTATCAGGAGCTTCGGAGCTGTCGTGGGTCGCGAGACAAAACGTTCAAAATGCTGCTGGCTATACGGAAGGAACCGTTTCCGAGCAAGGACGCAATCCATCTGCCCGGGCACGTGGTAACGATCTTTCCACCGATGCGCATCCACAATCTGTTGCCGTGCGATTTACTGTACCAGTTACCGTCCGGCAGTAATGGATGCATTGCTTCGTCGGAAACGGCCCGCATAACGGAGGTGGACATTGAGCAACCGATTTCACTGTCGTTAAAGCTCGACAACTACCCGAACCCGGGACATATAACGATCCCGGCCGGAACGTATGGTTCCACCACGCTCGATGTGCGTCTGTTCGATGCGGGCCAGCGGATGTTGAAGCTATCCGCCACGATCGTTGTCGTGAGGGGGCGTGGCGTTCAGATATCGATCTGTGCACCCTACTGGTTGGTAAATCGCACCGGGCTGCCGCTAGTGTTCCGTCAGGATGATTTGGACACGGAGTGCTCGGGTCAGTTTTGCGAAAATGAAGAAGCGCGCATGATCACACCGTTCATGTTTGCGTTCAGTGATCCGGGCTGTTCGGGAAGTGTGACGATGCGTTTGGGGCGCCGTTTCGGTAGCAGCCCGAACTGGTGCCAACCGTTCAAGCTCGAGCAGGGCACCCAACATCGGCAGCTGCGTGGCCCATCGGAAACGTTCATCATCGGTGTTGAGGTACGGCGAGCACGAGGCAAATACGGCCAAACGTCGATCGTTACGTTTTCACCGCGCTATCAGCTGTACAATCGCAGTAGCTACATACTGCAGGTGTTGCAGAAATGTCTCGTCGAAAGTACGACCGTGTACGATCCGGCGATGGGTCGATCGTCCTCTTCGGCGGCCTACATTGAAGCCGTACCGGGCTGTCACATTCCGTTCCATTGGCCCCGGCTGGAGCGTGAGCACGAGCTGTGCGTACGGTTGCCCGAGGTAACCGAATGTCAGTGGTCGGGTGGCGTACCCATCACCAGTACCGGGCTCAGTTTGTACATAAACATCCGCAACTCGAACGGGGCGATGCATTTCTTGCGACTGGAAATAATACTGCACGGTGCGACGTATTTCATGATTTTTAGCGATGCGCAAGCATTACCACCACCGATCCGGTTGGACAATTATTCGCACGTGCCGATCACCTTCTCGCAGGCGGATATGAAAGCTACCTTCAAGACGATCGTGCGCCCACAGTGTTCGATCGCGTACGTACTGGACGAACCGACCGGTGCGCCCTATCTGCAGCTGGAAGCTCCCGGTGGTGATTATTGCAACTGTCGGCTGGATGGTTTCGAACCGTTCCGGCTCATGTACGAAAACTTCATTTACATCGCGTTCAGTCAAACGTTCGAAACGGGGCTCGAAGAGGATGGTCGTTTTGAGGTGCGCTCGCAGCAACTCGTTCTCGGTGTAATCGACGGGCGGGTCGTACTGGTGCGCAAACAGGCCGGCGATCGGTCCCAACTGTGGCGCATGAACAATGAAAAGCAACTCGAACATGAAGGCACCTCGCCGCCGAGTGAACCGGGCCGTAAGCAGTCGCGCTACGTGCTGGATCTGGAGAAACCGCCCCAACCGATGCAGTACATTGCGCTCGTCGTACGGCCGGCCAACCGGCAGCGACGTTCGACTCAAACCTGGCACTTTACCGAAGATGGTCGGCTAATGTGCGAACATTCGAACATGTGCGTACAGGCACGCGGTGGTTTCTTCGGGCTGCGGGCCGGTTCGGAAGCGGTCCTCGGGATGTGTGTGTCCGACACGAAAGTGCTCACCCAGTGTGGTGTACCGTACGAGCAGGCGATTGAACGGCAAAAGTTGCGTCCCGGGTCGGGCTGTTTGGCCGTTTCGTACCGTATGGATGGACCGATCAAATCGATTGAAATACGCGACGTAAAGGCGGGTGGACGCGGTGAGCTAACGCTCGATTCGAGCTGGAAGCATGTATCGCACATATTCAACAGCGGCCGTAGCGCATCGTCCGATGCAAACGCCCAGTCCGGCGGGAAGGACATACAGGAGTATCACGTACAGCTAAAGCTACGCAAGGGCATTGGTTTATCGCTGATTTCGAACCAACCGTGCGAAGAGCTTGCGTACGTAACGCTGGAAAACATACACATGGAGTGCATCCGTACGCCGGCGGTTAATTCGCTGGACTTCTCCGTCGGCAATATGCAGATCGACAATCAGCTGTTTGAAACGTCCTGCCCGATAATGCTGTACACGATCGGCGGATCGCAAGAGCCCGAGACGGAGTCCGATAAAAAATCCTCGCTACAGCTGAACGTGAAACAACTTCCGTCGCCCAACACGAACGCGGTCATTTTCGAACATTTCATTGTTAGCATACGGCCGGTGGTTCTGTACCTGGAGGAGCGATTGTTTTTGCGTTTGGTGAAATTTTTCGGTTTCGCCAAAACGACTGTCGATCCGACGACGCTACCGGACGAAACGGACTACGAAGCGCAAAAGATCGTTTACAAGGTGCTGGACAGCAATGTGAAGCGCTACTACTTTGGCGATCTGCGTATCATACCGGCCCAGATACGGTTGAGCTTTGTCACCGCGAGCAAGCTGACGGCCGAGTTTGCGGAGATCAAGCGCAACCTTGGCTTTACCTTCATCAAGTTCGAGGATGCGGTCATCAATTTTGAACAGTTTGCGCACAAATATCACTTCGAAACGATGGATGCGTACCTGAGCGCGATCAAGGCGCATTACAAGCAGGAGCTGAAATGGCAAGCAGCCTCTATACTGGGCAGCGTGGACTTTCTTGGCAATCCGCTCGGTTTTGCCAACGATCTATCGGAGGGCTTTTCCGGTTTGCTGCTGGAAGGTTCCATCTCGTCGCTGGTGAAAAACGTCACGCACGGCATCTCCAACTCGACCGCCAAGCTGACGGAAACGATCTCCGATGGGCTCGGGAAGGTTGTGTTTGACGACGAGCATGTGGAAACGCGTCAGCGCATACTGGACGTGTCCGGTGGTAGTGGCAGTGGAACGACCGGCGATCATCTGGTGGCCGGTTTCCGTGGGTTCACGTTCGGGCTGCTGGGCGGTGTTACAAGCATCGTGAAGCACACGTACCAGGGCACGGCCTCGGATGGTCTGTCCGGGTTTATCACCGGCCTCGGCAAGGGTTTGGTCGGCACGGTGACGAAGCCCGTCATCGGTGTGCTGGATCTGGCGTCCGAGACGGCCAACGCGGTGCGAGAACAGAGCAAGGGTTCGAACCGGATCCTGCCGGAACGGAAACGTCCGCCGCGCACGGTGACGGGTGCGCCCGGTGGATTGTTACCACCGTACTCGTACCTGCAAAGCACCGGCCAACAGTACCTGTTTCTGATCAACAAGCGCAACTTTGCCGAACAGTTTATGGCGTACGAACCGTGCCTGCTCGATACGAAGGACTCGAAGATGCGGCTACTGGTGTCGGCCGAAAATGTGTGGGGCTTTTCGAAGAACGACGAAACGACGATGATCGTGTTTAACTATCCGATGAGCGAGATCATCTCCTGCCAACCGCTCACGGTGCAACCGCAGGAACAGCAGATGGCGGTCGCCTCCCAAGGATCCGGCCGTTCGAGTAGTGGTGGTGGTACCCGTAAACCTGTAACGTACATCGAGTTCTGTCTATCGCTTCCGTCGAAATCATCGCTCACGCCCAGCGCACCGGAAATGGTGAAAAGGCCGCGTGTTCGCTGCCAGAATGAGGAGATTGCCAAAAAGATTTGCTACCATGTAAGTTTGCTATCGATCCTCGCTTAAGGGTGTGGTAACGATGTAACGATGATTTTTTTCCTCGTTTTAGGTAAATTTTGCAAAGTGTATCTACGACGAACGAGAACAAACCCTGAACATCAATACTGTGATCGAATAGTGGCACATTAAGGCGAACATGTACGTTGCCGCTGTTTTTATTTCAGATCCAAAGCAATCCATAATCAAAAAGTCTGTTGATCAAAAAACAAAAACATTATGCTACTCTACTCTATTGCGCCTTTCCCTTTGGTTGCTTTTGCTCTGGTTACATCAAGAGGAACGTCTGTGTTATCGCATTCACGCAAACTCACGAGTTGAATTTATGTTTCCCTTCGTTGCTAATTAAGGCCAAGGTTTCTTTCTTTCTTTGTTGGTTTGTTTGTTATTGTTAGGAGTGGTTAAAATACCCATCACAAGACACACAGGGGACATGTTTTTATACCATTGAATCGCATGAACAGCCCTATGCGTGGTTGAATTCCTTATACGGATAGGTTCTGTCTCGTTTGTTTTTTTTTTTTAATTGTATGTAATTCGACCTAACTTTTACCACACCCGTTGCATTCCCGGCTTTACTTTTTACAAACTGGAATCGAACGTGGTTATCATCATTAGCAGAAAATAAATTATTTTCGTTAATAAAACAACGCGACAACATTTAGTGTAATATTTGTTGAGAAAATAGTGTGAAGCAAATGTTCCGCAATGTGAATAAATATATCCATCAGTTCCGAATCATAGCTTGTGTGTTGTTGGTTATTTGCAGTACTATAAAGTTCGGATATAAAGATCGACAAAGCTGTTAGCTGATCTTTCACTGATCGAATCGTACATTTGCTTAAGCTGCTTGATCATCTGCAGACAGTTTTGATGTATTGTTTTGTTTCAATTGTTTTTGAACGGTCCGGAACTAGCACAATAAATAAAAAGGAACGTCATCGAGTGTATGATTGTACAGCAGTATGTGTTATATAAATCTTTTTTGTATATTATATATAATAGTTTGATTATATATTTAATTGCGGATAACATAACGGTGGGTAACCTAAAGAATAGGAGATTACTCACATTTGTAATATTTTGAATTGAATTTTCGAGGAATAAAATGTTGCGTCCCTAACCTAACTAAAATCAGTCTCTTCCTCCTACATTTCTCGTTTCATTCAAATATTCTATAGCCTCGTGTAAATGGCAAAGGAAGTACTGCAAGGAAGTGTAGTGGCTGTACCGAAGGTACTGCATCAGTTCGTTCGGAACACTGATCGATTGCAGTCGGTCGAAGAAGGCGCCACTATTACGTGCCCGTAACGCTGCACCCATCCCGTTCCAGACGGTCTCGCGCACCACGTCGCGTGCCAAGCGTTTCAGTGTGAACACATGCAACAGCGGTCTGCTAACGTGTTTGGCCAATTTCCATGTACCGAACAGATGCATAAAAAACTGAAACAGTCGGTTTCGCTTCAGTTCGCTCGGAATGGTGTCGGGACACATGAACAGCGTGATGCAGTGCTTTAGCAATGGGAATACTAAATCCGGGCGCATCAGCTGCTCTTCATCTTTAAGTAAAATCTCGAGGATGCCATCCACTTCATTGTTGCCGTACATGCTCACCATACAGTCGATGATGGGCTGGTATGCCAAATGTGCCTGCTCGCTGCTCATCAACGGTTTATCTATCATTAGGTGCCGTGTCAGCAATGCAACCTGCACACCCGACTGGATGGCTTTTCTAATGCACTCTAATTTTATGGACTTTGTAAATGTTGCGAAATCTTCCAACAGTTGCTTTGCTTCTGTGTGGTTCTTTTCCTCATCCTGTCGGATGGTGTTTCTATACAACTGTTCCATCTCATCGCCCACCTCGGAAATTATCTCTTTCAGGAAAGGATCTCGCAGTATGGCATCCAGTTCCTTCCTGTCCTTCGCTGCTGGTCCACATTCGCACAGCACGAACATGGCCAGCAGTTCATAGTCCGGTAGCAGTCTGTCGTACAAAGAAAGAATTTCTTCACGTGTTTCCCATTTGCGTTCGGTGGCGATAAAGTATGGAATCAACGATGTGGAGGAAAAACTAAGGACTGCTGGTTTCAGAATGTCTGCCACATTATAGCGCACACCACCACCATCATCGTCGCCACTAGCACCTGCGTTTGAGTTCGGCAGTAGAAGGTTGTAGAAAATTTCGAAACAAACAATCTTCTGCTCCGCCGGATATGCGGCTCTTTCGGCGAATACATCCAACAGCGTGAACGCATCATCTTCGTCCGTGGCAAAGGGCGCTTTCACGTGTGCAGCATCTAGCAGGCATTTCAACATTTCCCCATTACCCGTTACGATGGCAACGATGTACAAAGGCGACGAAGAGTCTCTCAGCAGCACATCGTTAACTTTTACGCCGTGCGCAATGAGCTCCCTGGCGAGGTCGATACGATTCTGAAACACGGCATAATGCAGTGGCGTTATACATTCATTTGCCTCCAAGCTCGCTACATCCTTTTCCAAGTGCAATAGATAGATGATGATCTCGACGTCAACGGATTGTTCGCAGGCTAGCGTTAATGGTGTCAAACCGTCGAAATTTTGTGCAGTAACATCGGGATTGCAATTTTCAGCCACCAGTTTAACCATTTCCAGATTCCGACTCATGACAGCATGGTGTAGTATGGTCCATTCATTACTGTCGATCTGCTTTCCAATGTTGGCACTCGGTTTCCCATCGTCCAGCAGTTTGTGCAGCTTCTTCATGTCTTCTGCTTTAACAGCAGACCAGATATCGGAGTCGCTCACCATTGCGGAACACACCAAACGAACGCGCTGCTGCAGAATGATGCCAGAAATAGAACCATCAACCGTACTATTGCAGTTCCCTACACCGCGTACTGCTGTATTGAAACTAGCTAAAACACTACTATTTGCCGAATATACTTCCGCTGTTCACATTCGCAGTTCTGGAAATTTTATGAGGGCGGGCGTGTGAGAGAATATGCGCATTTTTTTCCCTACATTCCTTTGTTTTGTTTGTTTACGGCATACGAACGAGTTGTGACAGTATCTACTGACAGTTGTTGTCGTTTGACGTTACTTGCACAAGTTACGCACAATCATGTTTGGGGCACGATCGGCAGGGAAAACGTTTGAATTTTCCTATATGCTGGTTCTAAATATCAAAATAATATCTCAGATAATTATAATACTATCAAAAGAATACTGTAAGGCTTGTTTTTAGCTTTTAGGTTGCGTTTTTTTTTTTGTTTTGCTTCAACCCAAAGAACAAACTGCTCCAATCCCGGAGCGGAGCTTATGTTCCGTTGTCCATCACTAGCACCTTTCTTACCCATATTTTCGCGATTGTGGTTTCCCAGTAAAAACCAGCTATTGTACCGAATTTGCACGGATCTGAAACTATCGGAACGCGGTTACGGCGAAATAGTGCGGGATCGTTTATCGTCACATAGTTCGCGGATGCATAAAGCAACGCAACAGTGCATCAATATACGGGAATATACGTGTTGAAAAGAAGTGCGCACCGTTCAGGTGATGTCGTGGTGCTACTTCCCCGTCTGACGTCGTACGTTTTTTTTTCCTTTACGCAGCCTGCTAATCGTGAAGCGAAGGGAAGAAGAAAAAGTGGAACAGAAAAATACTTGCACGGTACAGTTTAGCGCAGTACAGGGTCCCCGTTCTGGCCGGGGAAAATATGTTCCAAGCCATTTTGTGGGAGGGGGGTGAGTGAGACCGACGACCACGACCAAGGGTGAAGTGCAAAGAGGTAGTGTACACACACGAAACCGTGCGTGAACGGGGGAATGTGTGATTAGTTGTTCCGTTCCGACACGGTTTGCAGTGCGCGAGGTCCGATGAGTTGGTGTCTGAAAATTTAGTCAAAAAGAAGGTGCGTAGGATCACGGGGTGCACGAAATCAACAGTGGAGAAGAAAACACCCAGACTGGAAAAAGGAAGGTATTCTTCACCCCCAAAATGCTGGCTGTCAATTTTTGACTAAACGCACCAAGCAACACACACATACACACACAAAGTTCCTACTGCGTTTGAGGTTTTGTTCCCTGCCTGGTGTATTGCACTGTCAGCATTTCGGTTGTTTTTTCCCCCCTTCGCTTGCTAGATCAAATTTAACGCAAGCAACAGCCAACAAGTGCCCTGTGTTGTAGGTGCGTTCGAAGAAGAGGCGACAAAAATCGATCGACAAGTCTGGTGGGCTGTGGGCATTTGTTCGTGAATCGTTTCCACTGTTAATGTGTGATGCCACTGGTTCCTTGAACCGCCTCTCGAATCTAGTTACCTTTTCCGGTGCATAAACCGGTGCCCTTCTTTCAATCCCGTGCTACGCTAAAGTGCCAGTCAGTGAAAACGATGTTGCCCTTCACGCCGCCGATCGTGAAGCGGTTGCTCCGCTGGCGGAAGGTTCCGGCAGACGACGCGGCCGAAGGAAAATGGGGCGAAAAGGCGGTCAAAAGTTTGGCCAAAAAGATGAAAAAAACAGGCGCCCTAGAGGAACTGGAACGGGCCCTTACGATACAGAGCTGCCACACAAAATGTATACCGATACCAAGGTAAGCGCACCTCGTCAGCTAATCATCTGTATTCTCGTGTACGACGTCATGTATTGGAAAACAAAAACAAAACAACAACCCAATTTGCCCAACCCATCCTTTGTTAACCTGGCCTATAAAAATAATCAATTAATATACATTTTTAGGGGAAAACTGCTAGCAACAGTGTGCGTGTATGTGCGCCCGTGAAGTGTACCGCATACCCACACAGACACACTCGAAAAGCTTGTCCCGTATCTAAAGATCAAGGACAAAGTTAACGGTTCACACCGACACCCCGAAATCAGTGTTTGGAAGCAAAAGCGACCATGCTAACAACCATGACGTGTACGTACGCACGGTAGAAGCCGGTTTAGTGGCTCCAAAAAGGCTTTCCATTTTCGGAATCCAAAAACACACACACACACGCACACGCAACATATTTGGGGCCGGTTGTTTTTTTTTTGTGGGGTGTGAACAACAATGATTTTGTTTTCGTTCCGCGTTTCATCGGTGGACGTAGTGTGGTGGTGTGTACGCGCTCGCTGCGAAACTGACGTTTGATCACATGATTAGGAATGGAAGGCCCGAACCGCACATCCACAGCCACATAGATGCATCCAGATAACATTTGGTTTATGTTTGGTTTTATTGTTGATGATAACTCACACATGCACTCAAAATTCGTTTGTTGAAGCTGTAACGATGCAATTAGTGGTTCGGTTTTTTAAGGAAAGTATTTCCTTTATAGTATTAATAGTACAGCACCGCAATGCGTATTAGCTGTCCAAATAGCTACACCGTTGACAGTTTCTCACAAACGATTGATTGGAGTGTACGAGCTTGCTACTTGGATGTGTTGAAAAATCACGTCATTGATTGTCGTACTGGCAAAGGTGAAAGATTAGAATACAAGACAAATATTTAATCGTACGATGATGTATTCTCGCACGTGTCGGTATGGGATGGTGTGTGCGCATCGCTTTATCGTTCGATTTACACTGACCATCCCCGATAAGAGCCGTTTGGCTGATGTTTGATATGACTTTACAAACAAAACGTGCCAACTCCTAATGTTTGTGAGAGCACTAGAGAGTATCCGTATCCTTATAACACCGTAGTTGCTGTATAAGAGAACGGTAAACATATTTGTTGTGTCGCGATTGAAATTTTAAAACCTCTGCCTCCATTCGATTGTTTTTTTTTTTGTGGTCGAAGCCGGTTGTATTGCGTCATTCATACTAGTTTCGAATCGAACTGTGCGGCATAACGTAATGTGTGAACAGCTGTTTGTTGGAACAAGTTAAAAAAACGACTAGCTTACACAGGGACAGCCTGCTGATAATGGAGTTTTGTGGATTGTGGGTCGACCAGACATCGACCATAGAACATTGGTACATTGGAATATGTGCCTAAGCATATTGATTGAAACGTAGAATTGTAATTGAATGCAATGAAATTTTGTATTGTTAATGAATAAGTGTATCTTTTATTTTTCCTGTAACACACCTTAATAATGACTGGGCGTCTCCATGGGAAACTCTATTAGCGTACTGGACCATTTTTATTTAATATATTTAGATGGAATTAATGTTTAGCGCAAGCAGTGAACATTTCCATTCACTTTTGTTATCATGCTGTACGGAAAATGTTCCCTTTCGTGCTGACTTTCAATGTGCGCTCCTGTTCCATAGGGACAAGGTCAACAACACTCCTGTTGTGAGTGTGTTCGTAACGCGGGCTTCGTCTATGGTTTGTCTGTCTGTTCTGTCTGTCCGTTCGCCCATCCTGTCTGCTGCCGGGTGGCTTTGTGCGAATGAATGTTTTGGAGTAGAGAATTGGAAGAAAAAAGAGACATCCAAGCACAACTGCTCTCGGGGTCGTCATAAAGGAAACATACGGTGTTGCGAGTATTATTATGCGTATGCGCGCGCATCGCCATTTGCCTAAACTTGTCCCTATTTGCTGTGTATCCCTGGTGGGAAATCCAGTGGCCAGATGAACCCGGCGAGAAATGAACCTGGTCTGCTCTGCCGGTTCTGCAGCAGCTAGTGTAGAGACCCTTTAAACGGTTGTTTTGAAGGCGACCGCATACAAAATAGGAAGGTAAGGTAAGAAAGAATGAACAAGTGAAGCCGCGCGTGTTGAGCGAAAGGATAACCGTGCTTTTAGGGTGAGTGGGAACGGTTTATTTTTTACATGCTCTCTCTACTCTCTGTAGTGATACTGTTTCTACACACTGTAACCAGACAGTGAAAGTGTCACGTACGCAATTCGTCATAGTGGACGTCTGTCTGCCGTGGTTCCGCTTTCCGTTTCATTCTAGCTCCATACCTGATTGAAAACCTTAACTACCAGAATTGTGTGAGCAAAATCTAAGGCATGTCTTTCCGAAATTTAACGCTTTAATGTTATACAAGTTTTTAAATATTCTAATCTTGTGTATTGGTGTGTGTGTGTGTGTGTGTGGTTTTAAATTAATATTTATCTCTTAACACGCATTATAATAGTGATTCAACGGAGCTGTTACTTACAAAGGTGATTATTATATATGAATGAAAAAGTGTACCGAAAACCAAAAAGCAACCCTAAGCAGGCGTTGAAATGGGAAGGTGAAGTGTGTGCACAAACGCTGTCGCGACAGTTTTTTGTTGCTGTTGCCCTTGCCTGCCGTGAATAGTGTGACCCTTACCCTTGGTCTGTCGCCGCCACCACATGGAAGTGTTAGTGAGGTGTACAAAGTTCAGTTACCTCGCGTAGCTTCATCGCAAAACCCTCTCCAGTATCGACCCTGCGCGTATTTCGTGTTACAATGCTTGGCTTCATCGAGGAGGCTGTGTGTGTGCGCCTTCGGGTTTGAAGAAGATAAATCCGGAAGCCGGCCGTACATGCGAGCGTGTCGTCGCATCAGGTGCACCCTGTGTGGTTGCATCTTGCGTGTGTTTGTGCAACGGTGAATGGCGAAATACATAGACACGGAACCAGACGAACGGCGTCGACGATGTCTCAAAATTAGCATAGAAATCGGTTTTCGGTCCTGTCTGCTTATTTTTGTCATACCCTTCTTTCTCTATCATCGTCATCATCATCATCATCATCATCATCATCATCATCATCATCATCATCATCATAAACTTGTCATGAGTGCAACGTTATTCATCAGTTTTGCTACCTTCTGTTGCTGTTATTTTTATCCACTTTATCCTGACTCTTCCTGTAGTTGTTTTTTCTTTCTCTCTCTATTTCTCTCTCTCTCTCTTTTGCTTTTTCGCGCACTTTTATATTGTTGTTCTCCTGCTCAGCCATGGCAATGTATACTTTTTCCAGCAAAGTACATATTTTGCCTTAACAGTGTACGATTACGATGCGTCTCCATCATCATCACCGTCCTCGTCTCTTTGACATTTTGTAAAACTATAAATAATAATGAAAATTAATTTTAAACATAACAGTTCGTGACAGCACATAACCCTTTATTATGGAATCGTGATGTTTAATTTATTACAGCCTGCCTTAAAACTAGCGCACTTAATTCAATCAGAAAAGACGTCAATCGAACATTGATAAAAATAGTGTTAATTTACCAAAAATTCGTTGCAAAAAATTTAACAAACGTCTGCTAATCACATAGCACCAGTTGCTAATTGTGCAAGCCACACTGTTTGGCACTGTGTGTTTGCCCATGTGTGCGTTGCGTAGTTTTTTTTTCTTTTCGTTTGGAATAGAAAAGGGGAGAAAAAGAAAAACGAAACGAAATTTGGCAAATGTGAGTTTGCAGATTTCAAGGTTTTCAACACAACCCGGTCCCGGCGATCTCCGCGCTCATCATGTTCTTCCACCCAACATGCTTCGTTTACTTTGTGCCGTTTCACCACTACTACCCACACAAACGCAGCAGAAACTTCAACTGGGCTGCGCATAGAATGCTTTTGTTTTCATTGGAGTGTTTTTTTTTTGTGTGTGCGTCGAACGTGGCCCCTAGTAGCGCTTTGAAGTTCATTTCCAATTCCTGGTTTGGTTTCGTTTGTTACTGCTAGTTTTCCTTACCAGGGTATTAGCATTTTTTTGCTGGATATAAATATTAAGCTCATGATAAATTATAATTATTTTTATTTACTTTAATTTTGTGCATACACTAAATTACGTGTTTAATTAAACAATGTTAATTCTTTTGTTTAATTGTTTTTTTTTAAGGAATAGTAATTTATTACTAAAAGTACAGCACAATTTATGTTATCCGGATGTCAGTGCGAATAATTAAACACGCTTAAGTTCGGTTAAAAATGCATAAATGCGCACAGTGAAATAATACAGCACGGATAAAGTGTGTCATCCGTTTATTCGGGGTTGATTGTGTCCTAGAATAGAGCAATTATACCGTGTTCTATTTAACTTTCACATTATTGTTTATAAACATACAATCAATTAGATAAATGAAGATGATAAATGAAGTAAATTGAAATAAACCTTCGTTTTATTTTTCACACTTAATTATTTTTAACACAGCACTAAGAAGCAATAAAGGTAGAGGGACAAAATTGATCTTATCCCTTCTGTGCCCGTACATGTTATTAAAAGCATGATATAATAAATTATCTTGTGGTCGGGGGTTGGGAAGAAAAGGTATATTGGTACCTTTTTGGCGTATTGTTTCCTCCGTCAATTGAATGCAGCTAAACGCACCATCATGCCAGTAGGATGATGTAAAATTACCAATTCACAGTCGGTGTTAAAATGTATACAACTCATCATTTTTGTTGTTTCACTTTTCATCGCACTAAAACCTTAACCAAGAGGAAGGAGTGGGTAGGGGAATTTGTATATAAATGTGAACATTTTCAACTCTTTCCCCCCCCCCCCACCCCCTCGTTTCACGTCACGGATCAATGAAAACAGCACCGGAAGAAAGGAAAACACTAAAAGAACGGAGGCAAAAAAAAGTTAAAGAAAGAGACATAACAGAACAGATAGAATGAAAGAGAAAGAGAGAAAGAGAAAAAGAGAGAGAGAGAGAGAGAGAGAAACATTCTTCAGAAGTTTCAGTTAAAAGAAAAGGACAAAAGAACACAACAAAACACACGCACGTCGCATAAAATGGGAAAGAGCATATCATCATTGAAAGTGCAAACAAAAAAAAGTCTGGACAGTTTTTACGGGGATGAAAAATGCACAGGTGATGACGATGGGTAGTGTGGGGTAGGGAGATCAGGGGCACAACAGGGGTACCGCTGTGTGTATGTGTGTGCTCCATTTAAGTTGTCTACTTTCGCTGCCGGCGCTCATTGTGCCTGTGTGCCTGTGGGCACCCACCCTTCCTGGTTGGTTTGTTTATTTTTTCATTCTTCTGCTTTCGCCTTCACCTTCAATGTTGTGTAGTCGACGCTTTTAAAAAGGAAATGTTTAACATTGCGCATGTATTAAAATGTGAGCGCCGCCAATTCTCTTTCGGCTCGTGTGCTGCAAGGACGACGTTGGGGCATGGAAATAAATGGAGTGCTACTCCGAAGGGTAAGAACACGACACGGTGTAAAAATACAGAACATTTGTTTGCGAAAACAAACAAAAAATGCAAAAACATTGTACTAATTATAAGGTTTATGTATGCAAAGAATTTAATCATTCTATCAACGTGAAAGTATAATGGAGGAACGGTTTTTTTGCCCCCCATTTTTGTGTGCGCTTCTACACGGCCATCTCATTTTGTTTGTGCGAAGTTTTTTTTTTCTCGCTCACACATATTTGGGCCTGAAGCGCGCGGGCTGCTTCAGTCCAGCCCAATATGCCGCATGCATACCCCCTTCGCGCACGTCTAGACACGCGTCATCCTCCTCCACATGTTTGCCGCCGCCATTGCATACTGCCCTATTCAAAGCTGTGTATAGTGCGTGTTTGTCTCTCTTTTTTTCTCTCGTCTCTCGCTCCTTCTCGGCTGAACTGGTGCGACGTTGCGCGTGTTCTCTCTGTTTTAGGGTTGTTTTCGTCTCATTTTTGCGCATAAAAGACTTCGTTTATGCGTATGTGTGTGTGTGTGTGTGTGTGTGTGTGTTTGGTTTCGTTCTCTCTCTCTCTCTCTCTCTCTCTCTCTCACTCTTTCTTCTCCACCATGAGAACAAGCACCCTTATCCCTGCTCGGTAACGTGCCCCCTTGGGGCAATGAAAGCGAATCGTTCATGATGATGATGATGATGATGATTTGAGATGCGCGCCCACGGCATTGCTCCAGTGTTTGTGTGGCTGTGAATGTGTGTATGTATGTATATATTAAGTTGGCGAATAATGATGACGATGATGATGATGGGGTCTCGGTCCTCTCCTTTCTGGTCCGGCATTACACAGGAGCAAGCTAACCGGCGCTCGAGCAGTTTTGTGCCGAATGTTGAAACGGATAGAAGCGCCATCCAAGTGCACCTCTGTTGTGTGTGTCCTGCATAGATAGTGTTGACACTGTGAAGAAGGATTTGTAACATTCAACAATAATTACCTAGCGTGAGCCGGTGAAGTAAGTAGTGTCATGGTTCACCAACATATATACACACACGCACACAGTCGATTTAGAATTTTGATTCGCCGATTGTGTGTGGCCGAGTGTGTCTGTCTCGCACTGCCGCCTAGGGGAAAATCATTTTGCACGTTTTGCGGTGCAAATTCTATCGCTTCTTGCCGTCGTCGTCGTGTCTCTGTGTGGAGCGGGTTTTTGCGCTGCGATATAAGCGTCTCTCGCTTACTTACCCAACCAGACATAGCGCGTCCCGGTGTGCGAGCGGGACAGCAGGTTTTCGCGCTATTGTGTGTGCAATACAGTCAGTGCTTAGGATGACGGAAGGAGTGCGTGCTTAAGTGTAGCTCTGTGTGTGTGCGCGGTTTGGCAATACGCGGTGAAATATGTTTTGGTTGGGGGTTGGATTGTGTGTGCAATAGCCCGTGTTGTCCGGGGTGATCAAATACATTACCGTAAGACGGAATAGGAGAATTGAATGTGTAATTAAAAACAAACAAATGTGACATTCAAAACATTAAGCATGCCTGGATGGGTGGAACATCAAAGCATCCTGTTTTAATATATCGTCCAATGTATATATAACTATATATCGCAATGTGCCATGGAAAATCATTTTTGACATCTGATTTCATTCGACTACGAAAACGCAAACAAATCANAAGTGCACCTCTGTTGTGTGTGTCCTGCATAGATAGTGTTGACACTGTGAAGAAGGATTTGTAACATTCAACAATAATTACCTAGCGTGAGCCGGTGAAGTAAGTAGTGTCATGGTTCACCAACATATATACACACACGCACACAGTCGATTTAGAATTTTGATTCGCCGATTGTGTGTGGCCGAGTGTGTCTGTCTCGCACTGCCGCCTAGGGGAAAATCATTTTGCACGTTTTGCGGTGCAAATTCTATCGCTTCTTGCCGTCGTCGTCGTGTCTCTGTGTGGAGCGGGTTTTTGCGCTGCGATATAAGCGTCTCTCGCTTACTTACCCAACCAGACATAGCGCGTCCCGGTGTGCGAGCGGGACAGCAGGTTTTCGCGCTATTGTGTGTGCAATACAGTCAGTGCTTAGGATGACCGAAGGAGCGCGTGCTTAAGTGTAGCTCTCTGTGTGTGAGTGTGTGTGTGTGCGCGTGGTTTGGCAATACGCGGTGAAATATGTTTTGGTTGGGGGTTGGATTGTGTGTGCAATAGCCCGTGTTGTCCGGGGTGATCAAATACATTACCGTAAGACGGAATAGGAGAATTGAATGTGTAATTAAAAACAAACAAAAGTGACATTCAAAACATTAAGCATGCCTGGATGGGTGGAACATCAAAGCATCCTGTTTTAATATATCGTCCAATGTATATATAAATATATATCGCAATGTGCCATGGAAAATCATTTTTGACATCTGATTTCATTCGACTACGAAAACGCAAACAAATCAATTTTGACACGGAAAAAGAAGTTTATCAGCAACGCTTTTAAACTGATATCGATGTGGTGTTGCCTCAGGGGTGCGTTAAAACACACGGGGGAGCTGTAAATGACGTTTGCGTGTGTGTGTTTAATGCAGTTCTGTGTTTATTTTGCTAATTGGCTAGCAGTTGTGTACGGAACCATGTCACTGACCGTTTGCCGTTTATTTACCCGTTCCATGTACACAGGGTGATGCATAAATAACACATTTGGCACTTGTTCGATTTGATCGGAATGAATGACACGGGTAATGGAAAGGTTATGTAGGAGTGTGTACCAGCACTCTGTCTGAGGGCTGGATTGAACGTAGTAGCGAGCGCGCTCTAGTGGCATTTTAATTTCGTTTTCATTCTGTTGCAATGGCTGCTCGGCCTCTGTGGCGATGTGTGTGTGTGTGTGTGTGTGTGTGTGTGTTTGAGGGGAAGATGTTGCATAGCTGAAACGCTGTGTTCATCCGCCTTTTGGATATGTATCTGCTGGTACCGGAAACGCAACCACCGGTACCATGGGGAAAGGGCAATGGAAACAGGAAATCGTCATAATGTGCCACTGGAGCGTTGTTGGATAGGTTTATTTTCTCGCTCGCATGCTCGCGGTGTGTGCATTTATTTGCTAACAAACGTCGCCGCCTTGTGTGTTAAGCGCGGAAGAGATCTCGTGGTGGAATTGGCGGAATGATGTGTGTTCTTGAATAATCTTAACGCTCGCGTCAAGAAGAAGCTAGCAAACAACTCCGTTTCGGTACTGTGGGATTGAAATAAATGGTAATGAAGGTGCTTTAGGTGTGAACAATGTTGGAAGCTGCCAGGCAATGGTGTTTGTGGGTGGCGGCGCGCTATTTGGCGCTTCAAACTCTGTTGAAGCGTGGAACGTAAAAATAAAGCGCATGGCAATGACGATGGAACGCCCTTTTAGAACACATGGCCGTAGCAGTTGGAGTAGGATAATGAGTTATGGAATTTTGAAGTTTATTTCAATTGACTATTGCATTATTGGCAGTCTTATTGTACACTTTGGCTGCTTTGAAGTGGTTTGTTTAAAAATTTGTGTTTGAAAGACAACAATAATCGTATGATAATAATAGAATACGTATGACCATTGCTTTTATTTGGTATTTAATTGACTATAGCTAAAGTAATAATCGGCGATAATTGCGTGTGTGCTATTGCCGTAACACTTTTTATGTTTTGCCTCTTGTGAATTTGTTGGTTTGAGCTGAACCGTGATTAGCAATAAATAAATCATAAATAACAACCGCATAATCAAATTCCACAGTTACATCCCAGCGAATGATTAGCACGAATGTATTGAATGGAAATGAACATTAATGAAAGGTTGTTAGTATGTAGGGTAAACAGCGCGTGTACGTTCCTATCGCGGTAAGCTTTGTCCCATGCTTCGTTCGTCGAAAGTTTGCAATTCCATAAATCGATGAAGCGCGACACCTTCGTCAATGTGTACACCCTGGCAGTGAGTGCCACACAGCGGTGCGTGGGTTTTTTTTCCCCCGTTTTCTTCGATCGTTATTCACTGCACTGTGCGAATCGCGCACGAACGGGTCCCGCCGGCCGTCATCTTGGCGCTTAAAGGGGCAAGGTGGACCCACGTTTGTCTGTGTNCCTATCGCGGTAAGCTTTGTCCCATGCTTCGTTCGTCGAAAGTTTGCAATTCCATAAATCGATGAAGCGCGACACCTTCGTCAATGTGTACACCCTGGCAGTGAGTGCCACACAGCGGTGCGTGGGTTTTTTTTCCCCCGTTTTCTTCGATCGTTATTCACTGCACTGTGCGAATCGCGCACGAACGGGTCCCGCCGGCCGTCATCTTGGCGCTTAAAGGGGCAAGGTGGACCCACGTTTGTCTGTGTTTAGATTGGCACAATTCATTAACGAACCGAGCGGCGTAGTACACCAAATGGGCACCAATTGGGGGTTGGGGTGTGGGTTTTGCAGTGCACGGTAATCGAGAGAGAGAAAGATAAATTGAACGCTGTCCTTCGCGCGTTCGAGATCGCTACTTCTGGCGGGCAATTACATCAGCGGCATGTTTTTTTTTCCTACTCTTTTCTACCTAGTAGACGCCCTGGAGATGCACTACGGTCCGTGTCTGTCTCTGGCTGTCTGGCTGTGTGTCTGCTGGTGGTTGCGGTAGTAGTAATGAGTCAGTTTTCGGCCCAAGTGGGCGCAGTAAAAGTTAAGAAAGTGGAAATATTTACCGTAGAGAAATTGCAGCACGTTTTGCAACTTTTTCCGTGTGAATAACAGGACAAGACGATGTGCCGAGACGACACCTCTGACGGCAACGTCTGAGTCTGATCGTTGAAGCTAGAACAAATTGGTAAATTTTTTATAATTTACGCTGCATTTCCTGGTATCGAACGAGGAGGTGTTTTTGCATGTGTTTAACAATGTATTGAAAAATGACAAATTATATTGGTAAAATTTTTATTAATATAAAATTTATACTATATTTTTATATGCACAATGAGAGAAATACATGTTTGTTTAATAACTTGTAGGGTTTTTAAACCCGAAAAGAGCTACGGTTAAGTAGCATCTTTTCGCATTCGTATATACTGATTCCAGTTCAGCCCAACAGACACACTCATACATATCTGTATGGTTCCATTAATGCATTTTATTTTGTCCTTTCTTCTACCCCTGCTGGAGGCCATTTACCTACTAAGGGGTGGAATATGATCACATCTCGCCTTTGGTGGGCATTGATCGCGTTGCACTTGTGATTGATGACTTAATCGTGTCGCTTACGCGGTAACGTTGTTTTATGGCCGTCAATTAGCTTATCTCTTGTTAGCTCCAGTAATTCCAGCAGTTTGTTGCACGGCTCCAAATATCTTGCCATGGTGGATACGGTGTTTGAACAAAAAATGTTTTTTTGGTTTTGGTTTTGGCATTCTTTTCATTAATAACAACACGTCAACACGAGTTTAACGATGTTATGTTTTTGTTTGCGTTTCTTCACAGAAATGGTTCAGCGAATGGAGAAAATGGAGTTGCGCTAAAAAAAGGTATTCCTCACGTCATATACTGTCGACTGTGGCGCTGGCCTGATCTAAAGGTGAGGACATCTGCGAACCGGTGGGAGAAAATTCTGATCTGTAACTAATACCAATTACTGTTTTACAGAGCCAGGTCGAGCTGAAAGCACTGGACGTATGCGAGTACGCATATCATCTAAAGAAGGACGAGGTGTGCATTAATCCATATCACTACACTCGTATTGAATCGCACTCGCAACACTCGCAGCATCAACATCAAGCGCAGCAGCATCAGCAACAGCAGCAGGCTCAGCAGCCGCTGACCATACTGGTTCCGAAGAACCTATCGAACCTTCAGGGAGAAAGCTCTGTTACCTACACCTTGGATGATCTTAGTAATACCGTACCAGTCAACATACAGTACAATGCATTAAAGTATGTTCCGGTAGAATGACCGATTACCAATTAGCGCTTTGCTTAACGATCCTTTCCGTTTTCTTATTCCCTCCAGTGATAACTATGTAACCAGTCCTCAACCATCGCAAGTATCAGCCCGGCAACTACACCAACAACTTCAGCAGCAGCAGCAGCAGCAGCAACAGCAACAGCAACAGCAACAGCAGCAGCAGCAGCAACTTCAACAGCGACAGCATCATCTTTCTTCACCGTGCTACATGGAGGCAACACTAGGCCAACAGATACCGACCAATACAACGATTATGGACTCGGTTAGCGTCAGTGTGGGCAACATACCGAACACCGAGACGCCACCGCCCGGCTATATGTCTGAAGACGGTGATCCGCTCGATCAGAATGACAATATGAGTGAGTCATTGTTGGTATCCGCGTTCTTTAGTGAATTATGTTTCTACGCACGGGTGCTTAATTTGAATTTCACCAAGTGGTATTTGCTTGTTATTAAATGTACTATATAAGTTTAACATCCGCACTTAGACAGTGGATGCGGATAACCGGAGCGCCACATGAGATCATGTTAACGTTACTTTGCACTTCTCGTTGTTTTTCGTGACGGAAGAGACTAACTTATTGTTTCCCTCTTTGCCACTACATTGCTGCATCCAGCCGAATTGTCTCGCATGTCACCATCGGATATGGATACACAGCCCGTTATGTACCACGAACCGGCATTCTGGTGCTCGATCAGCTACTACGAGCTGAACCTGCGCGTCGGCGAAACGTTTCACGCCTCCCAACCTTCCATCACGGTCGATGGCTTTACGGATCCTTCCAATTCGGAACGGTATGTAGAAGTAGGATGGTGAACACGGATCGCGGATTACAATGCCTGACTAATTGTTTTGCATACGTACGGTTTTCCAGATTTTGTCTTGGCCTGTTGTCGAACGTGAACAGGAACGAGGTAGTGGAGCAAACGCGCCGCCACATTGGTAAGGGTGTTCGGCTTTACTATATCGGCGGCGAAGTGTTTGCCGAATGTTTAAGCGATTCCAGCATTTTCGTACAGAGCCCAAACTGTAATCAGCGGTACGGGTGGCATCCGGCAACGGTGTGCAAAATACCGCCAGGTAAGCATATATTCACAGTGATAAGGTTAGTTCTTGTTAATTTGTAAACCATTCCCCTTCTGTTGGCTATTCTTGCAGGATGCAATTTAAAAATCTTTAACAATCAGGAATTCGCTACCTTACTGTCCGATTCCGTATCGGCGGGCTTTGAAGCTGTCTATCAGCTGACCCGGATGTGTACAATCCGTATGTCGTTCGTGAAGGGATGGGGCGCAGAATATCGGTAAGTAATGCGCCCGGTTGTGGTTTCCACATATTTGGTTTTAATATCATTTGTAATTATTGTAGTCGACAAACCGTTACCTCAACGCCGTGCTGGATAGAGCTGCATTTAAACGGTCCCCTGCAATGGCTCGACCGTGTCCTCACCCAGATGGGCTCACCACGTTTGCCATGTAGTTCTATGTCTTAAACCAACCACCCTCGGGTCCTGTTTCCAGCGTCCACGGTCTGATCAATGCGCTCGGGAACACACATACGCACGCCCGTGCGTACGGAGTGGATCGGCTAAACGTTACTACCTCTACCGGACGATTTTGTTTTGGCTCCTGCACCTTCTCCTGCAGTACGTTTGACGCACCGAAATTCTACACCCAGTGTGGTGTAACACATTCTTCAAGATGTTTTTATTTTCCATTGCTCGTTTTAAAAGCTTCCCGCGAAAAGAATCGTGTATATATTTGCTTTGGTTGATTGTGTGTTCTGTGCAAGGTCACAAATTCTTTATATTTTTATACTTTTGAACCCATCTTCTCGTACGAGAGAGGAGATTTGAGAAGTTTTATAACGTACGTTTTACTTTGTTCATAGGGGGTGTTTGATTAAACCCTTCGGTACTGAGGGTGTAGAGCTTAATATCCCACGTCGGTACGATGAAGGATGAGAAAGCTGTTTATTGTGTTAAGCCAATAATTTTGTTCCTTATCTTGAGAAAAGCAATTGTCGCAAAGACGAATCGCAGCGAAGAAAGATAACGCATTAACCAAATCGTTACGATACACTAAACTGATCAAGATTTTATAGTTAAGTTTTTTTTCTTACATTGGTTTGTTTCTCATTTCGTACGTGCCCGTGACCCTACTCCCTTATCGGGCGTTACATTACTTAATAATGCTGCATGTCCTTTTACTTGGTAGTAGTATATGTTGTGCACAAGAGCATCAGGAAACAACAACGTAACACGTATTCATTCGTATTGCACAGGAATGGCAGGTACTATTAGCTGTGTGATCCTGTGTCATAGATTAAAAAGCAAGAGAAAAACAAAAGGAACATGGTCGTGGCATCTTTGTATACGTGCGTTTGTGTGTGTGTGTATGTGTAAATGGAAAAGAGCTGGAAGTGGGTTGTCTTACAACAAAACACATCCTCGATTGTTCTCCTGCGTAAGGTTCACTCGGGGTGTAGAGTATGTAACAAAGAAAAAAGCAATGTACAACAGAGGGCAGATTTATTTTTGACACTATAAATGTGATGACAGACGAGGGTAGACATGCAAAGAGACAAACATTTTGGGGGGAAAAAAGTTAAAACAATATTAAAATTATAATACAGGATCTCTGGAAGAGAACATAAGGATGAAAGACTAAAACATTGCTGCAAATCGCCACGGGCACGTGGATAATGCGTCGCAAAAACACTGTGAATGTACAGGAACAGACATAGTTCAACATCAAACGCTCGATTTGATTCGAGCTCGATATGCAAACCGAAGTCACTGAAAATGGTTGGTTCGTAAAAATGATTTCTTTCGTTAGTTTATGTTTTGTTCTTAGATCGGTTCATAACTCAGATAAGTTTAGTTGTTTACTTACGTTAATGGTTGGAAAGGTCAGGAGGAAGTACATTCAGAAAGAGAAATTCGATTCAAGCAGTTTGCTGGATGAAATCATATAATTGCAAGCGGAATAATACTGCAGCGAGTGATAATTGCGTTGACGACGTGCAGTAGGTACGTCAGTTCTAGAAAAAAGTGTGAGATACATTGACTTGATTTGCACCTAGAGAAGTGATGAATCAATTATGAGTTCATACGTGAAGCATGAATGTGGTACGATATGGGTTGTCATTGATCGATTGAGAATTAAGCACCATACTCTCTTCACCTAACATGAAGCAGATAATCCCTGGTTTGTTTTTTTCTCCTTGTTTTCATCTCTAGTAAGATCACTATCCGATATGTTAAACAGAGAGTGTTAAAGAGATTTGTGTGACGAACCTGAAAACAGGAACGCTAACAGCTGGATTGTGAAACCAACCAAACTATTATTAGTAGCGATTGTTAGGTTGCGCTTATGGAAAACAATAAAAATCTGAACAAATATGTGAAACATAACGTACAGTGTCTCAGTATTGAGATTTATTTCATTACTTCGTCACTAAGGCAGAGACTATTCAAACTTTCATTCTTTCTCTCGTTCTCTCTCTCTCTCTCTCTCTCTCTCCCGTTCTCTATCGCTCTATCTTATATTAATTAAAATAAAGTGGAACATCGATATGTTGGTAATCGGTTTAGACCCTTAACGGTTAATCGAATAACGAGAATAATTGGCACATCTTCATTGATGATGATAAATATGATGCATTTAATATGGTGCATAATGTGAAGAACACCATCCATTATTCTCGTTATGAGCGTTATGTGGTAACATATAAAAAACAAACAAATTTCATCATAAATGGCCGACATCCAGTAAAATGGCACCCGTATAGTCGACGTTTCGCTGTAAATTTTGGTTGATACTCTTCGTGCTGAATTTCGTGCAGATAAACAAATGACAGTGTGCCAAAAGAGAGCATTATTCACGAGATCTGCGCTACATTGCAGCAGATATGTTTCTGCTTGACCCAATACACTATTAGTTAGTGTATCTCAGACTGTTGAGTTATGTTGGATGTCATAAATGGTGATGATAATCATAATGAATAGCACTAATACCACGTATAGTAATCCCATTCACTTTGCACTCGTTTCCCAGGTGTTATTGGTACGTATATGTTATTCGATATTTGTTTAAAAGTAATATATGGTACGTAAACGTAGTTTTTTGTTCATATTAAAAGCTTTCTAGAGTTTGTTTTGGATTTTTAGACGCATTATATCCGGAAACTGGTACATGTTGTACCATTATCGTTATCCATTATCATTATTCCTAATGCAGAGATCAACTCACAGCGCAATAGTTTGTTTGTATATATAAAATACTTTTATGTAGTTGACTGGTACCTCGCAGCTGAGGCGTAGAAAGGCCCATACCAGCAACACAGGTTTTTGATAAGTCATTACAGATGCGAAAGCACAAGTAAGGAACAAGTCGATAAACCATCCTTCAACGTTGTAATCCTGCAATAGTATTGTTCTGCGATTCCGTTTGACTAGCGGGTGGTTATCGTCCAACAATGTAATATCATCGTCGTCCTGGTGATCAAGGGCTGATTGCTTAAGAAAACAATTTAAAGAGAAAAGGCAAAAATAACGTTAGTTAAAAAAGTAAAGTACAACAGCATTTGGGTTGTTTGATAACAAGAGTGCCTGAGGCATTCTTTTACGAGATTACGACGATAAAGAATATTAAAATAAGGGGAAGGAGAACTGGTAAAGATGGAAGGAATACTTACACAGCACCAGCACCTGCAAAACAATTGCTTTGCATAAGGCTCCAAGAACAATCCGATTAATTCCAAAACGCTTCCTGTAATCCGCCAGCAGAACATTTGGCGAAAAGCCTCCTGGTGGAACGTATCATAGTCGAGTAGAAGGTACGCGAACATGGGCAAACGTAGATGTTTCTTAATCGAGTTAACTCTGGTGATCATATGCTGGCTCTTGTTGCTGGTCAATATTTGCATTAATGAGATTCGACAACATTCGTAAAAGAATGATGGGAGATAGTCATTCCCTGTGAATTTCTCCGTGTAGTATTGCCCAACGGTAATGGCAAGCGCCAATATAAAATGCCCTGATGCCATGATGATATTCATCAATGTCGGCCATTTAAATTGAATAAGGTATTGAAGGATGATTACATACTGCTGGCATACGAGAATAAGGACAAATATTTCTGTATATTTGTCCAATCGCAGGTCGCCGTACCAGCTTAACGCTGCCATACCCAAATAAAAGCCGATCCACACAGCGTATAATAGAAAGGCAACATTGAAGATGTTCTTCAAACGGTTTACTCGTTGCGGAGAAAGAGCCTTTTTCCACCAGTCGCTCCAGCCAAACATATCGCACTGCATGATAAAATTTATGCCACACTCTTGCAAAGCAGCATAGATCGATTGTCCTTGGTTGAATACTAGATCGGAGCCCGGCAGTTGGTAACCTGGTTGGCCATCGAGGGTAAATTGGGGGGTTTGTAGTTGGCAAAGCGTTTGTTTAAAAAACTGGCGATTATTTTCGGTCGGATATTGGTCTGACAGTCTGTTACCGGTGATATGTAATATGGTTGTGCCGTCGCTGGAAGTGGAAAATATGAGATCTATTAACCTGTTTCTTTCACCTAGACATAAAAGATGTTTTACTTACTTCTCCAGTGAGCTTTCCTTTTGTATGGAGAACCCATTCATTGGTAACATTCTTTTAATTTCCTCTTTTAATGCGGTTGGACTGGCATTACTGATGTGCATCGCACAGTGAAACATTTCATCTGGAAGATTCATCTTCCTGTCAGCTTCAGTACGCAAGTAGATGCGCAGCCAAAGAGTTATACAGGAAAAAGGGAATAGAAAGAAACGTTTAATTAGGTATTGTTTCCGACAAATGCCTCTAGTTGGTCGAAGTTCTATGAGGAAGATAGCTTCTAAATATGGGAATTTATACAAGCTTCTAAACAAAGCTTTAGAACTTGCAGATAAGCCCGACAATGTTGGTTTCCTGAGATAAACGCCAATATTGGTAATCTCAGCATATTTTGGAAAACACTCTGTTGGTCTCAATGGTTCAACTCATATGTGTGAATTATTCTCCAAATAAACACATTGCAATAATGCATTTATATATATTGGGTTCCTGAACACAAACAGGGTTATTGATCAAACAGGGTCAAACATGTTTCATTAAGCACAACACGAAGAACTGAACTATATGGTCGATTCCATTCGTTTTTGGATTCATCTGATTTCTTAGGACTCTGCTTAGAAATGTTACACTGCAAACGTACGTGTGTGTGACTCATACCGATTAAGGTACACAAAGAATTCCACAATACACAAGCACGATTCGTGCACGTGGTCAGCGTATACCGGCAAATGTCACAACAAAAAACAACTCACACCAGCAGCACAAACGCTTACATTGGACGCTACTGCAGTTGTAATGATATTTGTTGTTCCCTAACCCAGATCGAACATTCCCATAACCAAAATCGAAAAGATCGCACAATTTCAAACACACTATCCTATATGGTTTGCTTACAGTTGCACAAGGAAAATACTTTAACACACGCCATTGTTTCACCGGCCGGTAACAAATGGAACGAAAGAAGCGCACAAAAACGCACGACTGCTCTGTTTCGTCAGAAAATTGAGAGTGATCTGCGCTAGATCATCGCTGCTCAATCAAATGGACATCGTGTGATTCCTGAGAGCAATCGAACGAGAATTTGTATGGAGAACATAAGCGCAATTCTCGCTTCTCTCCCGTTTAAATTTAAGCACAATTTTCTCTATACAAATTCTCTCTCGATTGCTCTCAGGGGAGCCTCCGTGGTCACTCACACACGTTTTCTCACAAAAGATTTTCTGTGACTGATCGTTCGATTATTTTGATTACGCAATAGACACATAATTGGTGCAAGGAAGTTTTTCCATCTTTATTTATAACATAATTTTTGTATGAACACTTCTGCCACGCTGTACGGCGTATTACACGCTGAACACAGTTTTTCCAAAATGCTCACCATATGCGTTGTGTCGGAGGGTGTATCTTCCGGAAAGTAATCATAAAGTAAAGGAAATAAAACGCCAAGCAAGCGATCGTACGATTGGCGAGCCTTTCCTTGTGATTGGTAGTGAAGCGGCGAAATTCACCTTTCGGCACATGTGTGTCTGTTTTGATTCGCGCATTAGGTCAATGGTGCAACAGGGGTTTTACAGGGTGTTACAAATCAGTTATATCTTTTGCGTACAGCTTTTTTAACCTCGGCTTTAAGAACAATATAATTATCATCACTTGCCTTTGCACTCGTTGAAATCTTTCGAAATTTTCTTATAAATTTCGTAGGAAACGTTTGATTTTTGGCATTACATTTGAGTTGTACATTCAGGGAAGATTATGAAAGTTCCGTTGCTCTCTGTTAACCTACTCTCTGCAAAAGATACAACATATGAACTGAAATTTCAATGGAAGTCGAAATATTGTTTAACTGGACGCTTTCTTTTCGAGTTAAGGGATTGCATACTTGCTTGTACGTTACAAGACACATTAAAAATTAAAATTTCCACCTTTATTGTGCAATGTTTTAACATACGTATTTTTGAAGTAATTAAAAAGCATAACTTTTTAAGGAAACAAAATAAAATGATAACAGATAACAAAAATAATTTTGCTTTAAACAAAAACTTCTCAACCCGTTTAATTAAAAATTAAAACAAGGGAAACAATTGACTGCGCAAATGTATCTACCGTTTCTTTCTAATTATGTTTTCTTCGTCAACTATTGGCCTAAACTCGATGACTGTAGATCACACATCTTGCTGTGTGCTAGAAGTTTGGAATGTAACATTCAAGTTAGGCAAGGGCTACCCAATAGCCCAGAAGAAGGTTATGAATCTGGAGGAAATTCATTATGATATCTAACCGCAGAGGTCCGCAAGATCCTTGCACCTGGGCCACACAGAACGGATCAGTAAATGATCATTACTCACACGGGAGGGAGATTGAGAACTTCATTACTATACCACTTGATCTTAGTACGATGGTCATGAAGATTCTTACCACGGATCCACTGCTGACGTTAATACCGTACAGCTTCATTCGAAAAAGGATCTGAAGGCTCGAGGAGTCATTGAGCAAAGAGGCAAAGTGTTCGCCGTGCGGGATTTACATTCGGAGGTGTGTGCGTCACCATTTCCTGCTCAGTTTCGCTTACTCGAATTAGTTCGTAAGAGACTGCGAAAGCAACGATATCGTGACTTGAGCGATGTCGTTTTCGTTCGATCGAGTAGTCTGCATTGGGTGGTGAGCAAAAGTGAGAGTGAGCAAGGAACGATAAGCTCACTATGGGACCAGAACGGTTAAAATTTCGTAAAAATAGTTATGTGACTATTAGAAGATTGTCTACGGTTTATGATAAAAATAAATACTGGAAATTTTACCAAGCCGTCCAAATGGAAAATAACTTCTGAGGAGCATAATTTGAGTGACTGAAAAAAGTAAAACAAAATAGCGTGAAATATTTCCTTTCATCGGTACTCAACCCCTGAAGCTTAATTTATGTTTCGACCTTGCTGTAGCTGGAGGCGCCTAGTAGTTTTCTGAAGTATGCAATAGAAAATTCTTTATGACTTTAACGTACAATAATAACTTTCTCAAAATAGCATATTAAATGCGTATGTTGTTGGATATTCAATACACATTCTGCAGTACATTTTATACGGGCTAATAAAAGCTTAAGAATGATTTGTTACCGATTTTATTGTGTTACCTTCTTGGTCGTGTTCTTTCAAAGCAAACAATAAATCGAGAAAGCAATGTTTATTAAAATTGGTAACTTTGTTTTTTGTTTGTTATTTAATTCTATCTACCGAACAAATCAAACAAAAATTACATATCTCTTTACATAAAATCACTCTCTGGACAAAAGCGTAGCCGGACCAAAACCGCCTAATAGCTTCACTGCATGACGGTGTGAGAAGCTGCCTGTCTTTTCTCCGTTTTGCAGCCATGAACTATGTCATGTTGCCTAGTTCAGCATCGAATGTGTATCGTATACGCTACGAAACCTGCGAAACAGCACGTTGCGAGATCGTTGTGCATTCTGTAAGTAACAAATGGGTAAGCCATTTTAAGCAACTCCCCCTATGAACATGCTTCCTGATCGATTTTAGTAAATTTTGGCAACGCAAAGCCACACAGACACTCTCACACACGCATGTTTTTAATCAGCCATAAAAGCATACCTTTTTGAGGGCTGTTGGCCGGACAAAGGCTTTGTATTGCGTTTGCCGCTATGCTCTGAGGTAGACAGACGTTGGCATGGCGTTTCAGAATGGCTTCTCCGTTTGTAGATTTTTTTTTCCTTAATCACACCTACTCCACAAACTCAGTATAAAAAAAAACATCACACATGTTACTTGGCTGGCTGCTCCAACTCTGCTTAGATTAAGGGCACTTTCTTGTGTTAAAAGTAAGCGTTAATAGGCAATCCATTATTGCTTTCATTGTGTCTACCCGACCGCACATCGCTTACACTACAGTCTACAAGGCGGCACAGGCAGATCTACACGGATCTACGGATGATCGAGGTGGAGGTCGGGTTTTTGGTTTGTTTGTCGCCAAGTTCTCCAAGTGTGTGTTTTGTGCATGATGAGATGGCAATTGGGAGAGGAAAAATGTGTTCAATAGTAACGGAGCCCCAGCACGGAAGATGTATCGCTTTGCTGTATCATGTTCTATTCCTACAAAGTGAAGTAAAACTTGTTCGTTAGCGTTTCGAGTGTTTGATGTATGGATTGTATAGTGTCTTCTGGAAGAGAGCAGACAGTGGTGCATGTAGTGGTAAGGTGGTTGTTATAGAAAGAAAGAAAGAAAAACGCACACGCGGGTAGCACGAAATGGGCTGGCTCACTTGCGTACCTCACGTTTCAGTGCTTGGCGCGATTCGTGTTCGGCCTTTGCCAAAGCTACGCGCACCCAGTGCGGTGTATCGGGGATAGCTTTGTAGATGAACCAGGTCAACCCAAGCAGCACATGCTCGATAATGAGGAAGGTGAGCGTGTACGCCTCCCGGCTGAATCCAGCACCAAGCTCTCTGGAATGGAACGAAAAGAACACCGAATGGGATTAAAACCGAAACTGATTTAAGAAATAAACCTCCAAACGCATTACCTCATATGAGGCGAAAGATAGAGAATGCCACAGTTGGTCAGTATGGAGATCACGGCTAGCGTTTCGAATGCCAGCTGCCAGGCACCGATGTTTTTCGTACGGCGTGCAAACGGGCGCTTGAAGAAGCTGCACAGCTTGTACGCATCGAGCCGTATCTCGATCACATTGTTCAGTATAGCCCAGAAAGCCGTTAGTGGTGCGACGGAGGAAAACAGCACCACGTAACCGAACTGTATGTACAGCTCGAGGTAATCGTCGTACGTGTTGTACTCTTCCAGGATCGTTTCCTTGCGGTTCTGCAGTACCCGCGGATCATCATCGTCCAGCGAATGCAATCCCATTTCGTCGTACGTTTCGTACGCTTCCTTTAGCTTCTCGTACTAGAATAAGAACATAAAAGAAAAGCGTAGTACAATCTACTCCACCGGCAATCGAAACATACCTACATTCGATTTCACAAACAACCGTACAATCTTGAGGCCAACCTTCTTCTTCAGGTAGGGGTACAGATTTTCGAACACGTTCTGCAGAAACTGTAGCACGATCAGCTGCATCATGAGCTGTGTTTTGAGCATCTTCATGTCCTGCAGTATGAACGCGATGTAGAACAGGCAGAGGAAATTGTTTACAAACTCGAGCACGATCAGCTTGTTCACGCGGTGCCGTTCGTACTGGCTTTGGGTGCGATGGTTCTCCTTGTCCGTGAGGTACGTCGCTAGCCGATCGTACGCCAGCGTCGATACGGCAATGTAGATCGCGTTCACCACCGACGGCAGGTAGAGAATGTACGCATCCGGGCCAAACAGTTCGGCCAGGTACGCCTCGACGTAGAACTGAAAGATCGTCACGAACGCGGCAATGCCCATGCACAGTATGATGATCGGTGCCGTTACGCAGTACATCTGTACGTACGTTTTCCACTTTGGGTACTGTGGTGTCCACTTGCCGGTGATGGGATCGCGCGCTAGCTTCCCATAGTAACCGGGCCGCGGTTCGTCCAGATTCGTCATCGTGATCGTACCCCAGCGGTACGCGTGCGACGAACTTTTGCGCTTCCACAGCTCCAGAAACACCTTCATCCAGACGACGTAGAACACGCAGAAGAACGGTACGGTTTCCGTTTCCTCCGATAGGCCCAGTTGCAGAAAGCCGAACACCGTGGGCACCACGAGCGCGTACGTGTAGAACCCAAGGAAGGAAAAGTACATCCCGACACTCTCACCGAAGTAGTCTCGAATCTCGTCGATCGGTTGTACGCGCGTCGGCTTTATCCACCGATGGCGTAGCTCCTTCAACGTGCGCTTATCGTGCAGCGAGTAGAGATTGCCGATGAGCTCCGCGCTCTGTGCCGCCTGTATGATCGATTGACCGTGGTACAGAATAATCTTCGTGCCGGGTATTCGATGTTCGTCATCGGCCGCCTTGATCGATTCCAGTGCATGCTTAACGATGATCTGCCGGTCACCGGGCGTTAGGATGTCTTCCAGCGCCATACCTTCGTCGTAGAAAAATTCATCCAAACACGCCACGTTAAAGTTGCGAATGATGCCAGATTTGGTGCGCTTCATGAAGCCCATATCGTCCGCAATCTCGAGCAGCTTCATGTGCGTGGCGGAGATGTGAAATATGATCGTTTGACTATCTCTAAAAGAAGATAACGTTCGTGTTAGAGTTCGTTTATATTGCCTAAAAACGTCCACAGCTGTACCTACTTGCTGAGTGGTTCCTTTCGTACGAGCAGTTCCAAGCCACCGTCAACCCGGCGTCCGCGGATCTTGTCCATGATCCACTGTATCGCTTCCACAGGCGCATTTTCACCAAATTCCAGCACCATAAGACTTTCACCGAACGCCGTTTGTTCATCCGGTGTCTGTGCCTTTTCCTGCTTTCGGGTGGCTTTCGAGTGTGTGAAACGCACCGTACCCTTGCGCTGTCGCAGCTCGTTCAGCTTGTTCTGCTCGCCGCTCTGTTCCATCTGTTCGAGCAGATTAATTTGGGAATTGCGTTGCAGCAGGGACGGGATGGTCGGACGTCTCGGTAGTCCAATCTCTTCCGCCAGTTCTTCCTCGTCGTTTTCCGCAAAGTGTAGGTTGGGTATTAGATTTTCTGGAAGTGATCGTCAACAGTAAAGCAATGAGACCATTTGCATTGCAGTGTGGAACCAAAACCAGGGGAAGAAAACGGAACTAGAAACATAGATGTGCTATTACTGGAACAACATGTGTCAATATTAGGGAACTATTGCTGCTCTACCGGTTTGGTGCAAAAGTGCTCTATCGGAAGGATGGAAGAGTGGCGCAAACGGTGACAAACTCGCTTACGTACGCCAAACACTACGTACTGATACGTTCAGTTCCTTTCCGCAGAAAGGATGAATCACCAACGGGTTTGGTGGGGCGCTTTACACTCATCGCCATCAGCTGACCGGTGGATCTGTTGGAAGCTACTCGATACAGTAGCATTTGTGGACATTTTCAATTGCTTAATGTGTATCACCATTGATGTTGGGTATAGATTTACACCACTCGACAGTAGAAATGTTTGGAAAGAGCGAACGATTTCTTACCCTTAAAATCTTCCATGTTCCTCTACAGTCGGCTGCTTTTGTGCTGATTTGTTCCGCCAACGATAAACACGCAGTGTGTTAGTGCCTTTCTCACACCTGTTCTGCACAGATGTTGTTTGCCTTGTTGTGCATCACAACCACAAGGCCAACTATTGCGGACGGATGGTTCAATGTCGCCACATTACACGACGGACGATCGATGCGGCGTTAATGGTTGATGCTAATAAAACAGCACAAAACACAGTAAACAAACTTACAACTACATTTCAAAACCGGTATTCACATGTAAGAAAGCAAAGATACAAAAAAAAAACGATCTATATAGACGGCCTGTTTTGTTGCTATTTCTTCCACCTGTGGTTCTGCGTTAGCTTGTGTGTGATCCTCTTCAGTATAGGATTGTGTTTGGGTGGTTAAAAATAATATTTTCCGCTGTGCTCGCATACGGGAGCATCGGAAACAGTATGCAGCAAGCGTATGTAAATTTACATGAATAATTTATTCCCGTGAAAAAAAAGAATTATATTTCTACCATAGAAGGACTTTGAGAAGATGCACCTTAATGCGTTGCTTTCAAACACTGCACACTGGAAAAGTGATTGGTATTTCTTTTTTCTGCATCAAGCATTAAATTGTAATCACTTTAGATAACGTAATAAACAAGCACTACCGACCGTTATTAGCACGAATTTAGATTGTGGCCTTTTTGCTCGATAAGTAACGTTTGATAACACAACGTCCGAAGCCACACACTTTCGGACGGTGAGAACTCTTATCACAATCGTGGATAATATTCGTATCGCGGTTAATACGCGGTTAAGTCAATGAATACTCTAAACCAAAACGACCGAACACCGCAACGACGTGGAACGTCTCTGAACGAAAATTATAAAATAATAGTATGCGAGAACCTCGTCGTTCGCGAGTGCGGTTTTCTTGATCGCGATATTGCGTATGTGTGTGAGTGAGATGTTCCCCTCGCGTTCGTTCTATGCAGCTATATGAGTGTGTGTGTGCGTGTGTGTTTGGACAATTTTACGCAAAGTTGGTTGTAGCGTTTGTTGGTGTGCGCAGGAATGTGCCGAAAAACAGCTGATTGTTATACGCCAGCACACCATACAACACTGTAGGCCACCGGTACGAAGAAGGACGGACTAATGCACAGTAAAGCTTATGGATGTGATAAAAAAGATGCATTGGATTACTTTAAAGAGAAATAATATCACATAAAACGTAAGCAACTGTATTCGTATCACTTCGTGTTCTTTATTGCCGCACAATGTTTGTAATCAAACGAGCTTTGTTTTGTTTCGCGTTCACAATAAGTGCCACATTTTAAAGGATTTATCATTGTTTAAAATGACATCTTCAGTCTTTACGCAAACTTTTGAAAAAGAAAGTAAAAGTTTATTACCCACAGAACAAACTTATAAGAAGAGAAAGAAATGAATAAACCAATTCACACACGCACGTTGTTTGTATTGACAGCGGTCTTTTGGTTATAATATTTTGTTTTCGCCCCATATTAAGGGTAGACTACACAAGGGCCAATCTGAGTAGCAAAACAGCTGATTTGTAAAGAGAAAAAAATAAAGAGATTATCTTAAATAATGTTGTTGTAAATTAATTTCAATGATATTTGATACTTATTACACAAAACATTGGTATAAAAACATTCATGATATATTATACAAGCCGAAATATGAATAATGTTGACCACAAATCATCATGATTGTTCATCACAGTGCCGATTGTGCGCTGATTCGCTTCGCTTTGGGTTTGTGTCTTGAATAATAGTTCAAATTACCACCGCTAGAGTGAGCTGTGGCAGAGCCAACGTACGATATGCATTGAATAGCGCAATTTCAACTGGAATTGTATTTTTGAATATAATAAAATAATCGAATCACCAACTATTTTTTTTTAAATTTCTTTGAATTATTATTGATAAAAAGTTATAATCACACCCATGAAAGTGCTCGAATGAGACTCGACGATTTGGAAAGGACTTAATCGTGTATCGTAATAAGTATAATTATGCACATCCCCAAAATAAAAAAAAATATAGTAATTTATGTGTTTTTATTTATATTTAATGGTTTGTTTTTTAGCTTTTTTAATGGTTTGTTTTTTAAATAAAAAAGCTTAGAACGAAATCAAGAAAATTCGTATGGAAAATAAAGAAACAATCTAATGCTTCAAGCTCCTGATAATAGAAAGTGTAAAAAAACCGTTTCACCTCAAAAGGATGCATTTTGAATCTGTAGAGGAATTTGCTAGCGTATTAGAGAGACACAAGACAACCGTTGCAGGGAGTACGGTGTACCGTCTGCTAGCAACTGTAGCACTGGAGGGACAGCATTTAAGCTGTGCCAGCTATTTTTGGTGAATAATGTTTGCATGGAACGCCCAAAACGCTTAGAACCTGCTGCGGGACGGAATGTCCATTCTTTGCAACAGCTCATAATGTGTGTCTTATAGAAAACACTGTTTCGCTTCCCGGGCAAAGCGTTTAAGAGAGTGCAACGATTAAACAACCTTAAGAAGGGAACGCTTATCAGGGCACAATCTTATGACTTGAGCTAGAAGCTTCAGCCATAGCATAAATGACCCTGATTACAACCTTATTAAAACAAAAATCTCGTTCTTAAAAAGGTATACAAAAGGCAATTTTGTTCAATAGATTGCATACATTCAGGCGGAACTAATGATGAAATTAACAAATTATGCAATTCACACGACAAATTTTGATCGATTTGGCCTTTGAGCATAGAATCCACATAAAACTGTCAACCGGGCAGCACATCGGGAAGATTGTGTGGTGTATATAAACGGTTCACAGTATACTTCAATTCCAACAGAGCACAGGAATGTTGTCCACAGACAGTCTCAGACATCCTTCACCGGGTAGGCTCGTTCAGCCTGAACCTTCGTCCGAGAAGTGAAGAAAAACGATACAAGCCACCCTTGGTTCGTTGGTGGCTGGTCGCGCCCGCTTGGTAGCTTAATGATTAATAGCCATTTAACCTAGCTCGGCTTTAAAGTGACCAAGTGTAGCGCTCGCACCCGGGTAAAACCGTACCGTGTACGAAAAACCGGCGGTTAAACTGTACTAATTTATTGCTGTCCGAAGGCGGGAGTTGGTCGTTGCTGACGTTGCTGTTGTGATGCTTTAACGATGGATTAGTTGTATGTTTACATGGAAGGATATTTAACATTACAAGCAGATGCTGTGTGCTATGGTGTTGGAAGCTTTTGTTATAGGATTAAATGAGATATTTTAATAAAAGAATTAATTTTACTAGCACAACAATAACGATGCAATATAATTCTATTATTTATTTTAACTGTTTCTGGGTGGACACTTAAGGAAAAGCGAATGGCGATTCAGCCGAAACTACCTGCGCGGGAAGGTGTGAAAACCGCATCTTTAAATTGCTTTTGGGAGACCATCATGTCCGTTTCGCCTCCAAAGCGATCGGAACCAGGCGTGTATAGTGGCAAAATGCTGCGAGTGCCGTAACCCCCGGAGCCGAAAATTCCGTGTCGTGTCGGAGTTGTTTCCTGTTTGTGCGGTGGTAATTGAATTTGTTGCCCCACCGTTCACCGGCTAGCAAACTGCTGCATCCGGTCGATCTTCATCCGGTGCAGCTGGGGGAATCAGATTGCAAAACCGATCGGTGGTTCGCGAAGCCGGAAACCGGGTCGCGTCCTTGACGTGAGTTGCATTTTCCTTGGCGCACATTCCACCGGTGCGCGCTGCGGTACCGGTCGAGTAAACGGAAATAGTTGTTAATTCAATTATTCAGCACCCGTGAGAAGGTTTGTCGGAATGGTACAGTACGGTAGATTTTCACCGTTTGCCTCACTTCCAGGGAAATCTCTCTCCCGGAGTGTTCCCCCGAAAGGATTTGAATGTGTTCCGTATAAACCACCGAAGCTCCAAACTACGACGCACAACGACGTGTAAAACCACACGAAGAAGCTTGGCTGAGGAAGTAAATCTATCATTTCGTCGAGTCGTCTGAGCTATGTTGGCCAGCTCGCAACGGAAAACGTGGGTGGTAGCAATGGATTTATCGATCCGATTGGTCCCGGGTTGTGTGTGTTCCGATATGGAGGGAATGTTTTTCCTCTACCACGAAAGCTTTCACGGATTTAATCGACCAGCAAAAACCGTCGTAATGGGCAACTGTAAAAGTCTTTGAAGTAACTTACGCTTTTCAATAGAACGCACAGTTGGCGTACCGGGTGGCGTGAAGTTTAAAGTAGTGAAAGTTTGCTCTTACATCCGGACACTGCTAGTAAACAGTTTAGCGCATTCAATCAGCTTTCGTACGGTGGTTGGATGTTTGAAAACTTTTCCTGCATTTTAACATTCCAAATTTTCTGTGAATAGGAATGGAAGGTCGATAAACCATCATTTGAATAAGTCTTTAAGTTTGTTAATGTTCATAAAACGGTTGTATCAAACCTTTTTGTACTTAAAGTGGATTAATCCCTTTTTAAGCAATTATTGGTTGAACACTTGTATGTTGCGCCTAAAGGTATGCAAAAATTTTAATATGCAGTTTTCTGTTATTTGACAGCACTTGTGAAGTTAGTGAACTTTAAAGAGGATCAGACTGAAATTCTTGTGGAGGTTGAGTTGCACAAAATGTTTTTTGTGCTACTCTGAACAAAACTGTTCTAGTGATGGCCACTATCCCGAAGAGGCCTGCAAGTTGTTATTAAAGTTAAGTAAAGAAACCTTTGTCAAAGTTACTGAGGTTATTTTTCAACAATGTAGAAGTCGACGAACTTTGAAGTCTATTACCTTGAGAAGGTTGAATAACAACATAGTTAAGTATTCCACAGGACTAAATCGTTCTAATGATCGTAAATATATCCCATTAAGGTCTGCAAGTTTAAATGAAAGTTGAGGCATCGTTCAACATTGCTGAGGATATTTCTAGTTGTACTGAACTGGTCTATAAGGAAACAATTCCTGACTTTAAAACTAAGGTATTTTGATCGAACTAATAACAGTTCCAGCTAATCAAAACCACTACAAAATATTAATTTAAACCCCTAAATTGGTTGCTAAAAGCACACGCGAGTTAAACGGGAACTTTCCATCCCAAAAGTTCTCCAATGTACCTCCAAAGTGAATAATTACCACGTGGGCCGTACAATACGGTCGGTTTGGCCGTATGTCACCAAAGCTAAACCACCACCCCGGGGGATTGAAGGTTATGAGTCTAATGGTTCCGGATGCTTAAAATGAAATCTGATGCCGATGATGATGCAGCAAATGCGTTGTGCATATGAAACGCATCAATGCACAAACCTCCCGGTCAACCCGTATATCCTTGTGCGCCTGAATTGGTGATAGGGTGTTTTAGCGTATCGCTTGTAAGTGCGTCATCAAATCGAATCGGGAATGTTGATACCTGCCGAAGAGAGAGAGATATGTCAGGTACGAAGTAGCTACTTGCTTGCACTATGGCTGAACTGTGTAAGATGGTGGTCCATTAGCGGATGGGCTAGTGCAAATAGATCAAATACACTTTCATCGCCATCGTGTCACGGCTAACCGAATGTATTTCATCTCTCTGTAACGGATGATGTTGGGAAAGTTAAATGTTCTTGCGCATTGTGCACCATCCCGAGCTCACTGTGCATCGTATCGATCAACCACAGTCAGATCATTGGCCCGCTGTGGCTGTGGAGTGCTCCGAGCGCTGCAAAACCTAATCGAATCACACCGAAAAACGGGGTAAACCTGGCAAGATTTACTTTTGCCCGTACCAACCGTTTGGAAAAGTCCCGGAATACACGCAAAAGGTAGAGAAATGTTTACGTCCCCAACGTAGCTTGGAGGCTACAGCCGTTGCAACTGGGTTCGGTATCGTCCTGCTTTTCGCTCGTTTGCTTACCCAACCTGCCCATAGACCTGTTGGATACCCGGAAGCAGTTGGAAGTATTTAATTTTCCTGTGTGCATGTGTGTGAGTGTGCGGTACGCTTATGGTACGGCTCACTGTGGCTGGACGGCGATGGTCCTATCGAAAATGTACGGATGCATTTACCGAACATTTCCTGGCGTTTCTCGTGTGCTAGTGGCGTTCAGTTCCATGCTCTAAAGCGGCTTGCTGATGGATGCTTATTAATTTCGTTGGCAGTGGTTAGTTAGTTACCGTTTTTGGATAGAAATGATAGATTATCCTGCTGGCTGTGTAGAATATTGCGTTCAAGGAACACATAACTACTAGGTCAATAATTTGCCCAACACAGGAATGAACCCCTCAAGATAAACGTTTGCTTAATCATGGGAAATATTGAAGTAATGGGTTGCAGCAACAAAACAAAACTCTTGCATTGTTTTGTAAGACCTCCTTTTATAACAGAACTTTAGTGTATGAGATGCGCCTAAATATATGCAAAATAACGTTTATTTTGCCTTTGATGCGACCTCGACTAGGGGGAGCTGTGAATATATTTAATTTATAAATGTTAAAGTGTTTTACATGATAATTGTGATATCTATTTTAGCGAGATGGTCGTTTGATCAAATCAAACTGTTAAGTAAACAAGACACCTCGCCAAAATGTAGGCAATTCGTTGTACAAAACGCACATTTTTAGTAGAAACTTACTAAAAAAGCTAATTTTTCTCGCTATTTTAGATTAAAGAGTATTATTTGGGACAAATATTAATATTTTAATTAATGAATTAAATAATTAATAAATGTTATTCTACAATACTTTATCCCTTATTACAGGTATTTAAGCAGAAAATAGACATTAACTACTCTTTAATAGGCTTGATAAAAGTTACTGCAAACCTTCTGTCTTCTTCTGCCGCGCTTCGTCCGATATGGCATCTATCTATCTATGCATGGCACGTGCAACGTGTCCATAATTCATGCACATCGTTCAGACTAATTTAATAAAACAATTATTTACGCGCATCATACCAACATATTCCAGCTCAAACACACACACACACACACCTTTAGCTGAACGTCATAAAACATAATTAATGTATTTGTTCAGATTTATGACCGGTGGAGGAGAGAGACAAAAAAAAGGGAAACCGTCGGTATGGAAAGCTCGAAATTAAAGTCAATTGGGTAGGTTAAATGCCGTAAACTGTTTGAAGTGGAATGGGAAGAGAGACGTAATTGGGTGAAGGTGCAACCAAACAACCAAAAAGAAAAAAAAGCATACTATGTTTGCTGTCGCACATTCATTCGCAGTGATGACATGAGGTGTTACTGTGTGTAAAGTCGTGTGTTGTTTATTTTGCTGGCGCTGCGTGCTATTGGCCTGCGTGATGTAGAAAAAAAAAGAAATGGGATGCAGCATTAATGCATTCGTTAACCGTGCATGGAAATGGCACGCATCTTGATGAAACTGTCCCTGGCAAGTTAAAAAAAAAGAATACCACCAATGTGACATAAATATTTCCCGCGTGGCGTGACAGCAAAAGTAAAAAATTTAATCATGTGAATTTACTATCTGTTGAAATGGTAGCTTGTATGGTATATATTTACATGCAAGTCACAGTTAATAAGTAGCTAAAAATAAAAGGCATTTGATGTATTGCAATGTAGAATTTATCAAGTATTAAAATTTGGAAAAGAACATTAATTTCCTTTTCCCTGCGTAGCATCCCGAAACCCATTTCTGTTCCCTGGAATCCAACAGCGGTTGTCAATGGAAAAGCTCACAGCCAACTATGTTTTTTCCCGGCGCGCAATATTCATTCCAATAATCCACCTGCACGAATTGGTACAATGTTTCAATTTGTATTATTCATTCTTCTGTTTGTGGAGCATTGCTGTATATTCCCACTTTGTTTCCGGGAAGATGAGTAAAATGTACTACGAATTCATCGACAAACGCACACGTCCTATCGGTAGTGTTTTATCGCAAACCTTAAAAAAAATGAATCATACATAAGTGCTACTAATGTTTCGAACCCAACCATACACCATACTGTCAGTCCCAGTTTCCCGGTTCCAGTGAAAAGCTTAAGCAGCCTCATTGGCAACGCATTTACATTTCACGCATCATGAGTTTACTCCTGCGGGAATGCAGTACTTTTGTGGACATATAACCTGCAGTGTACTGTTACAGGAGAGCATGATTTATGGTTGACCGTTTCTGCACGGCCAGCAATAGCTTGTAGCAGCAGCAGAGGACAGGTTAATTGGTGTGGTGCAATTTTTGCAAAGAAAATCGACATGTGATCAGAGAGCTAAAGAGAGAGAAAGGGAAGGAACGAGCTGTTTTGGGAAGAAAAGGAAGGAAACAGAAGAAGATTAAACTGAAGCATGAATTATGATGAAAGTCCGGTCCTGTTTGGCCGGCAACCGTCCGGGTAAGTCGGTAATTGATGGCTTGCCGCCATCGTTGACGCCTGACATTTCGGCCCGGTAGGTGCTGCATCAATCCTGAGCAGCTGAGTCCATTTTCTTCTCCCTTTAGAGTACTTAAGCGCCCCAAATTTGTTGCTTGTTAATAATATATTTTTATTTCCTTATGCCACTGCTGCGTTTTTTTTGCTCTCTCTCTCTTTACTTTTAGTAAACAGTTCAATAGTTATTTATTTTAATTTGTTTTCCCCACACTGCTGGTTAAGCATAAAAGCATTTCAAACATTATGATTGCGTACAATGCGTAACACAGTGCAGCATGTGTTTGATTATTGGATGAGCTGCTCCAAAACCCAGCTGAGTATGGAGTAACCATATCATTAGGTTGGGAAAATATCAGGGTAAGTTTCACCCTTACGTATCCGATCAGGTGCAATAATTTCTCAAGTATCACACACATACATCCATCAGAAAAATGGGGTTGGAATTTTATTCCATTTTTTTTTCATTTTTATTATTTGCAAATACATTACCAGTTACATTCTACACCCGGTGGAGTGGATTTTCCGTCCACTTGTATGCCAGAACACGAAACAGCAAGCTTAAGTAGCTGTTCGCGTTCGCAGCATACGCGGTTGTAATGTAGTCCCGTAAGCTAACACAACACTGCAGCTGTATCGCCTGCATGCATCAAACCTTGTGGCCCCAAACACGTGGGGTTGTAAAAGTAGCGCGTCTTACACGGTTTTACCTTCCAAAAAGGGGGAAAAACAAGAATGATGAATCTCGTATCTGTGTGTGTTTTAGTTTTGTTTATTTGCTTTGTACCAGTGCCAGTTTGAATGGTACATTGAAGGTTGAACATCATCTGAAAATGGGTTGGGCTTCGGTGGCAACAAAGACGGATGGTGTATAATTACGGTGGGTAAGAATTTATTACACCAACCCCCAATTTCATGATTGTGTTGCAGATCTTGCCAGGAACAGGTGAAGGAACAGGTTTTCTCCCATCCTGTTGTAAACCGGCTTGTAATATTGGTACATTTTTCCTTGAAGAAAATGTGTTCCCTTTTTTGTTTTGCTGTGGTTGCGGTTCTGGTAGATCACGTGAGGAAGCTTCCAAGCGCACGTTGGAATGCAGCCCAAGCGATCCGCGAGCCGCTGTTGCTGTGGAGTGTCAGGTGGTTGTATTTTTGAAAGCACTCATAGCTTATTTTTTTTAGCAATCTCGTTGTTAACAATGACGTGCGATTGCACGCGCAATTGTGCAATGTTTGGACTGGCAGTAAAATAATAATAAAATCTACCCTGTAGCGATTTGTGGAAAACGTGTGGCAACATTTCGACGGGTGAGCGTTTTGCTTTGGTTTTGCTATTGGTGAAATGTGTGGTATATTTTGTGCAATTTATCCACTGCAGCAGTTGATGGACATGGGTTTCGTTGGACAGCTTTATTTCGTTATTTAATAGCTTGACTATTTGTTTAGTATTATTTGATTTGTATTATTTCCCAATGTTGTTCGGAAATGAACGGAACTAGGTTGACCGTTCCAGTTAACGTTAACATTTATTGAAGTCAAAAGTATGAAAATGTTGCGCCTAAATTTAGACAATTTGTGTTACAAATATTGACGAGCGTTGCTAATCATTCACATTATTATTAAATTTAGTTGTAATGGAAAGCAAACTATTAAGACATACGGCATCGCCGTCCTAGCGTTAATTTAATTAATTGTAAGAAAATAGGACGATAATAATTAAAAAAGTACTTTACTACATACTTTTTTTTTTACTTTACTTTTTTTTACATTATTAATCGGTTTTTTCCTATTTTTTATATTTTATTTGAAGAGGAAAATATATAGAAAAAAGGTCTCAATATCATCGATTTTCGAGAAAATAATGAACAATACCTCCAACATAACGTTCTCTGAAAGGAGCAAAATAAAACATTGCATAACTTTAGGCGCTATGAATAATCTTATCCGACGGACACTCTCAGCAAAAGCGACACTCAAAAGATCGCACCACCCAGACGTGGCTAATTTTCTCCTTTAGAATCAACGTAGAAATCGTCACAGATGTATCCAAATTCGCCTGATACCGTTTGCTGAATCACATTCGAATGCAGCGTGGTTTTGTTTATATCGTTGCTGAATAGTTTTACTGTTCCATTCCATGCAAAGTTGAGCCGTGTTCCGCTTTCGGAATAAAAGCAAAAAACAATAAAAAAAAACAAAAACAAAAGCAAATCCTCCTTTAAAATCGGATGTCGCGGTCCCAATGAAAGCTCAAAACCACAACGAAACAAACAAAACAAAAAAATAAAAAAAAACGAAAGAAGCTAATAAAGGAAAGTTTCATCAGAAAATGGTAGTTCCTGGTGATGCAGTTCCATCGCTTTTTTTTTTTGTTTTCCACTGGTGTTTCTTCTCCCTCGCGTATATTCTTGTCAATTTTCGGTTCAATGGAGTGTCAGTGGAGCATTGTTTTTCTATTTTTTGTTTCTGCCTTTTCTCAACGCTCTACACTTTTACACGAAGTTCGAATGGAATTGCAAATTGTAATTCCGTTGTCGTTGGCGGCGAAGACCAATTGAAAGTTTTTCCACTGTTTCTACGGTACGGGGACGAACGGTTTTGTTCCTTTTTTGTGTTTGTGTTTTGTTGCGTTTGTTTTTTTTTGTTTTACTTTGCCGTACCGCGTTGCATAAAACCACGGCCAGTGCGCCAGTTGTTGCATTAATTTTCACTTCCGGTTCCGCGGTTGCTGGGAGGGTCGGGGAAGTTTATGCTTACTGCAACAATTTTCTCTTCCTGGTTGTCCTGGCGCTGACGATGGGGAAAGTTTTGTAAGGGCTATTTTCGATTGTTATTAGGATTATTGTGATGAGTGAGCAGGGTGGAAAAGATCATGAAAGTATGGCAATAATAAGGGCTTGAAGTGTTTATTTTTATTTTAGATGAAAGATGTTAAGACAAACGAGAATGTATCGCTAAATGGATCTTTTTTATTATTTGGTATGGGATTGAATGACCGATCATTATTTAAACATGTTTTGTGAAGCTCTAGACGAGATAGACGATAGCTTAAATACAACGAGGAGAGCTTTTTTCCTTATTTTGTGTTAGAGTCTGTGAGCTTCGATCGTGCATGATCATACTCGTAATACGCCTGAATATATGCAATATTTTTAAAATTTGACCTTCGGTTTTCTACTGCTTGGAGTTGACAATTCTTATCGAGAAGATAAGAAAGGGATGAGAAAAACAAATCCGCGATCAAGTTAAAATGTTAAAAGATGTGTTGTAACTAAGTAGATGTATACATTCAGGGTTTGTCAATCGATTCTTCATTCGAACAGTTTCTTGGCGAAATAATGGCGAAGTAATTTTAATTTCCCATTAGTAACATGATTTTACCTTCACAATTCACCAATCAAAAACCCTCAAAAATAGTTTTTAAAACTTGTTAACCACCCAAACAAAAGTTCCAAATGAATCTAGAAACCCAAAGTGGTAGACGAACAGACGAAAGTTTTCCAAACCGCAAAGATTAAACAATCAGTTCCCACTTTTTCATCTCGCCCAAAATCCTTAGCTCTCTCTCTTTCTCTCTCTATCTCTCCCTCTCTGTCTCTCTCTCTTTCTCTCCCCCCATTAGTCAAGTGCTAGGTTTGCGGATGGTTATCAATTAGCGACGCTTAGTTAACTCAACTTAACGCTAAACATTAGGACGTGAGCATTGCCGCGCAGCACTGCAAACATTTCGGTCGGTGGGCAAACGTCCCACAACCACCACGTTCACCGCCCCCTCGCGACCCTAGGTGTGATCATAACTTTTGGCCCCAATGAAAATGGGTACCCCCAGTACCCAGGAAAGTTTGGCACGCCCGTACCGCGATGTTGAGCTGTTTGCGTGCCAAACCGCACGGGAAGATGATGTGTTCTGTAGTAGAATGATGAATCTCCGACGCGGTTCACTAATGGCGAGAGCGACTGGTACTGGCGAAGTTGGCACCGCGTGCCTACTGTAAATGTCATTAGTAACCGACCCTGGGAGGGTGGATGGGTGGCTTATTCACACATAAAACAACGGCCAACCCCCAACAGGCAGCGAGTGTTGTGCGTCGGTTGTGTGGACGACGCGTGTATGGTTTGCTGCAACAGAGTGTTACTAATATCCGCGACCCGAAATGACCTCTCCATCCTTGTTACGGGGTAGATCATTGGTCCCGTCCCTATAGAACCTTTGGTGTGGGAGAAAATAAACACGCACCAAATTAGATTCCTCCCCTTTTTTTCTGTTGGGCAGGAAAAATTTTCCAGCTCGTTCATTCATTGCGTCGGTAAATGGTGGCTCTAGGCCTTTTAGTCCAAGCAACACAGACCAATGTGTACCGTGGCTGTGGCTGTGGAGAGTTTTTCGGTGCGTGCCATGGCCAGACCTCTGCCCAGAACCGTTGTTTTGTGGTTTTGTTACGGAACCCGAGTTCGTTTCCGGGATTCGGAACCCCGGGTTCGGTTTATCCTTTCACAAAATTTGGCTCAAAAGTTTACGACTGGGCTGGCGGGCCGAGTGCGAAATGTTTTTCGCTTCACTTCCAACCTACCGTCTGGTACCGGCAGGTACCGACGTTACCGTAAGTAAATGCTAAACCGGTCGTCGTCGGTGTGTCCTCTTTTTTTTTTTGTTTGGCATGCTCCATGTTTTCCGTGTGCGGTGTGCTGCTGTTTTTTTTTCGTTTTGGAGGAACCTGGACAGTGAAACACGTCCCGATAGGACCAACCTATCCTAGCGTGAATGTGTGAATAATTCGACCAGAAAAGTGGCTAACGTGGTCCCATCACGTGCGATTATGTTTTCCCATGTTTCTGCATCACTCATCGTAAGCTCCCTGGACCCCACTCCTGTTTCCTTGTGGGTAGGAAGGGCGGAGGGTGTGTATACCTCCCAACCCCTGGAAAGGTGGGTCTCGGGGATGTTACTGATGCAATGGGGCTTCGTAATGGTTGGGTTGTTTCATCAAAGGTCCCAGTGGTTACATTGCAAGATGGATGGTGATGGACAAACGGATGAGCGCATAGATGGATGGATGGTATAAATCTTGGCCAACTTTTCCCACCCGGCTTTCCCACTCGGCCAACCGGGTGGCAGATGGGAGATGGATATCATGGTCGGATGGGTTTAGTGTTCCTGTGCAAAATGTGCTTTTACCGCAGCATTTCCGTATTATTGTGGTGTGTATGCTTTTTTCCTCGCCAAGGCTTAAATTGAGAGCGAAGAGCGGTTTTAAATTAACACACGTTTTGGGGTTTTTTTCCGAAGAAATATCAATGCATAAACTGATGTGCACCAGGGTTGGGTACGAAGCTCAATTCTCGACCGTGCGTCGTATGCAGAATTTAAAGGGATTTGAATTTACTTTTTATGAAAAATGAAAAAAAAACTTTGGTTCGCACTTTGTTTTATGTTATTTATTATTGTTTTAGTAACGAATCTTGGATTAATTCCTCCGGATATTCTAACGATTTCCTGTAGAATTCCTGGCGAATCTTAGTCAAATATTGGACAAATATTGGACAAAAGTTTCTACAAATGTTGGACAAATAATGGGCGAATCTTGGACGAATATCTTGAGCCAATTCTTTTCCCCATTCATTTGTAAGTCAGCGCATGACTTTCTGGGTTATCAGTGCGTTTTGCACCAGCTCTAATCGATCAACGTAATCGATTTGACAAAATCCCATGATGTCCATTTTTCTGGGCGTCCTAGATGACGATCGCCACCATCGATGGTTGATGTAAATAGCGAATAGTTGATGTTTTTTGTATGCACTATTTCGATCGTCTAGAAACTTTTCAGTCAGATTTTTGTTGTTGTAACTATGTTCAGGCCATTATTTCTCATCACCCATAGATTTGTGTGCTTACTGCTGATGATCTTGTATAACTGTGCCCCCGTTTTATCTCCATGATATAAACTATCTCCAGGATATCAATAATTAAAGTACTCAGTAGGCTGCGAACTGAGAAGAATGCTATGTTTGTATGTTTTTTTTCACAAATGATTTGTCAGTGCACTTACGTTAAGCAGACAGAATGTAAGTTATACGACATGGGCGACGACTTAAAGCGCCTACTTACTATTCCCTCACTTAACGCGTAATTGAACATACTTTCTCCATTTGTTATCGTTCCCATACAGTATAAAAATAGCAACACTGGTGCGTGCTGCGTGCAATGATTGTTGTTGTTTGTTTGTATTTTCGGTTGAATCTTGGAACTGCAATAAATTAATCAAGTAATTGAGAAACGAAGCTTGCAGCTTTCGCCACAAACCAGCTGCCAATTCTCCACTTTACGGATTGTTCGTTGATTAATGCTGTCGGTAGTAACAGCAGCTTCCGCTACAGTGTTTTTGGGAGATATTTTGCGAGATTTTTCACCTCTTTGTTTGTATCTGCCACCTTCAATTACCATTCATTTCATGAACCTTGTTTTGTCTCTGATGAAATGAAGGAATGTAAATTTATTGGACGTTGTTTTTTTGGTCCACTCTCTCTCTCTATCTCTCTCTCTCTCTCTCTCTCTCTCTTACTTTTTATGCTGTGGCATGAGCCTCAGTATCACTTCCTTGCATACATACAGTGCAAAGGCTTGTGCTGTAATCAATTTGAATTGGTGTTGACGGTGGTGCTCGTATATGCATTGTGTGCCCAACACCCAACACCGCTGGATGTTGTTTTGGCTTCGAACGTATATTGCTTTTCGCGTGGCCATCAACTACAATTTGAGCGTACGGCGGCGTTTTCACGTGTGTTTTGCTTTTATTCTGTCCCCGGCTGTGGGTGATTTCGGAAACGTGGAAAACTTTTACCCATCAAGATCGACACGCCGATTCTGTGTGGTGCTGTTATTTCCACGTATGCGAACGCGTTTGTTGGAAAGATGTACCGCGGTGCCTATTATTACCGATGGTTCACCTGGCTTCCCTGGTGACGGGAAGGTTCTTGGTTGGAAAGCTATCAGGCCCGGCCATCGGAAATGTATGCAAATGGGGAATCTATGTAGATGAACTTGCTCGTTTCCCCATTTGCTTATGGATGATATTGTCGCTGATTCGAACGAGCGAGGTGGCCCTACTATGGGTCTTATGGGAAAGGCTTATGGGAGGAGTTTTGTGTTTTTTTGTTTGTTTGTTTGTTTGGTTGGTGTCGCTTTCGNGGTTCACCTGGCTTCCCTGGTGACGGGAAGGTTCTTGGTTGGAAAGCTATCAGGCCCGGCCATCGGAAATGTATGCAAATGGGGAATCTATGTAGATGAACTTGCTCGTTTCCCCATTTGCTTATGGATGATATTGTCGCTGATTCGAACGAGCGAGGTGGCCCTACTATGGGTCTTATGGGAAAGGCTTATGGGAGGAGTTTTGTGTTTTTTTGTTTGTTTGTTTGTTTGGTTGGTGTCGCTTTCGAAGAAGGATCGGCAAAATGACTCTGACTGATCCGTTTTACTGATGAGGTTTTTAGATTTTTAGAAGAGACTCATTTGCAATTGTACGACCCGAATGTCTGGCCTGTTGGAAGGTATTAATTTGAAGCTTGAATTAAAGTTATCCTGTGAGAAAGTGCTACAAGTTTGTTAGAAATAGGAGTGATGTGCCTACAACCATGAAGGTTCAATAGAAATTGGAATAATATTTCCATTGATCAATTGCCAAGTAGCTTCAATGCTTTTTCTAGGCGATAGTTTTGCTTTATTACCGGTACGTTACCGAGCGACAGATGTTTCACACTATTATTTGCCATTATTTGACAGGATTTTATCAATTTAAATAAAATGGCAGCCGGTGCTTGCCAGAGCGCCTTTATCGGTTTGTCATCGGAACACCGACGAACGTTCCCACCAAAGTGACGATAAGCATGGTGCAAATAAATGTCGTATCGATGGATAAGCTATTTGAATATTTCAAAAAATGAAGGGTGATCTTGAGCCAAAACGATTCCTTACGGTTTCGCCTCGGATCACCTTCGATCCGTATAGCGCTTCGGCGAACGGTGAAGAAACGGAGGCAAGCAAGCACAACCCGTTTCCGGTTATCAGACACAGGAAACCTGGCCGGAAAATGATTCCATAAAAAATCATTGGAATTCTCATCGTGCAACCCGCAACGGTTCGGATGGGCCTATTCTTCTACCAGCGGTATTGGACGTTCCGGTAAATGCGAAGGAAATTGATTTCCTGTCGTTCCTGTGTCAGGCACAATCCATCTGTCGGGGATCCGTGGCTGTGACTGCCGCCTGATGCCTACTAACAACGTTCGATGATGAGAAGGAAGCACAAAAAAATGTATCTAAAATCGAAAACAATAAAGCACCGTGCGGGTGTGTGGGGTTCGGCTGGGTGTAGGCCGGAAGTGACGATCTCGATTTGATTTTGATCAAATATAACAACACACCGGCCGAACCGGTGTGGCATATATCGCGAACGCTTGTGCACGGAACGGCTTAAGGAACTGACGACGAATACGGTTGTGTTTTGGAACGAATTTGTGGGACGTTTTTATTTTTTTGTCAACCGGAAACCGGCATGCGATTCGATTTGCTGGCAAATTGCTATTTAACGTGATTTTAACCTATTTTCAAGCATATTTTGAGTGTGGTTTAACAAATATATGAAACTATCTGTTAGACTAAATACAGCAAAAAGCATGTAGCAATAAAGTAAAATTGCTTTTAAGTTCAACACTCACGCTTGGACAGTATCGTTAAATATTGAAATCTTCCATTTACGCTAAATGCGGTACGCAACGTTCGACACTTTAATGCACATTAATATTGTATACCATTTCTGCAAAACCTCTTTTGATCCTGCACGTGGCAATAATTTGTGCAAAACGGGTTGGTGCACAGCACATCCCTAATGTGTGCTGTCGGACAACATTAACAATTTTAAATTACACTCACACTGGGTACAGGGTGTCCCACCCCAGTTGGGGGTGAAACCATCACACAACCGCACCAGCCTCGGTCAGGGGTGAACGTGTCGCTTAATAATGATGCTCATAAATCCTAGCATTCGAGCCGGTACCATACGGCTTTCGTATCGTGCATCGTGCCCACCGCCTAGCTGACAGAACCATCCGCACACTCCCTAAACCTGTCGATTAGTTATCATTTGCCAATGAATGGCGCACTAATTTTGGGGATAGTAATTTAAATTTAATTAAACCAAAACCAAACGGACCAACGAGCAACGGGTGTAAACTGTGTTGGTAAAAGGTTTGATTGTTTATTATTTTTGGTCGGGGAAGCAGATGTGCGTTTTCGGGACACTTTGAATAGATAGCCGTCCATGTGTTTTAGGGCATCATTATGGGAATTTGGTTGTGGAAATAAATTAAAGGACTAATTTAGAAGAGAAGAAATTAATGCATTTTATTCCATCTTTTTGATTGATTGATGATTGAAAAAGGAAACATTTTGATTATGTGCTTCAAATGTTCTAAATATGAAGAAATCTCTTGAATACTTGAATTTAATTGTCTTAATTTAAGATCCTGCTTTAAGTATAGTCAAATCCTACGGCATCCTAGGGCTTTACTCGATGTACTGATGGTACAAGGTAACGGTCTTCTGTGCGTAGATACTTCAGATGCCTTGGGCAATAGACGTCTAGGGTTACCAAACTTTATAATTCTCCAAAGAACTTCATGGCCAAGATGTAATACTGGAATAAACCAATATGTGAGTAAACATATCGAGAGTAAACTTCTTATTTATAGATACGCTATCATTGTTCCCATCTAGCTTTATAACTGGTGTCTTTCAAAAAGAAGAATTGCAATAGAGATGCCCACTGGACGATCTGATGAATCGACTACAAAATCTTTTACCGATCTTTACCGGTCTCTTTAACGTTAGTTAATTATTCATCCGGACCATGAATAGGGAAGTCAGTGCGTGATTTCACCTACTTGTAAGGCTATTTGCAGCAAACAAATTACGCGGCACAAGCATCACACTCTAAGTACTCTACCCCGTGTAGTACGGTTCGTTGGGAATGCAATTGCCCATTTTGAGCATCTTTTATTTTTGTATTTCGTGTGAGTGCCTTGTTCTTCGCTGCGGTTGTAAATATCTTGAACGTCAGCGTTGAAAATCGCAAAAAAGAACCTGCTACAAAGCAGAAGGATGTGATGAACGGTTGAAAATGAAAAGACTCTTTTATGGCGAAGTAAATTATGATGGTCAGCATGACCTCATGGCACGGTACATCAGCCCTTTTGTACGAGCTTTTGCGCTGTGATTTAGAATGATGAAGTACATCCTGCGTGGGTAGTCGACACACGAAAGGACAACTGTTCAGTTTAATGTAGACCATTTTGCACAAAATTCCGTCCAGTAAATGGTGAGAAAGTTGAAATTTAATTATAGCAAATGTCCTTCGAAGAATGTAGCGCAATCTTTGTGCTGTTGTCTGCAGAGGCCGGCATGGACGCTGCCTTGTAAAGCACCTTCATGCAGAACATTTTTAACGATGTTTTTTTTGGCGAGAACATAACTTACAAAACATCGTTAAATCTAGTCGTGCAAAATACTGTTTGAAGGATGTGGGGATCAGCCAAGGAAAAAGTAAACACAACAAAAAAAAAAACGGTTCCTTTGCAGCAAGTATCGCACGCGTTTATTGCTTCAATCACAATTGCGCCCATTCCGCTGTCACCGACATGGCAGTTGACACAACCTTTCAAACGACAAAGTTGAGCTGTCAAAAGTTTTACGCGCGTGTTTTCATCTCTCAGTCGCTTCAGAAATATGCACAGCATAGAAGAAATTTCTTGCTTTTTCCCGTTGAGTTATATTCGCGCTGGGGATGTGGAAGTTGCGAAGAACGAAAGTGTCCACTGACCGTGACCATGGGGTCTAGCCTTCAAGGTTAGCTTCGCGTATGGCAAGCACCCTGCCGGTAGATTGCGAATTTGGCATCATTTATTCAACCGAAACGGTGCGAAAGAAGCAAAGTGTATGTGTGTGTGAGAGTGTGTGTATGTGCGCGCGCGTGTTCGTAGTGAAGAAATAGCTTTGGGATGCAAGAAAACTCCGCTTTCCATCTCGTGGTTCCGTTGAGGGAGTTGAACATTCCGAGAAGAAGAAATAAACTGCGTTAAGTAGGAGAGAAGCCGTGTGGAGTGAAACTTTCAACACCGACGGGAAACGTCGCTTGTGGTGGGAGTGTTGAGCTTTGCGAAGCGCACCGGTCCCTCATTCCCGTGAACTAACAATGTAACTTTTCCACCGGAGGTAATAATGTTAGAAGTCATTTGATCATCATCTCCGTTGAACTCCGTTAACGCTTACTTCCTCTGCTTCCTGTGCTAGATGTGCTACTAGATGGACGACGGTTGAAATGCAAGAACACTGACACTTCATTACATTAGACGTGGTCTCCCGGACCTTGTGCCGAATGAGGATCATTACCATGAAGTACTGAGTGTCGCCCAGCACTATGAACACCGTCGCCTACTGCTTGAGAAGGAAAAGTTTGCTGACTGTAAAACCGACCGTCCTTTATCGACGGCTCTAACCCGGTGCCCCGTTCGATGAGTTGTACGTGTGTGTGTGTGTGCGGATAATTTGAGGTAAAGTAAATTTTGCTAGAATGTAGCTGATTTAGGTTCGTAAGTGTAAGGAGTTGAACATGTTGGCTTTTTGGGTGGCGAACCGTTTTGAGAGCGACTCCGGCGATATCTGGAAGCTATGTATCACAATGTATGGGCGATTGCATTTGCATTCGGGTAATCATAGAGAACCTCGCGTGGAGGTGTCTTTTTTGGAAGGAATCGTTTTTGTAGAGTTGATATACTTTTGGTGCCATGGGTACAATAATCTTGTGGCATAAACTGCACCAGTTGCAAAAAGACTTTACGGATTTAGTCGTTCAGTATCATTCTAATGACATGACAAGCCTACCGGAGTTTTAGATGTCATATAGCAAAACTTGGAGTAAGTGCTTATTTTTGGACAATTTTCTTCTCTCAGATCCACATAAATGTCTCGTCCTCGTCTTTCTTTAATGGTAGTATGGTGTGAAAAATTAGAAGTATAGCAAGTAAGAAATCATCGCTAAAAATTCTAATTCCTACGAATTTTTATATATTTTTTTCTACACTAGTATAAAATAATTAATGTTTCAATATTCTAGCTCATGTCACGCCGTATATATATATATATGCTCCAACCCTTAATTTATATTCTACAACAAAACCCATAGCGACAGCGAACGATTTCACCGATTCCGGTTCGGTATCGCAAAATTCCGGATTAGAAATCGGAAAGAAATGTACAGGATCGCTGGCTGAATTATTCAACACCATTGAACATGAGCCGTGGCAGAAAAGTTTCTGTTTTAGTCACCGATTTGTCACCGCTGCAACGGTTGAATGCACTAACGAATCGCCTCGATACACGGTTGCGCGTGTCGATCCCTCGTGATATTAACATATGATTGTTTTATCTGTATCTGTATCCGGGCGTTTATATGGAGCGTTAGGTTTGGTACCAGTGACTGCATAGTTTCCCTTTTTTTTTGTTTGCTTGGTTAGCGTGGCTCGTTTCCTTTCATTTTATTCCACTATTGAACTCTTCTTTTTGGTGTGGTGCAGCGTGCATCGATATATATTCCCTTGGCACCGTGCACCGTTCTCAGAAATTCAGAAGGTACATGGTGATTTCATTCCCGAAACCCTCCACTTGCTTATTCACCGGCTAATGCCACTAATCGGACGACGGTGGAATCCCTTCCCGTTTTGGGTTTTGGGAGGGCAAAAAATTGATCGAAAGAACTGGTGTGGAATGAAAATGGACACGGAGTTTGCATGGTATTTTAATTTGCTCTTCTGTCGCGGAAACGTTGCACGTGCACTGGATGTCGAATGGTGGTGCGAATGGTTCACCGTTTGCTTTTTGCCGCTGCTAATGCTATGTTCTATATATGTTTTCGGAGCAGAACTATTGTACGGGTTTTGGTTTGTTGTTTGACTGCAATCGTAACGGTAGGCGCCAGAGTCGGCAGATACGTTTGTTTTTATTGTCCCGATTTTTGTCCCGATAGTGAGCGAGCGATAGAGACATTCGTATTTATATCGACAACTAGGTATCCTGGTGCCCGGTTTTGTACCGTGACAAAACATGTACTTCAAAAAGCCACCTGGTGGCCGGGTGGCCAGGAACTTGTCCGCTCGTCAATGTTTAAATATCGCTACTGGGTTTACGGAAGTATTGGACCACACGCGTTCCAGCACTGCACGCGAACGGTGCATGGAACCGTAACGATTGTGTGTTTAGGTTTGAAACATCTAACCAAAATATAGAAGAGGAGAAGCAAAAAAAAGCACACACACACACACACACAAGATCAAATATGTTTTATTCATGAGTCATTTTCACGATTATGAATATTCAATTTTCACCGTGTTTTTTTTTGTCTGAGCGCCAGGGACCATTGTGTTTCCGGTAACTGGAAAGAAAAAGCTTTCCAGCGCCAAACCGAACGCCGATGCTATCGGACGATCGTGGACTAGTAATCCTTATGCGCGGCAATGCGGTGATGGCTTAATGTTCGCCAAGCGGTATTAGGCAAGGTTTGGATGATCCGAAGAGCAGTAGAAAAAAAAAGGCTGCACACTACAATCTCTCTTTCAAATTGGAACAATTTATTAGAACAAAGCGATACCGGTAGATAGGATGAAAGTTTGGCGGCTAGCCTAAAGCCATCATCTCCATAAGGTGGTGGGTTATTCGTTTTTTTTTTGTTGCTAATGGGATATCAAATGAACTCGGCCGCTAATTCGCTTGCTATCAATGCTTGTTCAAAATGGTTCGATTGACATTTACATAGCCATGCAAATGGGAAAGGTAAAATTTTGGTTAGATAAAAGTGTTTCTAGTTCCAAAATTCATTTGGAAGCTGTTCAAGTTGTGTTTAAAATATAGTTAATTTTTATAATATTTTATTTTTATTTATTATTTTATTTTCTTTACTGGTTTGTTTTGTCTCAATGGAGTCTTTTTAAAAGGAATTAGTCATTCTTTTAAATTTATACTCTACTTTACTTCTGTTGAAAGCATCCCAGGATGAAGTGTACAATGATGAAACCGTCCAGAATGCTGTATGTTTTGTTTGCAATAATCCACTTTTAATAACACATGTTGCCCTCTATCCTGATGCAATTTAGGCACTGATGTCCATGGGGCAAAGTCGCAAAGAAGAATGGAAATCTCACCCACGTTACAACAAACCCGCCGATGCTGGACCCTGGCCATACTCACAACTCTCGGTAAAAGAGTAGAGAAATTAAATTACTCTCGAAAGCGTGACACGTACGCAAATGAAACGATGAGCCCAAAACACCAAGCACCCAGAAGTGTAATCTTCCCATTCCGGCTGGACATGTGGAGGTGTGTCGTAAATACTGCAAACGAAATGCTATTTTAAAATTGAATAAATATAAATTCGGCTACTTTATGCATTTCTGTGCCCAAATTTGTGCAAGCATCAGCAAAGCCTGTTTTGTTGTTCTCCACTGTCCCATGCACTGGACGATTCCCTGTGACGATTTTGGTGTGATACTTTCCTGGCGAGTTCAAACCTTTTGAACCCTGGTTGAAATGAGTGCCAAAGTCGAAAAGCGCTTGGACGGGTGTTAGCATCTGTTACGGATTGTTGCGCCAGGGAGCGCGCGTTTGTCGAACCCCGTGCCGAGGAGTTCCGTGTGAAGAAGGTAGCCGTAGTTTTGGGTCGGTCCATCTGATCCCCGGACACACGAGATGGAGATAGCGCAGCATTCTCATTTCGCTACTCGGAACCACTCCGGAAGCACTACGCGGGCGGAGGATTACGTGCACAGTTTCTGGCATCAGCCGTGCGCGCGTGTTTGAGGGAGTGCGGTGTATGCAGCTAGTTGGTTGTTTTGTCGTAACGACCATGGAGTCTGCTGCCGGAGCTTGGACGCTGGGAAATTTATCCACTCGACGCCATCCATTGGACGTTTGAGCTGTGTGCATGTACGAGGTACGGTGGTCGGCGCACATTTTCGGGAGTCCCGGAAAGTACGGGAATAGAATTAATTGTATCTAGTTTTGAGTGTGCCACTATGGAGCGAAACGGAGCGCGCTAAATTTAGTGTCGCTGGGAGTTGTGGCTGTATGCCCGGTCTCTGTAGTCGATCGTTGCAGAGAGACCGAGGCAACCGAAAGTGTCTACATGGACCTTTCTATATGGAGCAGTATCACCGACGTTGTTAGGTTTAGGGCAGGTTACAATATAGAATAAAAAAGTAGTACCAAAGCGATATTTCGCCTGAAAGTTGTAAAAGAGTTTCAAAGGAAGAGTTTTGAATCGGACGGTTTTGGACGTTTCGGAAAGATTCGCTCGCACCGAACGCCGGTCAAATGATAGCCCGGATAGTAATAGTGTTGTGTCACTCCTTGCGCTGGCTGGAGTGGTGTTTTTTTCCACCCGTTTGTTTACAACGACGAAGAGTGTCACCACATGTGGCGTATTCGGGTGCGTATGTGCAGGCCGCATACAATATTTGTCGTTGTCGTTGCTGTCCACACCGGCTATACGAGCGGGCCGTGGTATTTATTAAAGGAGTTTCCAGTTTCATTAACCGGGGATCCGTTCCACTTTGGTTTTGGGTGTGTAATTTTTGTTACGGCCAATGGCCAAATGAATGGGACCGTGCCAACAACGCCGTCGCTGTTGTTGTGCGGCCACTAGTTTTCATGCAAGTTGAAATGGATCGTATGAAATAAATCAAAGTCAGTTTAAGATATGGTGGTCAGCAGCGCACCCCATTGCAAGTGGTAACCTAATGGTTTTCCCATTTCGTGTCCCATTTCGTGCGCCGTTGCAGGGAAAGGAACTTTTGGTTGGGATATAAATAATTGGGCACGAGTTTCGAAAGGAAGCAAAATTGAATGTCTGTGGAAAACAATTTGAATAATAGAGAATAATATTTGCTCATTAGACATAATACATAATAAAGTAAGCAAAAAATTTCCTAACGGAGTATGACGGAATGTAATTAAGTGATTTGATGCAATATTTTATATCTATGATTAAACAATAGAAATAGTTTATGGTTATATTACAAAGAACTCACCAAAGAGCTGCCTGATGATAAAAGCATTTAAAATTACATATTGAAAGCTCATTTAACATAGATACTATGTGGTACTATTCCTAAAATACGACTTATAAGTGGAATTAAGTGAAATGAACATTAATGCAACTCAGAAAGTTCAGCTTTAAGACAGCAAAAGGGAAATGGTCAGGCACTTTAATTTCAATCATTTGCCTACATCGCACGATCCGCAGCATTGTTAACCCGCTGATGCCAAGTGGGAAAGCGATTACAGTGCGATTTAAAACTTTAAACACCCGGCAAACTGGCGGTGCCAAAACGCTTGCCAAACAATTTACCTCAGCTGCGCGTCGTCAGGAAAGCACTCGAAGAGACATTAATTTTATTTCACCTCACACACGTGATGCTTTGCAGCGAAGCTTTCGCATCGATTCCGTTTTCCCCGAAAACGAACGGGGTTCTAACGTCGAACTTGCCCATACGTCGGCTTGAAATCGGAATCGCGCGGTAACTTTATTCCCCGCAGCTTTCTTGGCCCCTTTCCCTTGCCGTTTGTTTGGTGCGAAGGGGGAGGGTTTGTAGGGAAGCGAAGGTGACGAACGCCAACTGGTATGGTACGATAATTTGCATCGTTAGCCACACCGCGCCTTGTACGCAATCATCGTAAAAATGTTACTGTGCCAAATTTTTAATGACCCTGCGCGAAAATGTTGCTCGTTGCGAATTGCTCGTACTTGCCCGGCCGGAGTTGAAGTGCAACTTGTATTTCTTCACGCACGTCGCCGCACTACAAACCTGCCGTGCGAGAAGAAGCCCGGCACCTTCGGTTATGGTTTGATTTCCGTTTCACGTTTTTCTTCACGTTTGCTTCAGGGTTATGCCCGAGTTTCGGCGATGATGGGGAAAAGTTTTGTTCCCCGGAACTCATCTCTTGGTGCGGAAGCCGGAAGAGATTCGTTGGAAAAAGAATCCATTAAGCTTCCAGACAATCTCATTTGATTCGCACTGCTCTCTTTCGGATTCCTGTTTTTCGTTGTTTTTTCTTCTCTTTTTAGCAGGGAAAAGGTGTGCTCTTTTTTTCCTTCTTTGTGCTTGGAGCGAAGCAAAAGTGCAACCAAATTACGGTAATTTTCCGTAGTCAGGTTCTCTTGGTGAAGTTGTGCTTCTGTGCTTAACCTCTTGAAAAATTCGCACTCGTCTTGGAAACCCACGGCATCCCATGGTGAAACGAGCCGAAGCTCCAGGTATGGCAGAATGGAAAATCCACAAAAATCCCTGGAAAATTCTCTCCCGTTCCGCGAACCATCCGCGCCTCATATGTCTTGTTTCTGAACAATACTTTCAGCAAATCACCACCGCACGCCGAGTAAAGTGTGGTTACTTAAGGGTAAAGAAATAATTAATTAAAGCATCACGAGCGATGAAACAGTAGGAGAAGGAAGCATTGTAAGCTGCCTACCGTGGTCACCGTGGGAAACCCGGGTTGTCTCCTTCCCTAGCAGCAGCTTCCTGTGTGGGGGGAAATTTTTTCAAATTGCCCGCACTAAAGAAGACGCAACTTTTGGCCTTCTGCCCCCCCCGCATGACGGTTGCATGAAACGTGCACTTCCGTGGTGCGAAAATGAGTGCATACCGTGTAAATGAGTACGGCAAACACATAAATTACCGCAATAAATCGCAACCCGCTTCACCGGGATGGATAGGCCATGTACCGAGGCCTTGCGAGACAGCTGGGGGCAGCAATAGGTTAAACAGTTGGCGTGTGTTTTACATTTTCGTGTAAGTGCCCGGGAAAATGCTTATGAAGAATGGGTTGCACAATGGGGAATGTTAATAGAATTATCAGTCACGAATGAATTTAAAACGTGCACATTAAACGTAAACCGATTCGTGCCCGTTCGGGAAATTGTTTTCCATTCCACACTGGGCTGGGGTTTGAAAAATAATACTCTTGTTGTGAAAAACCCCGTTCCCGCCCGTACCTGCTGTGGCCGATAATTTGGGTTGAATGTTAGGATTAAGCATTTCGTGTATTATTTAGTCACGGTGAGCAAAAATGTTTTTGCGGTGTACCGAAACGGAAGGTGTACCCAGCAACGTGTGCAGTAAACTCGAGCACTTTTGAACCAATTTGCCTTCACATTAGCGGTAGCGAAGGAAAGGGAATGTATAGCGTTCCGAGTGTGGCGTCTGCTTAAAAGGATTCTAAAGGGGGAGTGCGAATAAAAAGTCCACCATTTCATAGCCGGAAGCCAGAATGGTCAAAGTATGTGGGTGTGGGTGTGTGGGTGTAGAGATAATAATTTCGTTCATTTTATGCACCACTCGGAAACTAGCTTATGCTTTTGCTTGTTCGGAGGGTGTGGGATAGAAAAGTTTAGCATCGCACCGTCGGTCGATTATTGAGCGAGGCGCCGGGACGTGATTTTAGCAACAGCGTACAGAGTATTTGTTTATTTTATTTTAGTTTTTTTTTCTCCTCTCCTGTACAGCAACAGGAAAGGTTTGATAACAGGTGGTGGAATGGGCGTTGTGGAACAAGTTAAACCTGAAGCTAGATAATGTGAAGCGTCGAATGGGAAGAGCATACCTGTGTCTGGTTGGTTTGTGTGTAGGTAAGTGAGCCGGCACGACGATCGCTCTAAGCGCAGAAGCGGTGTCTATTTCGAATCCTGTTGGGGAATGAGTTTACCGAACGCTCTAGGCAAAAAGGAAGGCTTCCGGTACGATCGCTACACTTCGAAAGACGATTTTCCAAAACCATCCCCCAGCAAGAGAAGCTCGTAAAGATGGTTTATTTATTGAACTAATTCGCCCACCCCGAGGGACGAACACGACGAACGGACTTCAAAGCAACTTTGTGTTTCGGCAAACAGTGCTAGAAAAGTCATGCTACACTTGCGCGCGCGGTAAACATCCGACCAGAAAAGCATCTTTTTCCCGATTGGCAAACCGGGAAGATGGAAATGAAATTAGAAAACCAATTAACTACTGCTTCTAATTGATGCGAGTGTATGTGCACTCGTACGTTCGCTTGTAACTTCGGTCCATGTAGTGGTGGAGTAAGTGGATGATGGGACCTTAACGGTCGACAGCACTTGGTCGAGTTTGTTGTACTGCTTTATCAGAGATAAAGTGTAAAAATGTATCGTTTCGTAGATGGGGACTGATAAGCTTCCTGACGGCTGGCTCCATTTTCCGATAGGCGATTAATTCGACTGCATAATGTTTTTCTTTTTGTCCTTGACATGTATTTTAAAAGCGTTGTTACCTACCGTTCTTGTTACCTAAATATTGTAAAAACGAATTCCATATGTTAAAAGATAAATAGAAATTGTAATGGAGATGAGTGTAATGTATGATTTTATTTTGAGTGGGTATTCGCCTGTTTGTATGCAATAGGAGTATTTGATCGGAATCTTTCAATGGAATGGTTATTCATGCTGCTCGAATGCTCCAAATTGTACGGAATCATATCACAAAAAATGTACTCCCATACCTTTATGCTCAGTTGAATGTATTATGATCCTTGCTGGATATCTGCCATTCGTATCTGATTTGAGTGATGGTTGAAGAAATTTCCATTTTCCACCATGAAATACCATTTCACTGCTAGGCGGTGAAGCTTCTAAACAAATATAACCGTACGCTTTGGTTTAGTAGGGCAAAATAATTTTGCCTTAACACACTTACGCTACATTTCAACCCCGTAAGGGACGAGATATTGAAGATGCCGATTGCACCAGTTGTCATCACTGTTCTTGCTGTCGTCGTCGTCAGTCGACAGTCTTGGGCAGGAATAAAAGTAAAAGCATTTGAACTTTGTTTTGCTCCTTCTTTACCTCCTTGGTGAGGAACTTTTCAACAGTAAATGTTCTCTCCGGAGCGGTCTCCCGTACCGATTCATCGTTTTTTTTTTTCCTTGGGTGAAGGAAAGAGTTGCAGGTATCTCCTCTGTCTGCCTGAGTTATGTGAAAGTTTGCTGTCGCTTTCCTCGCACAGTCACTGTTGCAATCAAATCATTCGGCTGCTGTGTTCACAAGGGGCAAACCGGATGACACAGACGAATCTCGGCAACAATTTGCCAACGGCAATGTCAGCAAAATTGTGCCATCTTACCCGGATGCTACCGATGATATTGATCTTTACCGCCGCCCGGTTGGAGATGTGCGGGGACAGTACCTTGCGCTCTGTGCTGTTGCAAATCTTTGTTTATTGTTGATACTTCTTGAAGAATGTTTGCCCATTCGGTTGGAGTCGGGGTGGTACGTTTTTCACGTTTCGTGAAGTAAAAATGGGTCCAAAAAGATCGATGCTCTAAAGTTTGATAAGAATTTTAAGAGCTGAATGAGACCCACTTGTGCGATGAAATGAATTTTTTGTTAAATAATAAGCAACTTTTCTTAATCATTTATCGATTCCGCTTCGCTTCGATAGTAGTGAACAGAGCCGTCGCTATTACTTAGGGATGTATGCAAATGGTTCAATATGTATATTTATTTGCTTTCAACGTCATGGAAATAATCTTGAAACAGTAATTTCAGTAATGTGTTTCATTTCATATTTCATTCTTATACATTTGTCTCTCTTTTTGGAAATTTCTGTTGTACTAATTGTTGTTTTTTTCTGTTTTAGATTTGTAACCATCCACCAATAAGTGTATTAAATTCTTGCCCAAGCTTGAAGCTTTATTTTCGGACGTGATTAAAGGATTACCTCAACCGATTCGTCCCACAGTAATATATTCACCGAGAAAGACAGGAATGATCTGGCCATCCCCTGATTGACGAATGTGATGAATAATTTCCGGGTATTCGACTAATCTTCAATTTTGGTAAATTAAACCAAACACCATCTTTGGAAATGGACTGAAATGTGGCCGAAACAAAAGTAGACAAACTGCTCCAATCCAGACGGAAACTAGGCCGATTTAAATAGAGATCGAGAAATTTCGGCTCCATTTTCTAATTAAAATATTTTCCCTACGAGACGCTGCTCGGTGTTGGGCTTTGCACGGGCGAGCGGCAGTTTTCCACAGTGTGGAGATTGTTAAATGTTCCTCCTCCACGCAACTCTGTTCGTAACTGTGCAAACCACCGGACAGAGGAAGAGAGAAAAAAAACGGTTCAGTGTTTCGGAGAGTTGCCAGGAAGGAAATACGCCTCCATGAACAGAAGACAGTGTAAGGCACTCTGACGCTGTTTCCGGTTCTATTGTGGTTAGGTTTTCCAGTGGGTTGGCAAAACCCCAGTACTAGTTGAACAATTTACTTTATAAGTATGAAAAATAAAGAAAAAAAAACACACACACCCCCACACCACATCTCACACCCATTTTTTCATCCTGGGGTGGGAAATTTCAAAACTTCAACTTTTGTTTCAGCAGCGGCGAGGTGGAAAAGTGTATAGAAATGTGCTCCTTGGGTAAAATTATGGCCAGTTTTACGGTGGTTAAATGTTCCGATTTCTGCACCGTTGTTGCAACAATGGTGGGGGAAGGAATGAAACGATTGGGTGGTGTCTGTGTGTGTGCGAACCAAGCTTACGAAACCCGAAACCGAAAACTATCTGCACCTCCGTGTTCGCTGCAGCCCAAAATGGTTTGCATAGAAGCAAGTTATTTAGCTCATTAATTAGCAAATTTGCGCCGAGGTTAAAAATCTAATTTATCCTCCGCAAAACTTTTCTCGCCGCGGAACGAATTTCCCATCGTGTGTCATTTTGTGTGGCAAGTTGGGTGAAAAAATTGTTCAAAGATGAAGTTTGTTAATATTTTTGAAACGCAAAAATGTGTCTGAACATATTTATTCTATACTGAATTTTCTATCGATTTGAAATAGTTTGGAGATTGGTTTCAATTTTTTTTAAAGGATGCATAAAAATAAATGTTCTCTATCGTTCCCGTAAAGCTTGATGCTGCAATGTCGTTACATTTTTTTTTGGAACATTTTTTTGCGGTTGTTGCGTCGGCAGCAAAATTCTCTGCATCTGACATAATCCTGGACAGCTGAACCAACACAACATCTTCCCTGATGAAGGATTGCGTGGAGTAATAATAATTTAAAAAGAAAACTTCCAGCTCGATTCGGTTAGGAAGAACCGACGAAAGGAGGAAGCGCAACAGCAAAAAAAAAGCGAGCAATTGTTTCGTCAGGTTTTTCGCCGAAGATAAAATGAACTACATTTTTTCCTGCAGGGCTTTTTCTTTTGTTGGCTGTAAGCTCCATGTGCCGCTGTTTGTACGCTGTGTAAAATGACTTTAAGGTGTGGGAAGGCCGAAGGCTGAATGTGGGAGCGGGACTATTTTTCCGTTGATCTCCGCTTATAATAAATCATTGCAACAAATTGAACGACGATGGGATGGGAACTCAAAAAAAAAGCTGGGCTACATACAAAAAACACACACACATACACACGTAATGGAAGACAAAACAGTTGATATAGTGGAACCGCACACAACCCGTGTACCTTTCCTCTGGACAAGAGCGAAAATAGTTCGGGCGGAGAAAATGTGTTTATCTTTGTTTTTCCACGCTGGAAAAGTTTGTACTTTCCCGCCAGGCGGGAATCCCTGCAGCATCGGAAACATTGCAGTTTTGACCCCGCGCATGGAAGTGAAAGAAAAGCAAATGGGCGGTGGGTGGGTGGAAGTGAGGGGTTTTACTTTATTTTTTTTTTAAACAGAAAACTTACCACACTTTCATCTGTAAGAAGACAATCGGGACCGGATACCGAAGCTGTCGAGTGAATGCAAAGTACTTGGCCGCCGTTTGCAACATTGAACGCCGGCAAGAAGCTGTGCAGCAATATAAAACAGTTTCGAGCAAAATTGATTGACTTTAGTTGGGAACTTTTTTAACGACTTTTTAACATAGATCCGTAAAGCGCCGGGTTTTTGAGGGTGACAAGGAAAGTTTTTCCTGAATGTTGTGTTTTGTGTCGCCTTTGCTTTGTTTCGATCCTGTTTCCAACATTGCTGGCAGATATTTGGGTGAAGCTGCAGTAATTTCAATGAGCATATTTTTGGATGCAACTATCCCACCGTTGACAACAAATTCATTATGTCGAGTCAGAAATCCGGATTGGAATACGGGGAGGCAGGAATGATTAGTGTTGTTGTCGATTTAATGGACAATTATTCGTTTGTTGAGGATTTGTTTTTAAAATGTATTTTTATTCTTTTATTACAGATTTGCAGTTTGAAGGTATGTTAGTGATAATTAATGTTTATAAAATGGTTCTTATTCCTTATTATTTGGATTTGGTTTTGCAGATTGCATAATTTTAGGCGTTTCTTATGGAGCTTGTTTAAGGGGAATAAGTTCACAAAAAAAATCACTTAAATCATCTTTTTTTCATGAATCTGTAAACTACTATTTGAGTAGCGAAAACCATGAATCAATTTATCAAACCGTACGCAAAGCATTCGATGAAGAAAAATCATACTTGTACTAGCATCTCACGTTCCGCATCCTGTGCTCAGAATGGAAAGCGATGCAGATTACGTACGAAGTTAGTACAGCGAAAAGAAAAGGGAAAGAGAAAAAGGGAACTCCGTACCAGATTATCCTTCATGAAAAGCGAACTTACAGCTGCAACCATCCGTGGAGAAGCTCCGCTGGTACGGCTGGGTGGCCTATCACCGTCGCGATAATCCTTCCCGTTTTGCTATCAATTTTACAATCAGCCATAAAACTTTCATCAACGACACTGGCTGGCATATTGATGGATTCAACACGCGAACCAGAAGCACTTCAGCAACCCCAGTAATCCCTCTGCCAGTGCCCAGCGCAAAGCTTGTGCTTGTTTTTCTTCTGCAACCCGAAGTCAACTGCTCGGGGCCATCTATTAGTTTTGCCCCGCACTTGGAGCAGAATGACTCTATCAATCGAAAACGGGCGAGCTAAATCGCTTTGCCGGCGAAATCTCGATGCTGGTGCCCAGCGATTGGGCGTGTTGTTGGAGATGTTGTGCCAGTGAGCACACGTACGGCGGGCGCACACAAGAAAGGGAAAAGTTTTGCGTGATAATTTATCTTCCCATCGTGGCGATCGTCGCGCGTTGGGTAGAGTAATGCAAACAGAACCAAACAAAAAAAAAAAAAACAAAGACTAACACCACTGGTGCAGCGTATTTTGATCAAGAGCGCAGAAGGGTTGAACCCGAATTGATGCCACTTGCCAGCATAAACTTACACACAAACACACGCGGTCGTCGTGTCCCGTGGGTACGGTGGTTATGTTGTGTGGTTGAGCGAAAATAAAAACAACCGGGAGGGTGACTTATCCTGTTCACCTCCCGGGTGAACATTGCTGCCCTGCCGGCTATTGTTTCGGTGCACTCTGCTTAGCTCCGCGTATGGTTATGTGGCTGCGTTCGTTCGATCGGGTGCAGACGCTGATGAGGCAAACGCTGCCGCAAACGGGCACCACCCGAAAAAGTGCACTAATTGATAGTTTAATCAAGCGGCTGTCGGGCGTGATTTACGGTTGGTGTTTTTATGTTCATTGTTGGGCGTTGATTGTTTGCCTGAGAAGGAGGGTCGATCAAACCGGAACTCCCGGGTTTTTGCCCGGTGGGAAATCCGGAGTTAACACACGACGTCAAACTAGCTGAAACGTGAAGCAGATTGTTTTAGTTTTTTTGTTAGGAAGTTGCGGATTTGGAAATGGAAGAGATGGAAGGAAAAGAGGTGAAAGGGGAGGGGGGGGGACTATTTCCCGACCGGGGAAAGATAAATTGATGTCGGGGGCAGTGCTGCCGATAATCGACAACGTTCGGGGAAAGTATGTTTCAATTCACGCGGTTAAAGTGTGCAATCCTTTCGTGAGAACGCGAGAAAGGAATTTGCTCACTAGTGCTTTTGCGAGTAAATTGTGAGTCAAGGGATAAATGGATCGCAATGGGATGCAAATTGCATTTTAACCGTCTGTTAATAATGTTGTTACAGGAAGTAGTACCCTGTGAAACGGCACGTTTTTTCCATTCATTTTTTATTGAGTGTAGCATACATTTATGACATTTTAAATCAAGAATTATTCCATATATAATAACCATTTTTTTTAAGATATACGGCATGGCCGTTCTGATGAGAATAAAAAAAAACATTTTTTTGAGTTTTTTCCTTCAATTCGTTAACTCATTATTTTAGTATGTCAATGCAACTGTTTTAACTGCAAGTTCCGAGTTATATATAAAATTATATATAATTTTTGCCCAAATAAGTCCAAAGAAGATGTTATAAACTTTTTCTCCCTTAATCAATCTAGAAAATCTTTTCTTATTTAACAAAGCAGTCGAGTTTTGAACCCAGATCATGTGTGTGTACTGTAACCGCTCTACGAACTAATGATGTACAGTTTACACTGTTACATATATTAAAAGCAACACTAATGCATTCAAAAGCGTAGTCCCGTTTGTTGTGTGCGCGTGCACGCGGACGGTTGCATCATTATCGTTTAAAATTTCACCGTCCATTCGGCACGGCTCGAACGCACAGCCACACTGAAGCGATCTCTCATCCCATCGCGATGTGCGCTCCATTAAATCGCGTGCCACGATAGTGTTCCTCCAACGCGTCGTAACGCTTCGTTTCTGGCATTACGTTCTCGAAGCACAGCAATGCCGTACACAAATCACGCCAGTCGGGGTGCGACCGTTCCGACTACCTAGCATTTCACCGACGGACCCGATAAACGCGAACGGTTACACCGTATGTATGCCACCGGTGTGGTGCCGACATTTTTGTCACGGGCAAAAGTCGGCAACGCATTTATTTATGCTTTCACGCGGCTTCGTCCGTCTGTGAGTGAAGCGAAACGGGTAAAGATAAAAAGGTGTTAATGATAATTGCCGCGATTAAAAGATATTCTACTTTATAAACACTTGCAAAGTATGGGTAAGGGCCGAGCCAGGGTTGTTATGGTCCGGTGGGGGGGGGGGGGGGGGGCATTTCAATGGGTTCGGGTTCAGGGGAAGAATAAACAGAGCGAAAGCCCTATTCGAACGGATTGTGAATGGAGGCGCCTGGTCATTTGTGGTTACGGCGCAAGTTTGTTATTAAGTGTCCGGGCGGCAAAAGGACCAACGGTGACCAAAAGGCGCACGAAGAAAGAAGGACAGCGAAGAAAAAGTACACAAGAAGGATTTACGGATGTCTCGTCCCGGTCCGGTATACGGCCTCTTTCGGTGTGGGTTATCTTTGTTAAACGCTGACTTCACTCTTGACCGTCATCAGGTTTGGTCGTTTGGCTCGCGGTACAAGTTGTGGTTAGGTTGTCTGGGTTTCGCAATCGCTGGAAAGCTTGTATAAGGCTAACCGCTAGCGCTTGACTCATTCGCCACTGGCCATTAGCAGCGATAGCGTCTTTATCAGACCGTCACAATCGTCCAGCATGGCTTTGATGCCGTGCTTATATTTTTTCTCTCTTTTTTCTCTCTTTCTCTCTCTCTCTCTCTCTCTCTCGTTCACCGTAGTCATCGTAGACCGAGCCCGCTGGCGGGAAGTTGTGAACATGATGAAAAAAAAGGGAATGAGATATTAAAAAGCGTTCCTAAACAACGTTGTTATCGGGACTGGCATAAATCTTATCTTGCGGTTAGTGGCCCAACGGCAGCCTGTTGGCATTGGTGGATGCGGCGACCCGGTACGGCAACATTACAGCGTACAAACAAGTAGCAGCAGCAAACGAGTGAAATGGCGACGAAAATTGGCCCGTAGCCGGTTTCGTTATCGTTAAGCAAGATTATCGCTAACGGAGCACTTTCTAGGATACTGTTGTCCTTGTTGAGATTTTACAGTACACATCCAGATGGTCATATGTTGGACAATGTTNAAAAGGCGCACGAAGAAAGAAGGACAGCGAAGAAAAAGTACACAAGAAGGATTTACGGATGTCTCGTCCCGGTCCGGTATACGGCCTCTTTCGGTGTGGGTTATCTTTGTTAAACGCTGACTTCACTCTTGACCGTCATCAGGTTTGGTCGTTTGGCTCGCGGTACAAGTTGTGGTTAGGTTGTCTGGGTTTCGCAATCGCTGGAAAGCTTGTATAAGGCTAACCGCTAGCGCTTGACTCATTCGCCACTGGCCATTAGCAGCGATAGCGTCTTTATCAGACCGTCACAATCGTCCAGCATGGCTTTGATGCCGTGCTTATATTTTTTCTCTCTTTTTTCTCTCTTTCTCTCTCTCTCTCTCTCGTTCACCGTAGTCATCGTAGACCGAGCCCGTTGGCGGGAAGTTGTGAACATGATGAAAAAAAAGGGAATGAGATATTAAAAAGCGTTCCTAAACAACGTTGTTATCGGGACTGGCATAAATCTTATCTTGCGGTTAGTGGCCCAACGGCAGCCTGTTGGCATTGGTGGATGCGGCGACCCGGTACGGCCACATTACAGCGTACAAACAAGTAGCAGCAGCAAACGAGTGAAATGGCGACGAAAATTGGCCCGTAGCCGGTTTCGTTATCGTTAAGCAAGATTATCGCTAACGGAGCACTTTCTAGGATACTGTTGTCCTTGTTGAGATTTTACAGTACACATCCAGATGGTCATATGTTGGACAATGTTTCCGGGTTTTGTCTGTGTGACAATTATATTAATCCAACAGCAATGTTATAACTTTGATCTTGCTAATGTTTTAGGAAATTCAAAAGACACTTCTGAGAATAAGTTTCTTAAGTTGAATAGTTAAAGTAGAACAATTTCTTGGATTTCGCTATGGGCTATTATCCTAAACCGAATGCATCTTACTGAAAGCTACAACAAAAAAGGAACAAAATCGAATTAGTTTGGAGAATCAATTTAAAAAATTGATTTAGATTTAATTACTCGAAATAATCAGAATTGTGTGCAGTAATTGCTATATTTCTATTTAATCATTGCATATCAGTTGTGCTTGCTAATGATATGTTAAAAAATTAATTGTTGAATATAAATAGAATATTCGAAATTACTCCCATTAAACAACAATATCACACAGCAAATCTGTGACTGTTGAAACTCGACTGCTAATGGATATATTCTCCAACCAACGGTCGGCGAGCAGCTTCTGGTATGAGTGCTAAACAACCAGAAAATCAATAGCAGAGACCACCACATCGTTACCACGAACCGGTTTTGTGGTGGCACCGTTCTCGGATGCAGCAGCACCCAACACCTCATCCACCATGGAGCAGTTGAGCATTGTTTATGTTTTCAGTCACACCACACCCGCCCACCGATCGGCCGGCTGTCGACTATTGTTGAGTCGCTAATAAAAGGGCGCAGCACGGCGATGATGCAGTAGTTGCTTCCACATTTCCACAGCAACAGTTATACATCCCATTTTATGGGCCGACTTGTTGTTCCGAACGCGGTAAAATGGGTTTTACCAAACTATATTTATGCTATTTATTCGCTTTGGCGCAATGAAGGAACAATGAAGGAACTGGCTGAAAATGGGTGGAAACTAGTTCTTGGGAACCCGAACGGTATTGGCATGGGATAATGCGGAAATGCAAAAATAAACAGTTCTATCGGTTGAAGCGGCACCACAAATCTCCACTTCCGGAAGTGTTTGGTAGAATTGGATTAAACTTGTGGGGCACATGAAATGCACTGTGTGGAGGTCGTGGTGCCCCACAGTGCATGGGGAGAAAAAGGTGGCAACGTGTAATACCCACTACTGACACAAATAGGAACGATGGGACAAGTACCACTGCTGTCTCTATATATTCAAGTTCACTCGGTCAAACGATCCCTTCTCGGGTACGACGAGTGGATAGCTTTTCCCCTAGGACAAGCGGAAAATTGTTGACTGTGTGTTTTGTTTCGAATGAATTGCAGATGAACGTTGGTGGCGCATGCGTCTGCCAACGCAGCCAGAAAGACACGGTTTGCTTTACTTGTGAAGTTCACCAGCTACGACAGAGGTGCCATGCCGGTTCGGCATGGCACATTACGGAATGGAAACATCATCGTTATCACCGGCACGCATCTCGATTCCAACCCTATTTGAGGTGTCGACACCTTCTGTACCCGGGAAAGCTTTTCCGCCACAGAACGCGAGACTATATGACGGAATGATAATATAATGTCGTTACATCAACTTCACCCACGAGCGGGTTGAACCGGTTCGGTTGACCATGCTGTAAGCCGTCAGCTCACCAGGGGAGCACTAAGATGCGTGTGTTGCTAACCGCCATCGCCACCATGCGTCGGGCTTTTACTTGTGCCGTACCGATGGAGGCGCCCGGTCGCTCAGGTGTATGTATTGGGCTGCGTACGTGTGGCTGGCTCGCATGTATGGAAATAGTTTCACCACCAGGGTGTTGGCGCAAAATCCTATTGTGCACCCGCCCTGTGTGGTGCTAATATTGCAAGCAATGGCACGGCTTGAAATAGTCGGCATTTCTTTGGTGTAAGTTGTGAATAATTAAATTCCCTAAAAGTTAGCTCCTCGTATTTCCTCCGCTGCGTTCCCAACCATTGTGCAACACGGTGGATGGCCCAATGCCGGGCGGTCTGGGTGTTTTCGAACCGGAACTTGCGAGTGCGATTGTTACCGTTGCGGTTAGCTTTGGTGCGGACCACCCTGATGCCGGAATGTGTACGCGGTTCTGTTCTGTGCGCGCGTCACGTGCAGTTATTCACCAGTGCGCGGCGTTTTGCCCCGTGCTTCGGTCCCTTTTGTTGCCTGTGGGATGCTTTGTGTGTGTGTGAATGCACACGTTTTGCATGGCCCTTTTNGGTGGATGGCCCAATGCTGGGCGGTCTAGGTGTTTTCGAACCGGAACTTGCGAGTGCGATTGTTACCGTTGCGGTTAGCTTTGGTGCGGACCACCCTGATGCCGGAATGTGTACGCGGTTCTGTTCTGTGCGCGCGTCACGTGCAGTTATTCACCAGTGCGCGGCGTTTTGCCCCGTGCTTCGGTCCCTTTTGTTGCCTGTGGGATGCTTTGTGTGTGTGTGAATGCACACGTTTTGCATGGCCCTTTTACATTGGTGCAATAGAACGCGTAACGTACGCGAGCCAAAAGCCGCGCGGCGGGCGCGGATTACACGCGGTTGCTTCGGTTCCCCGGTTTCCGTGGGTTTTTGGGTGCACGAGTCTGGGTCGGAATAAATTTATCAACCCCGTTAGCTTCCACGGCCGGGTACCCTTGTACGGGGAATGGTTGTATGTTGAGGTTATGTTCACTCGACCCGACCCGACACGGTAAGGTGTGTTTACGTTTGTTTGCCGGCACAGGTACGAACCCACGTACACCGCACCGGGCATATCCTTAAGGAGCAAACGTTGCTTGACAGGGTAAGGATGCTGCGAAGGGTTTGGACAGTCCGTTTCCCCCTAAAGCTGGGACCGCATCGTACAGCACGAGGACGAGGACAATTGCTGCTTCTCGTCCATGTTGTGCACCTATGTTGCTCCGGTCCGTGCTCTAGCCATTTCGCTCGAGGGATAAAGTTTTCCAAGGGTAGTGAAAGTTTACTGTCCCTGTGGTTGGTGAGCGTGAGTTAGGCAAGCCGCAAGCATCTAAAGACATGCATTTTCCGTAGGTACCTGTAGGTAGATAAAGGTTAGCTGCTTACACTGGTTGTTTGTACGATTTTATTGGGAGTTCCTTTTTTTAAGCAGTGGAACTTTTCCGTTCCATTTGTTGTGTTTTTCGTTGCATTTTAAAGTGTGAGTGTGAGATGAAAAACCAATGGAGAAAAAAAGTATTTATCGTGGCTGTCATTTGCATTGAAAGCACATTTAAATTGTCACGTAGGTAAGAAGTTAGTTAATAAAAGATTACATATAATTGTGTTTTTTAAATATTATTTTTTTAAATATAATTAATTACGTAATTAATTAAATATAAATATATTATAATTAATTTTTAAATATAATTGTAGACGATCTTTTGTTCACTTAGCACACATGTTAATAAAACATTACTTTATTTTAATTTCTTTAAATTAAATTACAGATTTTTACTATGCTAAAAGAACAAATTTTTCCACAATAAAAGAAAGACAATTAAAACGAAACTCATTAGACTCTAAATCATATTTTGTTGATGCGATCCTGCCGAAAAATAGTCGATAAGAAAAGGAAAACAAAGTCTCGGTAAATAAATTATTCCGTCCGTGTGCACGATGTTAATCGTTGATTTACGGCACTCGTTCCATCCAATTAACCCCGATTGTCCGTGAAAAAGCGCTCCGGCTGCACTTTCTTGCATGATAAATGTCCCCTTGGCTTCCCCGGGCTGGTGTATATAAATATGTGCGTTACTTTAAATTGTTGTTCGGATTAGCTTCTTAAATCATCGCAAAATTGAGTGATCTTCGCTTGGTGCGCTTGCCGAACCAACCGACGCAGCGCAGCGTAATGTAAAATCGTAAAATGTACTGCATGCTCCATAAAATTTGGCACCCCTGTTTTTAGCACGGTCTGCCCCGTCAGCACTGGGCTGTGCTGCTGGTATTCATGGCGATGGTATTCATCTTCATCCAAGCTAATTTCGACCGGAACGTCCCGGTGTTCGGAAGGTACTAAATAAAGTTTCATAAATCAAAACAAACCGCCAGCAGTGTTAATGAAACAGTAGTCAACAGTCTGTCTGCACCGAGCTTTTTCGAGCCAACAAAACCCGTGCCAGTGTTTTGCTGGAAGGAATGAATGGAGCTCGTGTTTTTTGCTTGTATATGCATGATTAAAGTAAAGCGATGACCGGGGACCCTCGGAGTTGATTGGTTGGTGCTGGTGGTTCGGGTTGAGAGAAAGCGATTTGTTTTCCCAGTTAGCCACTACTAGTGAGGGTACCCCACCGTGGTACGGGTGATCGTAGGGCTCTTGAAAAGTGATGGTAAATTTTATTAGCACCTTGCTGCGCTGCTCAAGGCTCAAGCTTTTCTTCTCGTGATCGGAGGTTTTTGCGTTTCGTATCAGCACGGCATGCGAAGCATGCATTTGTGGATGCTAGATAGGAAAAGTTTCTTGCTTTTGTTAAGCTGTGATCCCTCACACTACCGGGCACACGACGGGCTTACCGACGGGCAAGAAGTGTGCATTTATCGGCTTGACCTATCCTAACCGGATCAAATAGTTATGGCTTTAGCAGCTTTCACCACGCCGGCAGAAGACAGGCAGCATTTGTCTGACAGCCAGGGGCAGCTATATCAATCCGGTTGACTTTTGTTTCTTTAAAGGCGCATAAAACCGATGGCAAAAAGTCACTGGGGTTATTAGGAAGTTAAGAAGCGGGGAGGACAAGCTTAGCATATTGAGTCTGTGTGTTTTTTTGAGTTGCTGCTACCGAACGGAACTATTGTTTCTTGCTTCTTTTACGGATAATCAATTTATTTTTGTTCTCTTGTGTACGTAAATCCACCTCTAAAGCATAAAATATAAAATCTGTTGAATGGTTGAATAATAAAATAAACTGTTTGCTTTCAATTATTTTCACCAGAACGAAAACTTACGCCAAAGTTGCAACCGCTTAGTAAACTTCTTGATTTAAGAGTATATATTGCTTCTGCAAAAAAAAAAACCGTCTTTACGCTGTTTGGGTCTTTTTGCAAATGTTTTCGTTTCATTTTTCGATCGATCCATTCAACCACATGGTACCAAATGGGTGGTATTGAATGTGTTTTGCCTGGGAAGCTAGCGAGCAAGGCAGCGAACTTCGTGTTCGTAAAAGTTGTTAAAGCGTTATAAATCGCTTTCAATAAAAACATGCTTAGCCAAAGGTGTATATTTACGGTGTCTACGGTTGTGGATCTACATTCGTTTCCCATTGCCACATTGCGCACGGTGCTCCGTTTATGCAGTTGCAGGCAACATATTTTGTCGAAAGAGCAAAAGCTCTCTCACACACGTACCTTCTTTTGTGCTTTCCTGTGTGCACATTTGCGTGTGCTAAACTGCAACTAAAACTTGCAATCGAATGTGTCTGAGTGTGTGGGACCGTTGTATGATTTTGTAAATTGAAATTGATGTTGAAACTGACCAACCATTTCGCGGAACTGGAGTGCTTGAGCCTCCCTCCGGTTTTTGGTGCTGATACTCTATTGCCAGTGACAGTTGTTTCAAAGTGCTTATTTTGGAACCCCGGAACTGTTTGTTTCTGGAACCAGCTGTAGTTCCAAATTGGGTTCGAGTTGGGTTTTGCACATTTACCAGCTATTATTTGTTTGCAGCAACTGCACGTGAAGTTTGTTTCGATGGAGCAAAAATGTGAAACATTGTTTATTATGTATCTAATTGGAAATATTTGGGCAGGAATTGGGTTTTACCAGAGCTTTTCACTACGAACGTATAGTTACAATGAAGTTAATATTTAATAATTTGTCGCAAAAGCTAAATTGTAGAAACGATGTGATATTGTAGTACGAAAAGCAAATGTTTTCATTGCCAACGCAATTAATAATGAACGATTATTAAAAATCGACCGCTAGATACTGTAAATTTAAGTTCGATAATGAACTATTCTCGTCTCCTTTGCCTCCTTTACCTGTGAATTTCACTTTGGTTATACGTTCAAGTACACTTTTGTTACATGCATTACAGGTGTTCTTATCATGAGAAATAATGTTAAAAGATAAAAATAATAATAAAACACAAACATTCTCACCCATAACACAGCTGTTAATATTAAAAAAAAAACAGTACAGCTTTCCTTCTACAGCCCCTGCAGAGTTTAAAATTCAGCATAATAATGAAAGTCATGCCCAGTATTTCACTGTGATAAAATCTTTTAGTCCATAAAATTGCTTCACGTGCTTGCATTCGCGCAACATTTCTCTGTCTTGGACGGTTGATCCCGTAATAAAGCATAGCACGGAAAAATTAAATTAAAATATCAGCAAAAAAATACCGTCCCATGTGTGTGGGACAGCCGACCCAATCGGGACATTCAAACCATTTCTAGAAGCGTGCGATAATGTCACCACCTAACGACTAGCGGGCACGCAATGCTAGCGAACTTCAAGCAGGTCTAAGAGGGACTATCTAGAAGGAACGCAAAGTTGGCGAAAAAAATTTGAGCCGTTTTTTTATCGTTTGGAAAAACATGATTCGTGGGTCGTTTTAATCACGGGTTAAGTGAATAAATATGCAAACGCACCCGTTCTCTCATGGGAACATGCACTGTACGGTCAAATGTGGGAAACCGTTTTCGTTGTAATGTTACCACCAGCTTAATCGTAACTGGATTACATATAGTTTGTGCACGACGAACGATACACGTGGCTGTTGAAAAATGCTTAAGACATTGGCAATCTTAAACGGGAGGAGAACATTGGTAGAAAAAAACATGAATTTTAATTCCCTGCTTTATTGCGTGTTGATGGGATCAGTGTAAAAGGCTATAATTAAAAGTGGTTCTAGTTGATTTGCATTACCGTTTAAATCGTTTACATCGTTTGGTCATGCATAGAGTAACGTTACAGGCCTAAAGAAATAATTTATAATGTTAAATCGTTGAACACGAATGCCAACGGTGGAATATGGAACTTGATCTTACAATCTTTCATCCTTCGTCGGAAGCAATAGATCGCGTTCTTAAAACCTCGATCGTCTAGCCAGACTGATGACCCTATTGTCTCTCTTCAGTGGAATTTCTTTGTGGAATCTTCTAACAATACATGGGATCATTTTAAGATTTGGTGCAAAAACGATCTTGATCATATCGATCAATTTTAAATACTTTCAGAATAACAGGCAAAAAATCTGAAGACAAATGAAGAAATACATTTTTTTCCGTTGACATGACCTTGCTAGAAAAACCGTTAAATTGAATTTTGGAAGCATTCAACATGCTTACATCCAACATAATGTATTCTTTATGGGTAAATTTTACCAAAAAAAAACGGTTACAGCTAGTCAAACAGGCTAAAACGTGTTCGTTTAGTTTCATTTACCTATACTTTACCGTGTAGGCAACCAGCTATTTTAATGGGGCGTCAACTGATGGAAAGGCTGGGTAATAGCGATGCATCGTCTAGCGACAAATCGTGTACCTAATAATATGGTCGTTAAACCAAAGCACCAAAACCAAAGGGCATCATCGTTCGCTACCTGGCGATCGCCTGTGGACAACATTTCAATTTTCGCAGTCCCGAAATATGGCTTCTGGGTAGTTTTAAGCAGTAGGCTGCAACAAGCGAAGAGCGAATAGTTGATGATGAAGCAGGACAGCACAACCGGGTAAGATCGAGTAACGATGGTATTTAACATCTCGGAGACGATCGATAGAGCATCAGTTGTGATCGTACCATCGTACAGTGCAGTTGCAGTATTGCAGCACGTGTGTCATCTTTCGCCATATAACAAGCGGTCCAAATTTGGGGCGATTGTCGGACTAGTCGCTGTCGCTCACATTCGGTTTCACCTTAGTGACTAGACCGAACACTCGCGTCCTAAACAAACGACCTAATCTTCTTGATGGTGTGTGTGTGTCTTTGTAAAGTGTTGGTGAAGAGTTCAAGTATTGTTGATTGGGTGTTTTCCTTATCCCCTAAACGGTACTGCAGCTCTAGCTACTTTGGTGTTCTACCTTATGATTACTGTACTAGACATCATAAAGCTAGACCATCACTGCAGATAGGTGCCGCAAACCAGCACCGGTGCAGTGTTTAGATGTGTTTTATGTGCCTTTCCTTCCGCCAACAATACAGGAAGTAACGAGCTGGCAGTGGCGATCGAAGGAACTCCCGGTGTGATATGTTGGAATTGCAATCCGTACCATATCACAGCGGTAGTTACCTGATATTGCTGCTGTTCCCCAATACAACACGTGGCGGTATTATTGTTGATGTTGATCATCATTGGTGCAGTGTATTGAGTGGGAAGAAAACAAACAAACCACCTTTACTGTTGGTTACAGTAAATAGCAATGGGCGTCTACATTGAAGGAACTTCTGCTGTGATCTGAGTTATGGTCATATCACAGTAGTTGTACTTTAATGTCGGCTTCTCCCACAACCATCGAGACCACCAGCGGTGAGGTGTGAAAGAAGGTGTCCATAAGTGAGTGTGTGTGGTGGTGTTGCAATTTAATGAAATTAATTCCATAGAAGATGCACCGATTGTGCGACAAACTCCGTCCAGAGGGTGCCCCATTCTAAGAAACTCATCACTGGGCAAAGTTTGTCGCACAAGCGACCGGGCAAACTCGACCGACCGAAGAAATTCTGTTCTGCTGTTTTGTTGTTATAATAGTGTATACAAACGAAGGATGATTGCATTCTTTCCTGGAAAAAAGTGTGATGTCACCAGCACCGCAAACATTTGCCCCTTAATGTGAGCCATTCATTGAAGATAAGTGGCGTTTGTAGGGTTTTAACAGGATGAAGGTGTCATCAACGATATTCTTAGGAATTCACTCTTCGGAGCATGTAAACATGTGTTCAATTTCAATAGCTTTCTTGAAGGACATCAAGGACATGAAAGACAGACAGGGTCGGCGATTTGGTTGGATTGTTTTATGGTGCTAAAGTCTTCTGAGTGGAGAGTTTACAGTATCCAAAAGATGTAGGTGAAACTGGGTACGATTTCATTAACTCATTTCACCAAGGTCGTCTGTTAAGACGGGAAATACACAAATTACAGGTACATATTTCTAGATTGCAACCCTCTTGTTCAAAATCTCCATACGCAGGTACGCATTAGCTTATTGTTTGTCGCTGGATAAGCTTGCATAGTTTTATATCTTCCCTGTCTGGAAAATCCCCAGAGCTTACTTATTTACAGGCAATAAAACGCTTCCAAACGTTTGGGCTCACACGGTCAAATGTGACAATTATGAGAACCGGTTGTCAGGGGTTCCCGGTAATTGATGGGCGATGTGAAATTCATCCTCAATATTCCATCCTGCTGTTCTGGCAACGGCAACGTTTTCTGCTGGTGATTTCGTCCTTTTGGTTGAATTTATTGCTCGTCCCAGGTAGCGTTGATCCGTTGCCGNATTAAGACGATGTTTTGCTTTATTTTAAGCTGCATTCGTAACGTGCCGATCGGGTATTACTTTTTTTTTTTGCTGGCGTCTCTATGCGTACGATCTATTCTTCGCCATCACAACCATCAATGTTCGTCCCTGGGTTGTGACAGGTCACAAAACGGGGAAAGCAAACCGTGATGTGCAGGTCGGCACGCGGTTATTGATTCTCGCGTGACAGATGTGGCAACGAGCTTTCGGATGGGTGATGACTTAGAGTTATTATCCTTCATCCTCTCAACGTCATCGGCCGCAAGGGAGTGCGGAATTGTGCGGTCTACCCACTGTGACAGCAGGTTGACTATGGTTTAAGGCAGCACTTTTTTGTTTAGGTTGCTGTTGTTGTGAACTGTTGTGAGTATCTGCTTTCGTCCAGTCGAACATTTATTCTGACTCGTGTGTGGTGTTTTGAAGCAACAGCAGCCAGCACCACACTCACATGAAGGAAAAAATGGGAATGCGGAACGCGGAAATACGAGCAAATCATCATTCTTTTGGCGGGCCCGTGCACGTGCCTGCAGACTGGAAGCCTTTTCACAATGTCATCTCTGTCGGAAGCCTATTCATCATTCGCCTGTCATAGAGGGATCGCCATAAAAAAGCATCGCTTGGCATCGACTGGCTGGCCAGCAGGTTTACGCGCGTACGAGGTCGTTGTACACATTCTCACCTCAGTTAGGATGGATTGGATGCATGCAATCCTGTGTGCTGTTGTGACCCTTCTGGGATGAGTCATCGCAAAAGGTACATTTTGTTGCCACAACAGGCAGCTCTCTCCGGTGTCCGATGTGAAGCGAAAAAGGATTTGAGGATTGATTTTTCATTTTCGTTTGCATATTTCACAAAGCTACCAAATCAACGTTGTCCTTCGCGTGTGAGGGAAAACCTTTTGAAGAAATACAAAAAAAAGGACAATCACAATATTGGAGTTTATTTTACCTTTTAAATTGCTTCACACTGCTCTGTGTACCACTGGTTATTTTAATTTAAAAAAACGAGCAGCAAAAGAATGTCCGTGGCGAAATTAATCGCTCACAAAAACGGGGCAGTTAATAATCGTTCGCTGTTGGAAATTGGTTCTTAATGTTGTGAAGGAAGTTTTCGGTCTGCGATATGATAATTATAGTATCATAAAACCTCCGTATCCTTTCATTGCCATTTCGTCCTGTTGGTGCCATTTCGTTTGGGGAAGGGTTGAATTGTTTTCGTTTTGAACTGCAAAGAAGTTGACGACGATCTCGATAATGATCTCCGCGTCTCTTTTACGATATTGTTGAGTAATTGGCTTCGTCTTCCAGCGCTTTTGTCTCGGATTCAACACCGGCAAATGTGGTTATACCATACTTTGCAGTTTGATGAAAGTGGTTTCTCCGAATTATGGCAACAATTATAATCGGAGATGAGAGTTGAATTCAAATCGCTTTTTCTAAGAAAGGGAAACTTCGGTCTATCGCCCGCGTTATAGACCTTCCTGTGTGGTGGAGTTTTCCTTTTTTCCCATTACATTTAAATGGCGTTGAATGGCGTTCTGTATTGCCGTGAAAGTAGCAAAACAGCTCGAAGCCATCTTTGGTTCTGCTAGCCGGCGGTCATTGGACCGTGCCCGGTTAAAAGTTGCAGCTGGGGACAGTTGCGTGGAAAAAAAGGCGCTCCACTGTTGAATCTTGCCGAGCAGCTGGAAGAAATTGATTTCTATCCGATTATCATCCGGAGTAGCTTGTTAATAGCAGTGTTATCAAAGCGATTGCAGCACACGACGGGGTATAAGTTTCGGTTTCGTGGTTCTCGTTTTTTGAATTGGTCGTTTTATGAATTAACTAGCTTTTTTACCCTCTCTCTCTCTCTCTCTCTGAGTTTTAGGCACCGAGCAGCGTGTTATGAATTCTGTGGAGCATGGAAAAGAAATAAAAGCTGCAGCATATTATGTATCGAAGGAACGTGTTAATTATGAACGATTGAGATGAGCAGCTGTGTGTCGAGTGTTGTGTGGAGACGAGCGTTCTTGTTGGCTGTCTTGATCACGATTCACGCCGGGCAGCGAAGCAGCGTCTATTCTGCTATGTGATGCTGCGAATCGTTGTCACCCGCATACTGATATCTGCTTTGCTCTTGGCAGCACCGTAGCCAACCGTTGACGCGTTTGGCTAGTAGCAGCAGTAGTCGATGGCACGTGTAGGTGCTCCAAAGGGAAACTGCAAAAGTGTCTACTTCTGTTCGTGCAAACAGATTCAAATGATGGTGAGAGGTTAGAACCATCCGCTTCATACACATACACACACGCACAGAGCTTTGGATAAGAAGCAAAAAATAAAAAAAAGTCAACTAGAAGTGGTTGGGACTTTTTTGTTCTCCTGCCATGTTTCGTAGGAGTATTGCGAACGAAACAATAATGGTGTAATGCTGTTGTCGTTAAGCTGAAGTAATCTTTTGTGTTGCGTGACGAGTTGGCGGTGCTGGGAAAACAGTGCCGTTGATGTGAAGATGCACGTCAATTTAATGCCATCGAATCGATGCTTGTTTGCGTTGCCATTCGCATGTGTAGTTGTCTTAGACACTTTTATGATTGAGCCCGGGTGTCATTGTATTATGGAATTCGCGGTATGTCACAAGCTACCGGTATAAAAAAAAACTTTCTATAAAGTGATTGAAGATGAAATATACGTTCAATGCTTTCTTTAGATTTAGCAGGTATAACAGCAATAAAGAAGGTGCTGAGAAGGATGACCGAGGGTGTATTTTGTTCAAGAAATATTTGCAATTTACACAGATTTATCTATTTTTATAAACTTTAAAATAGAAAACTACGATATTTATTGTCACAAAAGTATTTAATTTAATAGACTATAACTTGTTGCAATAGACTTGTAACGCCAGAGTGATCCAGATTCTATAACTTGTTATGCTAATAGATATTTTTAGAAACAAAATCCCTAATTTACCGTAATGCCTCCGTTATGCTCCATTTTACCGTTTAATAGTTACAGAGCTCAAAAGCCATCCGCCATTATGTTAACGACACTTGCACATCTCCTACTTTCATTGAAGTTCATCGCTGTGAAATGTAATTATGGTAAACACTTTGCTCTATCGTTTGTCAAACTGCTGGCATAGTGGTATACGGTACGCTCTCGGGATGCAGTCGTCTACCGTGTTGGGATACCGTGCAAAGGGATAGCAAACGCTGCTTAATAGAAGACAATTTTATTATATTACTGTACAAAGTGTCTTTCCCTAGTGGCTCCCAGTACAGATCGCTGTTTCTCGAAGGATGAAACGATTCGGCTGGGATGCGTGCATGGTTGGGACTACTGCACGTTTGAAGTGCGCTTTCGGAACGATAATAATTGATGCCCTTATGCACCTGCCTCAAAGTGCGTTTTCCGCCTTCTCTGGCGCTGCCGGGTGATCCTTCGCGTTTTCAATCGCGTGATTGAAGTCAGAAAGTGTGCGAAACGTGATACATCAATGTATAGAGTGGCCCTGCAATCTTTGATGTGTAATAAAATAGTTAAACAATTAGCAAGTGAAGCAGAAAGTGTTGTATCAGGAAATATAATTTTAACCATAGCATTTTAGAACAAATTTTTTTAACGAATCATGGCTTTTACCGTTGAGAGAGTTATTTATGTTCAAGTGTCTATTTTTGTGTAGACAGTTTTGTAACAAAACAAATATGCAATTTTAATAATTTCGGATAAAACTTATTAAAAACACATTACTACGTATATTTTTATACAAATACCATCATATAGTGGTAATGGTGGTGTGTGAATGTGTTTATTATTGTTATTTTTCTCCTCTCTCTGGTTTTGCCCCTTTACGGAGTACAAATTTCGACGCACCTTTCCCACCCGAACATATAATGGCTTCGCAATGTAATTTCCCAATTGCGCTGGGAGTAAATTCCGTTACAGCTGCACTGTTCGCTAGCAGCGTTTAAAATTGCGTGCCCTTTGCCCATTACGCGATACAATACGCTCGCTATGTTGCATTTGAAGTAGTAGTAGTAGTAGAAGGAAAAATTTAACTGCAAATTGCGTTTCCAGTTTCGCGCTGGAACCACCGACCGTGTAATGAATTATACCCTTAGCACGGTTTTATTCTTTTTTTTTTTGTTTCTGCTGGTCTGGTTTTTGCGATCCACTTAAACGAACGGGCCAAATAGGGGCCGCTTTAACGAAGGACGTGTGTGTACGTGTTGTGGTGCGATGGAAACCTTTCAGTACGTTTCTTCCAACGAAAGGGTTTAAAACGGGCATCCCACTTCCCTAGCGGCTTTATTTGCCTTCGCGGCACTTGAAAATGAGTTAATACAAAATAAGATATTCACTACGATATCCTTGCAAAAGTAAATATTAATACACACGAGAGAGTACGCTTAACTATACTGTTATGTCGCATTTAAATTAAATCATGTCCGTGTGAATCGGTGTGTATTTTTTGTTTCTTCGCTTCACTTTCCTTCGAGTCTCGAGTTCTCTTGCCTTCATTTTTTTGTTTGTTTGCGTTTTTTCAACTTTACTTTTGTTTCACCACTGCTTACGCACTTTATACAACGTTTTCCTTTATTTTGTTTTTTTTTTGTTTTGTTTTTGCAGAACGGTTCGGGAAGAAAGGAAAGGAACTGTCTACGCGGAGGGAAGAAAGGTAGGATTAGGAGGATTCTTGGTACTAACACGCATTATACACATCTGGATGATTATACACTCACAACTCACACGCAACTCGTAATAAATCTTTCCCATCACTGTGGCTTATCTACTTAAGCTTAACCTTACTTATCTTGTTGTTTTGTGTGTTGTGTGCCTTGTGTTCCACTGTTGNTTGTTTTTTTTTGTTTTGTTTTTGCAGAACGGTTCGGGAAGAAAGGAAAGGAACTGTCTACGCGGAGGGAAGAAAGGTAGGATTAGGAGGATTCTTGGTACTAACACGCATTATACACATCTGGATGATTATACACTCACAACTCACACGCAACTCGTAATAAATCTTTCCCATCACTGTGGCTTATCTACTTAAGCTTAACCTTACTTATCTTGTTGTTTTGTGTGTTGTGTGCCTTGTGTTCCACTGTTGCAAAAATGTTGCTGTATCATTTTCTTCTAGTACAGTACGTTTCTGTCTCTTCCATTGTGTCTGTGTTTGTTTGTTTTTCGTTTTTAATTTTCTTAACAAATTGTATCGTTTTGTTGTTTAAAATGTTCTCTCTACCACGCCATTATTTTTATGCATTTATATGTGTAGGAGTTCCATTTTCCATTTTCCTCGGTTCGCAGAAAAGTTATATTTATTCATTTTCCATCTTTTTCCATGCCGACTTCCCTTGTTCACGTCCCATTCAAGCCCGCTCCCGTGCGTCTGGATTTTGCGTCTGTTTGTTTGCTTTTAATTGAAAAATTTTCATTCCAACCCCTTCATGGGTTCTCATGTCCACTGTACGCTTTTCTGCCATGCAGCGTGCACATCGTCTAATCCCTTTTGCCCCAATCGGAAAGCACTTTTGCACTGGAAATCTCATGTTGCTTCCATTTTGTTGTGCACTCGTTGTGTGCAAATGGGCAAAGGAAAACAAAACAAAAAACAAGGACAAGGAAAAAGTTACGCCGAGGAATGTTGTGCTGCCTGTGCATTGGGAGATAAAACTTTTTTTGTGCCTGGTACGTTTCGGTCCCAAAAAAATGGGGTGCGTTATGCTAACCAAAAAAGAAAGGGAAGAAACGGAAGCGTTTTGTGGCGCATGACTTTAAAACAACGAGCATATTTAAAAGCAGAATTATATAGTTGTTGATTAATTTTTTAGGAGTATTAAATTTTAAATAATTTTAATTATAATTTAACCGGAGAAAAACCTCATTAACATGAACGAATCATTTTAGAACCAGTTCTCACAATTGAATGCTTCGCAATTTAAACGCCTAAAGGTAGGCAAATGGCATGACAAAACAACCTTATTATGATGCTATTGTCAGAACTTTTTTTTAAATTCTGTCCCCTGGTTGTGTTCTTGTGCATTCGTGTGGCTGTATGTTAAAAAAAAACTTCGTCCAAAGCGCACCCCACGTCCCAGAATATGGTGACTTTATTAAACCCAGGTTAGTTTGGTTAATTTTTAAGGGAAGGAGACTACCACATGCCATGCTGGTTATGTTTATCATTAATTTACTCTCACTTTCCTGCTATGTATGTCTGGCCACACATCGCCATATCCTTTCCCAATTGATGCTCGTTGATGTGTGATGGGATGATTTTATGCAAAAACAGAGAGAGCGAGAGAGAGACAGTGCGAGAGAGTGAGTGAGAAAAAAGGCATCAGAAGCAAGGCCCATACCGTTTGGAGGTGAATATTTATCATGGTAATTAATTATACCTCAACTTTCGGCGTGTCAGCGGCTTCTTAGCGGAGTGAGCGTTTTTTTTTTCGGGGCGTTCGGGAGGCAATTTCAAAATTAAGCAACTCCCCGAGTTGTGGGTGTGTGAGCCACCCGCATTGCCAGCAAGCGGAAACGAAGAGCGAAAACGTCGAAACGGCGAGTGAATTAATATTTTGATAAATTTAATTCCTCAACGCGGTAAGAAATGTGAACGGCATTCCGCGTACCACGCACATTTGGAATTCATCAGGAAATCCAAGAGCTTTCTGTTTCATCCAAAAGGCGTGAAGGGGACGGAGGGAGTATGGTACCCGGGAGGGCGGTTGTGGGAGTTGATGAATTTGCGCCTGGATCGCGGTTCGTAACTTTGTCGGCAGGCAGTTTCATTGGCAGGCTGTTTTGTTACGAAATTCCGCACATTCATCCCTTGCCGCCTGGTAGGGCGTGTGTACCTGTTGTGACAGAAGTTTTTGGAGCATTTTTGGAATTCGGTTCGCTGCCTTCACAGTTGTTTGTTTCAACGGCAGTCCGCGGCTCGTCTAATTCATCCGACCGATTGTAAGCAACGAGTGCGAGGAAATTCGAGGGAACGATTGCTGAGCAACGATTATGATTGTTGAAGTTATGGGTGGTTTATTTTAAGCTGATCTGACACTAGACACTATGATGAATGAAATGTGATATGCGCGCACTGGCTAAAAAAAGCTACGCAGATGGAAGTATCGTTTCGCTCTTCGGTTGAATATATTTATCATCAAGTTGGTAAATTAGAAGTGGCACCATAAAGACGGGAAGAATTTAATAAAAGCCTAAATGGGAAAAGAATTTGGTGTTGAAAATGTTCTAGTTAGAGCATCAACGGTATGCCGATTGCATACTTTTAGGTGTTGTGATGAAATATAAAAGCACATTTCTTCAACTTAAAACCTATCTTAAGAATCACGCAGAATGTTAAGGATTTGAATAATGCAATTTACAACACTTGCTACCAATTTAAAACCAAACTTTGAGTGCGAAGCAACTATTTAATTGTTACTTGAATTGGATATATTTAGGCTGATAAAAAAAAGCCACTGGTTTAATGGGCAAAAATATGTTTTTTCAAAGGAGTATAAACGGGGTTTTCATAGCAAAATAACTTTTGGAAAATCAACAAAACTCATTCAACACAATCAACTTCAGATTCAACAGAACGATACAGTGACCATAAGAAGGAGAAAAAACTGCACCCTCTTATCTATCTGCCCCGACCGAACGTCACGAGGAGGGTAAAATTGAAAGGTTCTAAGCCGTAAGCAGAAATAATGCGTCTTGCGTAGGAACGATTCGTTCCTCTCGATTTCCTTCTAACTGCAATCTCCATAACCACTAGTAGCGTGTCCGGACCGCGAAGCAGACATTGGGGCCGGGGGTGAATCTTTCCGCCTCTCGAGACACATTCTCATTTGCAGCAAACGATGACACTAATGTTGGTTTATGAGAGTGTTTTGGTGGATGGTTATTGCCACCACGTTTAGCGATCGGTTCGCCACTGGGTGCCGTGGCGGTGGTGGTTTTGCGTTCGTGTGGTCATACTCGTTGGTTGAATGAGAAGTCAATTGAATTAAACGACCGTGTCAAGCAGGATATTCCGAAGGGTCGTATTCTGTCAACATGGCTATAAATATATCGTTATAATATAAACGCAAAACCATGCAGACAGCACCGTCAAAAATAAACCCCTTTCAATAGATACATACTACCGGGCCGGGGACATTTCGTTAGCAAAAGCACCTTCATAACGCTGATGCGCCGCTAAGTGAAACACATTTCTGTGTTACGTTCATGGCTTTTTTGCAAATGAAATGAATGTCCTTTCGAAGCATTCATACACGAACGCAACGCAACGTCGTCTGTTGTGCAGATATTGCCCAATATATCAAACCAGCCGTACCTTGTAGGTGAGTGCCCCGGAGGACATTGGAAAGACAAGTACCCGTCTATACCGTGCAAAATGGCCTGTTAGATCAATGGCGCATCCACCGCAAAAAGGGTTGGCATAGGGTTAGCACAATCGACAACCGCTCTACCGCGGGCAGCAATGTTGACCATTTTGTCTGATTTATGCAACACTCTTGGGGGTGCTTGCGCAATTTTTACATAGCACCGTGCTAGTCGCTAGTAATAAATGTGCCAATCCACGGGTACCATTGGTTAAATAAATAGAAAAAAAGTGCTTTTAATCCCGAAATAAAACGCGCATAACGAACAGCAGGAATTTAATACTCTGATGACATTTTCCCTAATGGCACGGGCTGGTGAAGGATTCCAGAATAGGATTCACAGGATACAATAAAAAAAAGCGCGAGCGAGGAAAAAAGAACGTTTTTCGCAGTTTCTAAAGCAAAGTTACGTAGTTCGGTGCTTTGTTTGGTTCGCATCGCTAAATGGTAGATACGCAACCAAAAATCCTTCCCCCGTTCTACAGGGCGAAAAGCATGAAACGTAAGCCCAACTCACTACTGGCAAACGTCGTTTGTGGTCGCTGTGTTGGAGTTTTATGTTGACAAGCGTCTAAACAAAACGAAACAGTACACCACAACGCATTCCGATGGGAACGCGCATTTGGGTGAAACATTTGTTCGCATACCACCGTGCCCCGGGTCGGTAGCGCTGTGCCGCGAACCGAACCATTTTACCCACCGGCTTGTCATATATTTTATGATACGATACGATACCGAAACACGCTGTCATAGTGCCGGGCGCCCGCGCGCGAATTGCCATTGATACAGTTTTATTTCTGCTTTCGCGCTAAAACGGGTTGTGCGTTTTGATTGTGTTTTGCTTCGTATTGTTTTTGCCGATCCATGATGATTTTTTCCTTGCAATCGGTTCTAACCGATGGAGCTTATGGAGTAAACGAATGTCATTCGATCGGATGTAGTTGATTGCATTTTGCACAAGTTCGTTTTTTTTCTTCTTCCCCACATCGGTTCGCTCTGTTGTTGCCCGTTGTTTGCTGGAGGTTGAGCGTTTTTATTACATGCATTGATGATAAATTTGTGGTTAGCTCGAAATACAAAATAAATTGTGAAGTAGTACGCAACTATTTCGTTGATTGAATGGGACATTGTTACGATATAGAACGAAAAACCTGCATGAAGTATGAAGCATGAAGTAACGTTCGCATGTTAAGGACAGAATCAGTTACAAAATCCAAATTCCCGCACGACTAGCAAAAAATGTACACAACAGCTGAGGTTATAATCCGTACAACTGGGCTGACGCACAAGTCGTCGGATCATGTCACCGGTGTAAACCAGCTGTAGAGGCGCACGGAAGCCGAAGAACTTCCTTGTCAGCCGGTTCGACCGGACCGGGGGATTTGGGTTGTAAAATTATAAACCCATCATGATTGTCATCGTGACAGTGTCGAGCAAGTGATGGAACAAGGCCTTACGGGCAACAGTACTGCACACACGTGCCGTCAGCTTTCCAACATCTGTTGAATCGCGTTGGATCCCATAAGAACGAATGAAAAAAAACCCTGAAACATTCCACCCCAAAACGCATATCATTAATCTCGCGTCGGAGTGTGGGTGCTCGAGCGCAGATATTCACCAATTTTTGGGATGGAAATGGATGATTTTGCACCAAATGTATACGTACTTACACGAGCTACCGGTACACCGAACAAAGCAGTTTAGACGCATAACGTACACGCGCGCACGGTGCGATCGAATGGGGTCGCAAGGGAGTCACTAAAGCGTTAGTTTACTTGACTGCAGAACAAATCCGAGGAAAACGCGTTTGTGTCTGTGTGTGTATGTGTGTTTGTGTGTGTATATATAGTATGTACAAATTCGGATTTTCGCCTCAATAAACCTGCACACGTCATGGCCCATGTTGCCGATGGCATCGAGCAAAACCTCCAAAAACCAGTTAACGTTCTCTAATCTGTCAACCACATCTCGCTGAAAAACCCGCATGATTATAATTAATAACTAATAACACACTACATTCCCTTCCCACCACATCCAAACGTCCCACTTGGGGATGTCCTTCAGCGCTTAGATTAAACGCTTCCAAACCTGTTCCGTTCGGTTTGGAAGGCGTAAGGCGCCTCCGCGGACACGATTTGAAGGATAAAATTGATCACGCACCGTGGTGTGGTGGGACGCGTACGATTTACCTAGAGCGCGCTTCTTAATGCATACAATTCACCTGCCGTGCCGGTACGTTGACCCGCAGCGTGTGTGTGGTGGGTGATGGAACTATTTACAGTTGTGAACGGGCCCCCATTCTAGAGTCCCGCATCGGTACGCTTTCTGAGGATGCTCTTCGGTGTGAAGGGTTTCGCCGGGATGCCGCTCGTCGACGGTAGATCCGGCTGTATGTCGGCACACTGCGATATGCTGCTAATAGTGACGGTTCGCGTGCTGTGCCCATCGGCCGCGGACAGCGAATCCCTCGAACCGGTCTGGCTGGCTGTGAGCTCGATCAGGGCAACGGTTTCGGCGACTGTATCGGGCGTGGTGGATGGCAGTAGTCCATCCGCACCGATACGAATCGCTGGATCCGTTCGTTAATCGAACCGTTCGATGCTGGCCGGGGCCAATTTTCCCGGTGGTGGCGGTGGGGGCGGGATGCACATTTCGTCGATCGTGCAGACACGTTCGTTGTACGGGAACTTAAAATTGATCTCGCTGCCCGTCGTTATGATGGGTGTTTCCGCATTTTTCTCCAGTATTGTGTCTGTGAGGATGGAATATGGAAAATACGATGCTATGATTCTTCTTGCGAACTTAAAGATTGAATTTATGATATAGCTTTCTAATGTTCTTCTAAGGGTTTTCAGGATTTATAGAACCTTTATTGCAGGTTTAGTTGATTTTGGATCAATTTTATTTTGTTCCGAATTTCTGGAAATGTGTGAATAGAATTTCAAATCTGTGCTGGATATGTAGGAGCTTTATACATTGAATAATTGAACCCAAATTCCTGGATATGGCCTACAATGCTTCATAGAGAAACCACTGAGAGACCCAGGAATTATTGTACAACTTAATCCTAGCCTACATTTAGGCGCCTTAATCTTTTGATGTCATTTGAGTAACGAATATCCATAAATTTACTACAAAATTTGTGAACTTATCCTTTATAGTTCGTCTTTAATAAATAAGGATTCTTCCCACTCGAACCACCCATCTCATATGGCGCACGGAAGCATGAACCATCTAAAATTCGCGAAAATCCTTCTTGGTACGTATAATTTTCTACTGATCCAAGCAAGCCATGAAATAATTGCAGATGGTGTAAAGTTTTAACCACGGTTGCTCACCTCGTTTATCCTCGTGCGTGTAGTAGCGCGCCCGGTGCCTCGAGAGACAGAGCGCTGTGGACACGACGATGATGGCGAGTACGATGAATATTATGAGTCCACAGGCGGCCAGTATGCTAACGCTACCCGCTATAACGAGGAGAAGATGAAAACAGAAGGCGCGTATGTTAAAAAGCCAGCCCAGAGATTAGGACATCGAAGTAGCGTATGAGTGCATACCCTGCTCGAGAAAGTTGTGCGACGTGCTGGCAGCATCGTGATCTTCGTCCACTATCACCTCCATGCAATTCTCGACACCATCCTGATGGAGCCCATCGATGCGCACCTCGCGTAGTCGTTCCGGTAGAAAGCACCGTGGTACTTCCTGCCAGGGAAGCTGAAAGGAAAGGAATTAACATGCGGCACTCAGCGACTAAGCTATTGGATTGGGAGAATAACGTTCTAGCTACTCTTATGGATTCATTCCAAGATCTCGCAGTTACTCCCGTGAGAATATGATTCTCTGTTTTGATTGGAGCTTCCTTTTTGATGGACATGGCCAACTCCCGGGTCCGTGACTTACCTTTTTCGCCCGTGTCATGAGCGGTCCCATGTGACACCAGTCGCATATCAAAGGGTTGTTTTCCAGCTTGACGTCGGCGATCCGTGCCAGCTGGGTTGCGTACCGTTCCGGGATGCCGTTCAGCTGATTTCGGGACAGATCCAAGAACTGGCGAGACAGGGGCAGAAAGGAAAGAAACACATAAAGTACATCATTCTTTGGCAGAGAGTGGAAAACTGTCAGTAAAGATGAACAACGAAACGTGCGCCGGACTGGTACTATGGTAACACACACCCACTCTCCCGCCGAAACATTGCTTTGCAATGTGTGCACGGTGTGTCGTGCACAGGTCATACGCGTTGACAGGTCAATTGCCGCATCCACCGATGGTCGTTGTTTTCGATTGCATGATTTGATTTCGCTTTGAACTGTGCACACACGGTGGTTGACACTATAAAGGGATTTATGCGTTCTTTTTGCTGTTGTTGCTTGGCTCTACTTTACAGCTTTGATGTGCGCTGCAAAATTCGGTTCGATTCGTTCGTATTGCACTTGTTTCGAGCGTTAGATTTTTTTGTTGTTGTAAATTGATTTTCCACAGAATTTCACACGTTCACGTTCACGTTTGCACGTTCTTTTTTCTTTCAAGAGTTCAAGAAATTCAAATTCCATAAATTCTTTATGGGAAAGTGGGTGCTTTTTGTTAAGAAATATCCCCATTGCTGCATGTATAGCTGGTGTGAAGGAGAGCTTACACAGTCGAAGGTTGAAAAGCAATTTCTTTATGTGCCCCGAAGAGAAGTGCATTACCACCCTGGTAATGGCATATGCCAGGTGAAAAACGAGCTGCTTGCAGCATGCTCAAAAAGCGATGTTTATCTTGCGGTGTGTGTTTGTTTGCTGGTAAGCACAAGCACATGGTATAAATCAAATATTTCATTTTCCAGCGAGATGTACATTTAACTTGCAGCCACCACCATTCACTTCCCCATGTGTGTTGTTTTCCTAGTTTGCCGTCTGCAAAAAGCTCGCCGTATTTTTTCACCTCATGTGTGCCTATTTACCGTCGAAAATTGGCTTTTCCGACGCGGTAACAGACGTGTGGTTGCAGTTCCTAATTCTTTACCGCAAAAACTAGCATTTGCCAATGGCCGTGTAGGTTGGTTGGAAAAGATTTGCCCCTTTTTTTTTTGCTACCCCTAGTGGCTGCGGAAGCTACGTGAGGAAAGAACATAACAAGAGTGCACCATTTCGGTAAATCATATCCACCATACACAATGGGTCGGCTGATTGAGAATCAGGTGCCGTGGTGAAGGCGCCCGTAATCAAACGAGCAGAGCAGAGGAAAGCAAATCAAATACTAGGTTAGATTTCGGTTATATTCTCTAGCATTTCTCTTCGTTCTCTGATTGTGTGCACCTTGCTTCAGTGCAATATGGTCGGGTATCAGGCGATAAGATTTGAAGTACTTGCAGTGGTAGTACACTTCCGCGATGGTACCATCCGGAACACAGGCGGAAGTTGGCATGATGGGATGCTGGTAAGGGTGTAAATTTGTACGTTGGTGAGATGATTCTTTTCTACCTTTGCTACCATCACCATTGATGCATCGCGCTGCAACCGTGTTTTGCATGCAGCACAGTCCGATACAGTGATATGTGATGTTCTGTCTCTTTCACATTTCGGATTGTATCTGTCTGTGGGGTTTGTGGGGCAAAAACATTGATCTGGCGCTTTTTAGCAAGAAGGTAGGTGTAGATCTCCCATTCGCCCATTAAGGTTATTTATCATTGTGAAAGATGGTAGCAGTTACCGGATGTATAAAATTACGGTTTGTTAATATGGATGCACACGTTCGCAAAATACGTTGTGGCAAATTCATTGAAAAATGCTCGTCGATGGCGGTGTGCTCGAACGTTTGCTCGCAAGCATCATAAGGATCGTTTGCTATTGAAAAATGAATCTGCACATATTATTTCCCGAAGATTCCCGCTGCGGGCGTGGGTGTGCCACACTGCACGGTGCACTATTTGGCAGCTATGGATCTCCCGGCCGTTAGTGGCGCAGGCAAGTGATTACGAATATAACCACTGGGACTATCCCACAATGTGCTGGGAAAAACTTACCACCAAATGGTTCAATGGTTCGATGATTTGTAGCGTGATGTTATCGATATGATTTCCAGACAGATTGAGCGCGCTCAGACGCCGGAATGGACCGAAGAGGTTCGGTGGAAGCGCACCCATATCGGCCACCATCAGCCCGCTGATGTCCTTTATGATCTGGGAGAAAAGAAAATGTTTTAACATACGCAAAGGAAAAAAGAGCAGTGCTGGAACGTGCTGTTTGAATTATTGATTGCATCCCGCTGAGAGCAGAGAGGACATTTATAGTTATCGATGGAATGATAACTTTGTGCACGAAAAAAATAAAACTACTCCCTAAAGTTGGGATGATGAATTATAGTAAAATGTCTATCCAAAAGTAAACGCACCTGTATCGTGTCCTCCATTTCGCTCAGATCCAGCTGTAAATTCCCACTGATGTTAAGCGTCTGCAGGTTCCGTAGCGGACGAAAGCAGGCCGGCTCTATGAGGGACAGCTTGTTGTACGATGCGTCCAGATACGTCAGGTTAGCCAAGTTCTCGAACGCCCGGTCGGCGATCTTGGCCAAGCGGTTACGGGAAACATCTGGTTCGATGGAAAAGAAGTTATGCCAGACTTATGCATTAGCACAGATCAAACGGTCGGCCCATTACGCAAATTCTTTTGATCGTCGAGTGGGGCCCAACTTACCGAGAAAACTTAGCTCACGCTGATAGATGAATAATTCATCGACGATCACCGACAGCTGGTTACCGTCAAGGCGTAACTTTTGCAGATGCCGAAGGTCCTTAAATTCTTCCCGGTCGAGATATTTGAACTGAAAGNCGGGAAACATCTGGTTCGATGGAAAAGAAGTTATGCCAGACTTATGCATTAGCACAGATCAAACGGTCGGCCCATTACGCAAATTCTTTTGATCGTCGAGTGGGGCCCAACTTACCGAGAAAACTTAGCTCACGCTGATAGATGAATAATTCATCGACGATCACCGACAGCTGGTTACCGTCAAGGCGTAACTTTTGCAGATGCCGAAGGTCCTTAAATTCTTCCCGGTCGAGATATTTGAACTGAAAGCGCAGGGAAAGTTGTGCATGGATTAGTGTTAATTTTTATTCCCGGCGAGTTGTGTTACGGTTACATTGTGTAATGCGGAAAAACAATAGTGAAATTTGTTTAGCATGTAATAAATACATCTCAAGCACAGTTACACTTTCTCACCTGATTGTGTCCCAAGTCCAGCTCCGTCAGGTGGGAAAGAATGTTGTAAATTTGTGGATTTATTTTCGACAGACGACATCCGCGCAGTTTAAATATTTTTAAATCCTTTCAACGAAACATTTGGTTGTAAATTACTTGTAAAAATGGTACTCGGTCAATTTTAGTCATGTGTATACCTGTACGTCTTTGAACACTTCCGGTGGCAGATCGTCGATGGAGTTGTGGCTTAGGTCGAGATACTTCAATTTAGCCAAATGCAGAAACAATCGTTGAGTGAATTCGGTGATGGAATTAGCTACTAGATGAAGTGTTTTTAGTTCCTACGCAAAAAGGAAATGGAATAGTTTAGTTACACACGTTGCGTTCAGTTGCGATGGATCAAGCAGACAGGATATGATTACCTTCAAATGGCCAAACGTTCCGCTCGCGATATTGTCTAACCGGTTGCGGGATAGGTCGAGCTCGATGAGATTGTCCTGACCGCGGAAGTTATCCGTCCCGAGCTGGGTGATATTGTTGTGCGAGATGTCGATCGTTTTCAGCCGTACCAAGCCCCAGAAGGAATGGTCACCGATGGACTGGATGTTCGAGTGCACGATACGCAGTACTTCGAGCTTTTTAAAGAAATGAAACTGTGGTCCCACGGTGATTGGGTTGCGTGAGTTTGTGATGACGAACACTTCGACGTCCGGCTCGAATTGTGACATTGGAGGAATAACCCATTCAACTGCGAAAATAGATTTCAATAGTAATGGAATGAACTAACTATAGTTTTATTCACTTCCTGTAATAAAAACAATTAACGGATGTTTTTAACATTGAACTTCTGCATTCATTCATTCATTCCCCGCACAAAGATGTTTCTTGGTACAACACTACTTGCAAGACAAATCATTATGCTTAGTTGTGTGCAGCAGAACAACTTCAAAGCCACACCTTGAGGGCATTTCTCATTGTGGTGTGGTGAGAATACTCATACTTGAAGAGCAAATTGCATAGCTAACGATAATTAAGAACCAAAATATACAGATATGATTTGAGAAGGAGCGCGTTCCTTTACTTCCTTTGCGGTCGTTCATTTTCAGAAAGGCAGATGCTGCCTCAAGCTATTCATTTGTTGGCACCAGGTCCTTTATTGTTTTCATTTGATTATCTTCGTACACCAAATGGGGTGTGTGTGTGTTTTTCCTATTTCGCTCCCGTAGGCGATGAGGAGTGCGTAACGAAGTGGATATCGATTCGATTAACATACCTTTGTTGCACACCGTACGGTAGCGTCCTTTCTGGTCGAGATCACAGTGACAATCGTTGGGACATTTGCGGGTTGCATTGGCTGCCGTCGTCCCAGAGACCAACGCCAGTACGATGAGTAATGCCGCACGTACAGATATGTTGAAATTCATAATGGTGCTGTGGATGATGATAGAAGTACAAAGTGTGATTGTAGAAGGAGCAGTGTGTAAAATGATGTTGATGATACCAGAGTTGTCGATAATTTTTATAAATAAATTGTGTTCTTAACTGAGCATGATTTTTTTTTTTTACATAGAACATCCTTTTCTGATGATGAAATATCGATTTTAGTAAATATCGATGTATGAAACTAACCTTCATGAACGATTCGTAAACATGTGATATACTTTTTGTACTTTTCCGCACACACAGCAAACATCAGTTCGGGATAAAAGCTCACCCAAAGCTCTCTGTCTCTATCTCTCTCTCTCTTTCTCATTTGTCTAAAAAAAGTCACAAATATTCCCCTTTTGGGGAACCATAAATTGGGACACAAATTTATGAACCGATCCACAGTAAATCACCACACACTGCTGGTGGGTGAAGATTCATAAACTGTACCAGCACGAGCTGCGTACAAGCTAAACAAACATGCTATCGAATAGTAAATACCGAATGGCAGGCCAAACGCACTGTGAACCATAAATCGATGACTATTAATGTCACGTTTTATTACGGGTTCGCACAAACTCGCCCCAGAAACAGTTCAAAGCAATGCAATGCGCTCGGGCGGAAGCGGTACAGTCAGCCCGGAACCGGCCACCCCTAAATCCAGTGCAGTGGCTTCGTCGGAATGGAGGCGCACGGTGGTGCACACGATATTAATGGGAAAGGCATGATTTAGACCCTGTGGCATGATGGAGGCCTTTGTGGGGGAAAGGGGGAGGTGGGCGTGAAGAACATCGAAGAACTAACCTAACCTGCCAACCGGTATTAACTTCCCGCACCACCTGCTTGAGCATTCAATCGCGCACACTGTTGCGTCGTGTTAAAGCAGCGTTGCAGAAAGCGAAAATAAATAAAATCGAACGAATTGGATCTGTCAAATGGAGGGAAAGTCGAGACAGTGAGAGAAAGGGAAGAGAGAGAAAAAAAAGTAAGGAAGGTTTGCTTATTGTGTTTCCAAGAAGGTAGGAACATCAGGAAAAAAGCTTTCACCCTGGATGAGTAGTTTTTCGTCTGTGGAGAGAATATGTTCTCAAAACACATCGGAAGGTCTTAATCAGTGTGCCTGCAAATATGTGATTGTAATCTGTGGAACCACGAAAGGACACATCCACGGTTGGGCTCATTTTTCATTGTCCCGGCGGACCGGCACGGTCAATGGTGAAGGTCGTGAACATTCGACAGAGCATAAGTTATATACGCTTTGTTGATTTTTTCCCAATCCCTACTTCATTCTAAAGTCCGGTTCCGTTCCGTTTCGTATGGATAGACCGTCTACTACAGATTTTCTCGTAATAAAAAAAAAAACCGGTTCTCGGTTTAGGTTGCGTTGTGACGGTAAGTTTTGTGAGAATGTTTACCAAAGACTACTCAACAAGTCGGTTATTTGAGAGTGGCATAATCACCAAACCCGGTTCAGCATCGTGTTCCTTATCCGATTTAATGTCGGCAACTTTTGCTAAATTTTGTAGCAAAAAATGGCAAATAAAAAAATAAAACTCCGGCTGAGTGTCCATCCACTCAGAAACGATATCAAACGATCGAATTTTCTCTGACAAGTTGCGTCCTTGCTTGAGCTTCGCCACAAGTTTATTTTCGTTACCGTGCTGATGCGCCCGAATCGGAACAATAAATTAGACGAAGAGTTTGATTTATATCGGTTTATTTAGCAAAGCCCGATCAGGTTTTGCTCTGGGTACGAACTGTGACGTGGTTTTTTCAAGTGTTCAGTTTTTACCTTTACGGTTGCTGGGGGGGGGAGTGGGTTTCCCACCTTAACAACTTCTGGCGTTTTGAAAGATAAGAAACTGTTCAGGTGAAATTTATTCGTGCGTTAAAAGTTTTGCACCAATCGGCGGTCGCGTCGCCTGGACCGGAATTTTGTTATTTTTGGCCCAACCGTTTTTCATGTCCGTTCACGACAGAAACAGGGGGGCCTAAAGGGAAGGAACCAAAATGCGAGGAAATTCTTGCGTTGGTGCGTTTTTGAAACGGATTTAGATTTAGATTGGTTTATTTACAGTTCAATGGTTGCCATTGAACGTGTCAATATTTGCTATCGTTTTCGATCAATTTCCCTGTAATGTGACGGTTGTGGGGGAGTGGGGGGGGGGGGGGGGGGGGGGGGAATGTTAAGTCGCCGAGGCCATGTTCAGCGGACCATCAATATGGATGGCATGATTGATTCGTAACTCGGCATGATTTATGGTGAGAAAATTCGTGACTGCAAAATAAGTTCGGTAAAATTGGTTTTGTTTAAACATTTTGCATTTTTGAACGAAAATTTGTAAAGATAAAGGTAACACAATACATACATTGCAATCGTACAATGAGTTAAAAATTCGAACAGTATCGATGTGACTGTGTAGGTGCAATGAAATCAAATTCAAGCACAATTATAGCCCGAGGACATCTGAATGGAGAATAACATTAGTTCCTAGTATCAGACTTTAGCAAAAATTGTGTGGTTTTATGTATTTTAGTGTTAAAATTTGCTTTTTAGAGTAATTGAATTGCTTCAGCAAAAATGCTATTTTTCGTTCATTTTTATCATGGAAACTGTGTAATCGTATATCTAATTAGATTGATTGATTTTTATTTATTTTATTTATTTATATTTTATTATGACGACAGAGCGCCGTAGTTGTCAAGATTGATTGATTGCTATCACTAAATAATTTTATTTAAAATATCTTAAAGAACGAAACAATTTACAATTTAAGTGAAGTAATTTATTACCCAAAGTAGAATACAAAAAATGACGTGTATTTTCGACAAAAAAATAAGTCTCCTACAACATTGCAGCAAAGCTCCAATTGCGCGTAGAAAATATCACGACGAAAACTGTGGCCAAAACTTTGGTATCCGCCAACGGTAACAAGTCCCGAAGTAAAGCCACCCTATGCTACTCGACTGTTAGCCGTGTGTTGTTATCTGATGTGGAGTGATAATAAGTAGGAATGGGGTAGTAAGAAAAACAAGAACTTTCACCTCCAACCAAAGCGCAACATTTGAAGACAAACTTCTTGGTAGGGAGAGCATGTTTTCTGTTTCTCTGTCGATGTAATAATTGAAGCAGAAGAGAGCAGAATGCTTGGGTAGGATTATGAAATCTAGTTCGATATGCAGTAGAGGGTGGTAGTGTAATAACGGAATGAGCTGCTAACTTATGGGTGTTATCGAGGAAAAAGACTCGATTATTGGTGCGAACGTAAGACGTGCGGATGCTAGCATAGCTAACAGCTGCTGCTACTGCTGCACGCTGTTGCCAATGGTGAAGAAGATTTGTGCTAGTAAGAGCCATCGGGACTGTACACGCTTCAGTACCACTGATGGTTTTGTTGCATGTAAAATCCATCGTCTTGGATGTTTGGATGGTTGTGTCACACGTGTTCCTTATTTATACCATACTGTCGGTAATGTTTTTTGGATACTTTTTTTTTGTAGATAGTACAACATACATTGAGTTTGTTTGTCATGGGCAAAATAATGGATTACAGTAATGGAGTTCGATCGATCAGAGCAGAACATCATAAAGAGTATGGTATGGTAGCAAGGTTAGACCACTAGGAGCTAGACTAAACAAGGCTAAAATCACTTTTTGATTCGATTGCATTAGAATTGTTCAAACTTCTTGTTAGACTAATGTATTTGCAAAGTTTTCCTAACCTTATACGAGTTTTGAAGTATAAAAAAGCATTAATTGCATATTTTCAGGCGCCTAATGTGTAAAGCATTATTCAGCGATACAGCTTCGAAGGATGTATATAAGTAACTTATTCAATAAAAAGACGATTTACTTACCTTTTCGCTATGATGCGGGTTACAAAATAAAAATGATATTACTACGACACGTTTTCGAGTGATCCTTTCTTTCTGCTACCTTCACTAAGCACTATTCACACACGTACACTATTTCCAATGGCTTGCCCGGGTGGTTTTTTAGTACACTTTAAAAAAATAACTAGCTTCCTCATCAGTCATATGACCACCGACAGTTGCATACTGGGTGGTAAACACAAGTTCATTACCGATGCATCACCGCATTTCACCTTTGATCGGTGCATCCGGGCACACAACAACATACGAACCGTACCGATAATTATGCACCGGTTTGTGTCGCGCTGCTGCACCACGTACGATCGGTTTCATTTGCGGGTTTTTATTTTGGTTTTTTTCTCTCTGCTACAATGTTCTCCACCTGTGGCTATGTTGGCTGTCAATCAGATTTGGTGGTTTTGGTTGCACTGTAAGTAGAACAAGAAAAGGTGTTTTTTTTTGGTTTTAGTTAAAAAAATCGATAATAGAGTGTAATTGTCAGTGGGAAATTTATTTCGCTTATTGTTTTTTTTTTGTTTATTCTTTACACCATTAGGAAAAAAATAAGGAAATTAATTCTTTAATTATTCAGTTTTCTTTTATTGTTTTTTGTTGTTGTAAAAATAGATAAATATTTTCAACAAAACATATTCCCACATTTCCATGCTGAGGCAGAAGTTAAAGTTAACAATAAAAATCCCCATACAACGCATGCTGCGCGTTCGTCCGAAGGAAGCATTACAGTTGAAACGGCATTTAAAAGGCTTCCCCTTGTAAAGCTTTAGAGCTCTTTAACGTTAACAGCTTCATTAGCGAAACAGGAGGGGAACATTTCGGTAGTACGGTTTTTATTGTATGATCCACTGCACTGCACATTAGGCGGACCGATGATTTAAGCTAATGATTGCCTCCGTTGCAGCGCTTACGATCTGCAAAAAAAACAACAAACGGGTGCTTGAAACAGCAAAAGGGCACCATTTTTCAGATGTGAGTGTTATATTTTTACGACGCTAATCGTAAAGCTGCCGTTGTACAGTGAAATGGAAATTTGTTCCATTATGTTGCAAAACGAGACGGTCAGAATGTTGCTTAAGCTCGTTATGTTGAGTGGCGATAGGTTGAAGTCGTTTGGTTTTTTTTTCGATATTTAAACTAAATAATATTATTTTAGTAATTTTCAGCTGTATTTTCAATGAATTTTTTGTTTTATTTACTTAAATATGGATGAAAACTACTTAAAGTAACTTTAATTAAATATATACCAACAACTTTCTGTTTGCTGACCTTTTGCTCCTTAACCTTTCATTGCACACATTTCCGCTGCAATCAATTAAGTGAATTAGCATTGAATCAATTTATCTATCACAAATCCCCACTCGATGAGAATGCATTTAACTAATTGTTTTAGCTATCCAGGTTTCCGGTGCACATTGAAGCAAAAAAAAAGAACCAAACAAACAAGCAAACATTGTTTTCCCTATAAACGTTCGAGTTTTGGAGTCATAAAACTCAAACTCCCCTACTTGAAAAGTAGGATGCGCGTGCAAAAAATGGCCCACTTGCGATGGGCCGCGGGTGAAACACTTTAGTGCCAGCGGCAGAACCGCAACAATTCTTCGAGTGGCTTGTTGACCGTTGCGTTGCGTGCCGGTGTTTTCAAGTGATAGTTTTGCCAACTCTCTATCACTATCAGCTAGGGAGGGGAAGGTCTTTTTCACATCCCTTTTGTCATTTGGTAAGTAATGGCAAATACGAGGGATCGTGAAACGAGTGGAGAAAAAAATTGCGCAGGAAACTGCTGCTCGACTTGGGGTGAGGCTGGGGCGACTAAAACGCTGCTTCCCTATAGCTATTCGATAAGCTGAAAGTACCAGTAAGGATGTGGGGGGGTTGAAAAAAACACGAAATCTGGATCGTAGTACCATTTTGAGCAGATCGTTGAATGGTAGCTACAAATTTATAGACGTTTTATGATAATGCAAAGCGGTAGTAAAGTGATATTTACGTTATGCTACGCGTAGATTGGATGTATTTGGGTGGGGCAGTCAATGCTGTCTGCTGTTTGGGAAAATTCTGACCTTGTTGGATTTTCTGATAAGGGTTTCGTGCAGGGAAACAAAGCGTTAGCGTTTAGTAACTTAATCATTTTGAACCTTTCTCATTAGATTATTTTATGGAACGTTTTGTTAAAATGAAATTAGTCTAAATCTTCAGATCTACAGATTGACAATTGTCCAAAAGTCTAAAAAAAACTTCATTTTTCATTCATGCTTTCCAAAATTGACATTCAGCAAAAATTACTCCTGAAGGTATGCAATGCGATGTACATAACGGGTAGATCAGGGAACACTTCCAACAAGGTATGATTTTATTAGCCTT
>STHB01000003.1:8422115-8457833 GCA_018908115.1 Anopheles rivulorum
AAAAAAACGTAAACGAACCGTCGTACAGAACGAAACGGAAGAAAGCATGCGATTTATTGGTGCTTAGCATGGAATTGCGATCGAATTGCGATGATTGTAGGGCAGGCCGAAGGAAATGTTTTATGCGCTATCTACGCCGAACTTTCCAAGCGAGCAGCCTGCGCTCGCACGTTTTGCACCCCCGAAGCAACGAAATGAGTTAACGGACGGAGGACTCGCGCTTCGCTTCGGCTCATTTCCGGTGGCAGTGATTTAACAGGTCGAATGGAGATAGTAAAAAAGAAAACCAAGGAGACGATTTGCTTTAAAAAATTCGCAAACGAATTTAATTTATTTGCCAGCTTACGTTCTCACGTTTGCATCCCACTGCCAAGGCTGCAATTGGACTTTAATTGTGTCCACCATAATCAGTTGCGTTTTATCTTGCGCGGAGTGGTAAATATTTCTTTCGCTTGACCGTTCCCAGTGCTCGCTATGTGTGCAATTTGTACGCGATTGTTGAATGTTCCCGTTGGGGCGTGATTGTCTTTGCGATTTAGCTGCAAATGGTATTTTTGTTGTGGGGTTTATAGTTTTTATAGTGGACATTCTGTGGAATCTTGAAGGAGATTATTGAGGGCAACAGAACGATGCTGTGCTTCAAAGGGAATGGATCAAGAAAGAGAGCGTGGGAAATGACACTAGTGGCATTTCACAAAGAAACATGGCTATTTGTTTAATTACAAATATTTGAAATTGTTGACAAATGACACTATTTTAAATACGCACAAAATAGAAATAATTATTCACAAAGTAAATACTTAATAAGAAGAAAATAAATTTATTATTTCTTACATCTAAAATTGATGCAGAAACCTAAATACTTGGCTAGAAGTCATGTGATCCTTTGATCACATTCAAGTGCTGAAATTTACACTGTATTGCATACATTTAGGCGTTTATTTAGCGCATGCCAGTAACCGTGTAAATAGAGCCATTAAAGCTTACATGTAATTTAGCGTTTATTTCGTACTAGCGTACTATAAATTGTACATACTTTATTCATTTTTATAAAATAAACATTAAAAAGTAACTAATGCTCGTTGGAGTTGAAAAAAAACATAGTAACTAATTAGCTAATATGTTGCAATTTTTCAATGGAACACACAACTTCCATCTTTCAAGCTATAAGATTTCTGTGTTTTCCCCACCGCACAGGTACATTACATGCAACATTGTAACTGCAATCAACTGAAACTGCTGCCTTCTGGCAAGCATTCGAATGGAGAGCTAATCGGTTTGAGAGCTTCCGAAAAGTGGCCCCTTAATGGTACTTTATGATTTCCTCCTGTGAAAGCCAACCCAGGGCGTCGAGTGCAGCATGAGTAGTTCGGCGAATGACCCATTAGGAGACGAGATTGCCGCGACGATTTGCTGCTGCAATCCCTGTTCATCCGGTGCTTACCGATTTGCGCACTGCGCACAACGAGTTTGATCGAGCACACGTACCATTTGCCCACCGTCCATTACTGTCTGGAGCGGACACGCCGAATGATAACTCAGTATCAGTAAGCGAAAGGAAACATGAAAACCAGACACGATGATTATGATAGTGCCAGCATTTTTTTTTTATCGCAAAGGTTACACTTTAAGTAACAGTAGATGAAAACAGAAACGTTGCACGAATGTTAAATCAGGAGATTCTTTGCGAATAATTTACACCCAGGGTGCGATTGCAGCGGGACGGGGGCAACAGTTTATTCAGATTTCGATCAATAAATGTAATCCGAAATAATTATCTTGTTTTTTCTTTCTTTCTTTTCTTTTCAGGGTGCTCGTGCTCAGCATCAGCAAAGGAACGGTAAACAGATTCGAAAAATATGCTTCGTATCGCCGCATTCGCATAAGCTTTACCGGGGAAAGCTGTACCGTACCGTAGAATAAATATTTACTATTCATTATCCAAAAATTTTGCGCTTCCTCGTAGTGTGCTTGTTTGGATGCCGGTTGGTAGTGCCCTCGCTGCTTAATGGTGTTTCCATAAACGTTTTGCATTTTAACCCTCTCCAAACATTACAGCGAATGTTTTTGGGATTTGTTTCGCTTTTTTTTTTTATTTTACGTTTCCATCCCAAAACACCAGCGCCAACTGCTTCTGGTTAGTGGTGCGTAGGTTGTTGAAAATTCCAGAACCTGATTAACCCATGGCAGCGTTGTGTTGCTTGCCGAGGGAAAAAGAAACGTCGTGTCCCTTACGGTACAGCTTCACAGCCGAGAATCAAACTTTCACAAGTGTGATAATAAAAGTTACTCTGCGCGCTTTGAGTTACCGAAACATATGACCATCCTTTGACGCGGATGGATCTTTTTCCGCATAACGCCCGCCCGCCGTAAATGTCCAGCGGGAAATGCAAAACTACTATCCCATCACCCGGAAAAGGGGGAAAAAAACTCCGAAAAGGTGGATGCAACATTGTGAAATTGAAGCAACAAAGTTACACCTAAAGATAATAATAATTGCGCACAGTCGCGCGGCCACCTGGCCATTGCCGGCTTTCGGTGGGAATTAGGGAACCTGCAGAAACCGCGAAACTTTGCATGGACAAATACCATGCCATGCTGTTTTTTTTGTTTTTTGGGAGATATACCGGTCTGGGGCGGTTTATTTTTCTTTTTCTCTTCCTTCCCGGATCGCTCGAAACGTTTGATGTTTGTTGTTAATTTGGAATTTGAATTTTAATTGAAGTTTATCCATACATTTTTGTGATTATTTTTCCCACCACAAATCCGGTGCTTGGTGCTGGTTGTGGCGCATGCTGCGGCACACAGTTTCCGCACGTCTGGCAACGTTCGCGCACACACGTCTTCTCGAATGTTGGTTCGTGTGTATCGCTTTATCGCCAAGCGCAAAACGGGAAATTATGCTGTGGAAAGCTACCAAACGCCAAGCGTAAGGATCATGTGATTTCGTATGCCCGGTGTTGTTGGATCGGTGAGTTTGGGGTACGGTTTAGGTATGGGTTTTTTTTTCCTTCCTTCGTACGAAAGTAAACCCATAATAATGACCCTCGTGTCTCTTTTTTTTCCGGGGGGGTGGATGTTAATATGCATTGCTATAAGATTATTTTTTTCACCCACACTTGTGTGCATATTGGCATATTCAATATGGTGGTGAGAAAATGAACCGCAAAATAAGTGAAACAAAAGCAACCCAGTAGGCTGCGAGGGTTTGGTTTTTGTTCTGTATCCTATTTTTGCATTTAAATCCCGCAAAGAAACGAGTTTTTTTGTATTTATTTCTTTTTTATGTACCAAAAGTGAATTTACTTACACGCACAAAAAAGAGAGATCCTTAAACGTAAGCAAGATAAGCGCCAAAGTACAGTTGACTTCTTCAGTTGCTTTTGAAGGATTTTTGCTGCTGTTGCATTTGCTCCACTTTCTTGCCATTCAAATTAGTACCACGGGCAGGAAAATTCAATTAAAAATCCATTTAACTCACCAGTGTGCTTCCAAGCGAGCAGATATTCAAAAGAATGGTTTGGTTCTTGCGCACGTTGGTCAAGCAGCAAGTGTCAACAAAACGCAAAAAAGTTCGCACACAAAAACAAGTAAAGAAAATGAAAAGGACCAAACACAGCTCAACAATCTCTTACTCTCTCCATTTCGTAATTATTGTTTGCCTCCGGTGGATGTGGAAAATGGAAAGATGTCAATTTTTTGTGTGTTGCTGTTGTCGTTTTTTGCGTAAGTAAAGTCTTACATCGTTACATCCGTTGGAGGAAGAACAGTACAGAAGGTAAGGAAAAAAAACATAATCCTTGTACTTGTGGAGTAAACAAAAAAAAAAAATCCAAGCATGCCAACAATGCTGCTTGAAATAGCTACTGCGGTGTTGCTTTGGCAGTCTCGTAAGCGTAGAACGCCTTAAAGTATGCAACCCTTTGCACAGCCCGCGGATGGATGAAAGAATATTTTTGTTTACTTGTACAAACTTTGACGTTACATTTCTTTCACAATTGTTTTGTGTGTGTGTGAGAGAGAGATAGAGAGAGAGAAAAATCGAGAAAGAAAGAAAAAAGGATGACAAACGGTGAAAAGTCGACTTACCAGCTTTGGTAGTAGCATTTTCTTTACCAGTATCCTTTACGGATCAGCTTTTCCCTAAACACTCGCTCGGGCTCGTCTGTTGGCAGACGTGCCTGCCAGATGCACAAGAAGAAAAGGTGTTTCTCATCGTTTGCTTACACGATTTCTTCTTCATTCCTAACACTTAAAGTACGCACAGGTGGAAGTAATTTATGCACCAGCTCCCTAATCTCGGCTCCCAGCTGGGCCAGCTACGTGAGTGAGTGAATATTTCTTTGTCACCCTTAATCCTAGAGATTTTCTCGACTACACGCACTACACACCGAGCTACGCATCCGGTAAGAACGAGAGCTTTTCACTTGAACGCGTAGCTTTTCTATTACACGGCATTACCTGAACCTTGGGGTTCGACGGTAAGGAAATCAATAATCCTTTCAGCGTGATAAAAACATGCCATCATGCACATCAAATGACCGTTTTCGTCTTAAAGGAACACACTTCTGGGATGGGGTGGGATGGAAAATATTTTTCCTTCTGGGCCAACACCACTTGACGTATGGGTAAGGTGTGCCCATGATCCGGTAGCATTGCGAGCTATTTCGTAGAAGCTTATAAGGATGGAGACGAGAAAACATGCTGCATGCTATACCATATCGGTCTGTTTGATGTACAAGTGTCCAGCATGGGAATTAATAGCTAGAAGAAAAGCGAAGTTAAAGTATAATACACCCACTGGAAGCAGACTGCAAACGATGAGCAATGCGTGTGGTGGTGGATGGAACAGAAAATAGGTCAAGCTTGTACATCAATGCTGTATGTGAGAGTGCCTCACAACATGAGCGAATGGATGTAATAGAAGATCATATCTCTTTTTGTTGAAGGAACAAATTCATTGGCAAAAAAATCATATTTCACTTTTAACACATTCCTAAAGTATCATAAATCCATAAATCCGTACACGGTGAGAGTGATTCTTCACACATCTGAAAGCTTTCGCCCAAGCTTCATGTGCCCGTTTGTTTGATGTTTGCATACCGAGCCCGCACAAGAGGAAGGTAAATAATGAATTTCTTGGCAGAAAATACATATCCGTCTCGCCACAATTTGCTCCTCCTAACCACAACGGAAGCATTAAATCGAGAATGGCAAAAAAGGTTACAACGGAAAGGTAAGATCTCGTACCCTTCTCGTTATCAGGGCATAAGCAATCGCGCATGCATGCTATTAAACACAACTTGAAATCGAAGCATGTCTACCGGTTGCGTTTGACAGCCGTCGATGCAGGGAGATGGTAAAAGAAACAACAGCAACACGCCTGATGTACGGCTTTTTGCAAACACCCAACACACGATATTGTTATCGTGTGTGCGATCATATCGCATGCGGCCGGGTCGGAATGTCTTCCGGGCAGCAGTGCCAAAAGGTGTCGTCGTTGGGTACGACAGCCACATCCTGATAGCATACGGGATGTGGCGGGGTTTTTGGGTGAAACCATCGAGAACCTCCACGTCCTATCCGTAAGAAATCGCAACGGCTCATAAAAAAGTCAATGAGCCGCGAGCACATCGGAACAGGTTTCGCCTTTCCGGCACGCTAAAATTAAGCACACACTTATGAACCAGCAAGGAGAAAAAAATGGACGAGCGCGACGTGTGTTGAAGCGTGAAAAAATTGACACGCCCGCGTGTTGAAGTTGGTGGCATTTTTGAGTAAAGAAGAAAAAAAAACCATAATCATGAACAACCCCTGAAAATCTGAAACCGGAGCAAACCAAGGAACAAGGAGCTTTTTTTTTTGTTGCTTGTATCGAACTCTTGCGAGATGTATCGTACATTTTCTTGGGATGAATGAATGAAGGTGGTTGAATTTTGTTTTAGGGATCCAACTTTTTGTGCTGCTGCTGCTGATTGTTCATCCGGTACCTCATTCTTCAATCTCTCGAGCTTATTGATGCATGCAATATGTTCTACGATACATTCTTTTCCTTTTATGCTGATCGCTTTGAAATGGGGAAATTTTGTTTCATGAAAAAAGGCTTACGCAAAGCAAAAGGAAAGGAAAACGAAAGGAAAATAAAGAAACCCGGACGCGGTTGCCTTTTCCTTCGGTAGGATTATGTGATCGAGAAAATGATATGAGTGTGCTCAACTGGTTTTTGTGCGTATGGAGGAAGCATTTTTTCTTTACGTCTAGTGAATAATCGGTAGAGTAGCGGTATTGCGAAGATATAATATATTTTTTTGGCTGAAATAGTAAATGATACAAATATAAGAGGTTTTGTTTTTTTTTTTAAATACGCTTTAATCCGAGCTTATGTTGGCCATATTGTTTGTAACTGTTTATAGAAAAGCATTTCGGTCATGAAAAATGATCGTTTTGTATTGAGATTGCATACATTCAGGCACTCGCAATTGCCATTGTGCTATATAAAATTGTATTTTTATGCGAACTAAAAATAATCATTCAGTTTATAGATTTCAAGGAGCTATAAAAGCAAGAAGAACTTACTACTAAAAAGCAAAGACATATGGCGCCGACGTTCTTTCCTTTCTTTCCGTCACATGCTTTTTCTTGTCCCATTTTGCAAAATATTATCAAGTGGCCTTTATTCCATAAAAAAACGAACTTGATTTATTGCGCTCGAGCAGGTTTGCAAGCTTCTTGTTTTTTTAAGCTACCGTCGATCGCTTTTCCGTTTATTCTTGCGGCATTCAATATTATCGACTCGCATGTTTAAAAAGTAAAAAAATAAAAACATGAAAGTTTAAAATTGCCCAACTGTTGTTTAATAACAACAAAAGAGTGAGAGAGAGAAAACAAAAAAAGGAAGAAATGCCGGTATTTTTATTCACCATACAGCACCTTCTAAAAGTCCGCAGGGTGAATTGCAACAGCACTCATCAGTGAAGCACTCGGCGCTTACCGGCGTTTGCTGTCTTGAGGGTACTGAAGCATGATAAAGACGGATAACGTGGCCGCTTCACAAAATTCAAACCCCAATCGCTTGTACCAGCAACCATATGCGCGATGTTTTCAGATGCATACATAAAAACAAGATTCATCGCTCCGATACACTTTGGCTCAACAGCAGAACAGTAAAAGAAATAAAGCCTACACCAAGCGGTACTGAGAACTGAGAACAGGAAGCGAAAGTAAAATTTATGTAGCAAAAAAAAACAAAAAACAAGAGTAAAAAGTCAATCACACAACACGTTGCCGAGTTTGGTTTAGCGAAACGGAACAACATTTGCACCAGAGATCAAGATTGATGAGCAGCAGCTGAGGGCTTGCGTGGAGTTGTTTGTTGCGGAACCGCCGACGGTGTTTGTAGTTTCGAAAGCTTTCGTACAGCGCCTCAAACTCCTCAATCAGAAACTTTAGCGATCGATAAAATATTGCAGTGGCAAATATATAAAGAAAAAAACCCATTTTTTTGTATATTTTCCTTCCTCCCGGGCCATGAATGGAACGTAGCGATCTCGAAAAAGAACTGAAATAAAATATTGCCCCGGATCGGTGTGCTTGTGAAAAGCGAAAACCATTCCACCGGAACACGACCACGGCCGGCACGGTTTGGGTGACCGTCAAATCTAATCGTAATGGATGATCCGGTTAAAGGATCCCTGCATACGGTCGGCCAACGTGAGCAGATGAGCAGAGCGCTCGCGAAAGGAACGAAATTCCGCTTGAATGAAAATTAATGATTGCGGCAAGAGGCACGGGTGCTTTTTGTTTTGTAGTGCACTGCTGTGTGTCTGCCTGTATTGATGTTGATACGGTCGAAAAGTGATGTTAGGACACACCACCAATTTCGAATGGATGCACTTTTGGGATGGATTCCATTAGCATCAATTTCGATATACGGTTTGATGGATCCTAGACCGACATCCCCGGCAGTGTGTGTGACGTGGAACCACGGATACGGATGTGCAGTGATGTTCCACCCAAAACACCCGCAAAAAAAGAACTTCTTAATCGGCTTTTGCTGGAAATGCAAATAGATCATCCGGATAATAACTGTGTATCGGGACATACACGATGGATGAAGTGTCACACGCCTGGGTGTCGAGGAAAAGATTATCGCAAATGATATACACAAACGCTCCGTGTATGCGCCACAAGTAAGAATCGGCGAGAGGTTTTATTGCTGCAATCTCTGTACGGCTTAAGCTCTCTTCACATTCTTTCGCACGCGCACGCACGGCAGGGCGTGTTGGGAACGTGGAACGTGCATAAATTAAAACACACACATACCGAGTAGTGAGGCGGTCAAGAATTACGTCGAAAGTAAACAAAGCTGGCCCGATGGCAATGGCTGAGGTTGAGTGATCCAGGAACGCCCTTAATGGCACCCGATCTCGTGCAGTTGCAGCTGCAGCCACCCTTTTGCCATCCATTCATCCAGGTGAGTTGAAGAAGAACCGAGCAGCCGGGTGGGGTGGGTTTGGGAATTGCGAAAATTAATTAACGTTCTACGGGTAAGCCGAGGTCCCCGTATCTAAAAACGTCTGGTGAAGGGTCTGGTGAACCGGGTGGAACCGGGTTGTGAGGTTTGCTGTTGTGCATTTGAGGTTTGAGCGCCCGAGGGTTTCGGACGGTCCGAAAACTGGTTCCCGGTTCGGGACAGCATGTACAGAATTAATCACAGCCCGATCCGTAAGTCTGAAACCCCGGATGAAGCAAAACCGTCCGAGAGACTGGATTCCGGTTTCCACTCGGGGCCGTACGATGAAACCGTTTATGAGCAGACCGTTCCTGTGCCCGTTCGGTGGAGAGGATGTAATTATTTCTTCTGCTTCGAACGATCGTTTCGGAAGCGTGCGTGTCCCAGGTGTAGCAAAGGACCCGGGAGCAACAATTCCGGGGAGCCGAGCTGTATAAGCTGAGGCGAGCCTTTATTCCCACGGTGTGCGCCACGCGTACGTCATGATACTTGATCTGCTTCTAGCTGCACCATTCATCAAATCAAGCTGATCATTTCGAGATCCCTGGTGCGTTCGGAGGCGGAAACGTACGAACGAAGAACATTTAGGGCGAGCAAATCAATACGGGATGCGTTTTGGCTCATCCAGGAGAAGCACTCATTTCAAGGTTGACGGTCGAGCTGCCATTTTCAAGTAGTTTGTCTTAATGTCCAACGGAAACGCCACGGAAACGAGCTATCACTTCTGTCACTCGCACTCGTACTTGCACCGGAGGATACTATACCCTTAACCCCGTTTATGAGACGAGACTGAAGACTCGTGCAGAACGAGCGAGAATGGGAGAATTAATCACATGTTCGCACAGTGGGCAGTGCGTTCCATTTGTCGAAAACTTCTTCCAAAGCCGACAACGGATCCCATTCGGCATTTCAATATATGCAACGCTACTCGTATGACCTTTCATATGCCGGCTGTCAGTTCCGGCGTGGCGTAGAAGCGTCGGCAGTCGGCGGTCTGAGTGTGCTGATGTGTCAAAACCCGAGCATTTGATGTTTATGCTCTGGAACGGGGTTTGAAATATCGGTCGAAGTCGTCATTTGCCACGATGAGAGCCGAACGGTGATGATGATGGTGATGATGGTGGCGCATTTAAGCGTACTTACCACCACTTCTGCCGTGTCCCTTGCTCAGACGCATTCGGACGTACCGTCTCATTTACATACGCGCGATCGGTGTGGGTGTTCCGGAACATTTACGGCAATCTCGAGGACCTCGTGCCTGTGTGTGGTCCACGATTTCGCACACACACACACACGTGAGGTGCGCTTGGATCAGGTTAGACAGTGGTAATTAATATTTAGCATCATTAAGCGGGGTGGGGTTTTATGAATGGTAGCAAGGCTCCATCGCCCAATGATGATGCTGACACTGCATCAGGTGCGGTCTTTGGCATTGGGATTGGCGAAAGTACTTAGCCTGATAAGATGAAGCGATGGTGCCGATGAAGTGTTTGCTATTCAAAGTAGTATTTTGTCGTGAAATATTATATCTTGATAAAGAGAATGAGAGAGAGAGAGAGAGAGAGAGAGAGAGAGCCAGTCCGGTAAGGCTTTCACAATGAATCCGTTAATTAAATTTCAATAATAAACACATTGTATTACGATGCTCAGGAAATGTTGAACAGCATTAAAAGCATCATTTGTTTTACTCTGCCAATCCGCCACCCAGCATTGTTACAAGGATGTGTACAGAAATAGCTACAGTGTGTGTGTACTTTCCTTTTTGCAGTGTGCCACACGTGCTAAAGTTTGTCCACTTCAAGCTGATAGCATCACGACAACAGCCATTTCGCTTTCTAAACATTCAAACATTTGCCCAACGGTACGTGTGTCTTTTTTATCTCTTTCTCTCCCTCTCTCTCTCTCTCCCTCTCTCTCTCTCTCTCTCTCCCTCTCTTTCTCTTCTTCGGCAAACAGAAGGCACAAAACTCACAAACAATTGCCTCCGTGAGTGTGTGGTGTGCGTTGTAGACCTTGTTGGGCTACCTTGAGGAAAACATTCCACGCCACGCTTGTTTCCGATATTGGTACCTTCCGGTAGTTGTGTTTGTATTGCACTGGCTTCGAATCTACCTACTCCCTACGGCCAATAAGATGTACGCACCGGCCCTTAGCCACGTCCAGCACACACCGTATTGTCTGTAGAAAATGTAAAAATAAATAGAACGACAAATAAAGTCAGCTTCTTTAAATAAACAATTGCGCACACCAATGTGTGTGGTGTAGATCCTTTGGGATGGAAGGATTATAAAGGCTTTGGAGTGGTGGAAGGGTGGGAGAGGCCTCGATTAGTGTGGCCGGTGTGGGCGGAAAAGCTCATCGTACTGTGTTTGAACAATTTTCCTTCAATTTGGCTTTGGGAACGTGTTTGGTCTGGTTTTGAGGAGACGTCTTGCTAGTGACGTCTTTCAGTGCATGGACATGTGCAGAAGCAATGGCTTCAATGCGGTTGTTTACCATTGTTTTACATACTGAACCTGTAAAAGGATTAAAAATTGCGTACGGTAGAGTATAAAATATAATAATCTTTCCATACAATGTTCTTTTTTGTTAAGAAAACAGTAATAATGCACATACGAAGAAAGTTCTGTCATGCGGATTGCATATCGTAAGGCGAATTTCTCGCCTATCGATACGGGAAATCGGGATTAAAAAGCCTAAAGTTAAGCAAATTATATTGCAATGTTAGCATGTAAAGGCACCGTTAACAACTTGATTGGCTTGTTTTTTGTTTATCAAAGACGAGAAAATGTAGAATGAATATTACGTCTCCTTTCATTTTCTACTGCTTCCGTTGTCGACTGACTCGATCGATAGACCTTAAGGGTGTAGGGAAATGAACATCAAGTTAGCATCCTTTCCGTTTAGGCTACACAGTATTGTACAGGGCAAGAGGACACATATATCAAAACTTAACCTCAAAGTGATTGAAGCCACAACGAGCGATTGACTCGCCTGCCATCGAATTAGACGGGATTGGGGTTGCCTCATACGCTCTTTGGGCAAATCATTTTGCAGCATAGCAACGTGCAGATAGCAACTTTCTACTGTGTCCTTTTTTTCCTGTTTCCAGAGCAGACGCTTTGTTTCGTGCAACAAGAAAACAGAAGCTACGGTACGAATGAGTGAGGTTCTGCTTTGCCACTACCTTGGTGTGTGCGCCCCGGTTGTTATGGTTTATTGTTCCAGCTTGTCAACCAAACCAGGAACACAAAACCCTTAAAAGCCATTCGATCTGACCGCAACCGGTGGGGGGGTGGTTTCCACCCGGCAGACCCTTTCGGGATAATTTTATTTGGGTACAAGCGTGTTTCTCGAAGGTTTTTTTTTTTTCAAACCTGCAAACGTGTGTGAGAGTGTTTGGTATAGAAAAGTGGCCACAAAAACAACACCCGCCCAAAGTGGTGACACTGGTGGCGAGGCGGGTCCGAATAAAGAAATGGTGTCCTTTTATCGAATGACCGGTGGTAACGCACAAAGAGGGTGTTAAAGTGAGATGTTTACCCAAGCCCGTACCAAAATATCAATCTTGTTGTCCTTGGAGGGCAAAGTGGCCATTTTTGTTGTTGCGTATTGTCCAACGTTCTCTCGGGTGGTAAAATGAAGGGCGTACAAGTGGCGTACACACATCCGTTTGACTTATGAGCTTCATTTGGCCACATTTGCTTAACCGGGGCAACAGCAGGCGTCGGTTTGCAGGAAAAGAAAAAGAAACCTTCTTCCGATCAGTGTCAGATTCAATTCCAGCTGTTGGCTGATTTTGCGACAGGACATGCAAGCGAATAGAAATAGGAAACAAATCGAGGACAAAGAAACACATTTCGCAAAATTGTTTACTTTCTCACTCATTCCTTCCTGAGTGTGGTGTCTTTAGGGGGTTAGCTAAGACACAGTGTCTGTTTGTATTTGGCGGTGTCAAAATGTAATTATCGGAATTGGATAGTTTGTTTGGCTTTGACTGGTTTCGTAAGAGGGGGAAAAAAACATACAAACCACTTGCACCACAGGAACTGCTGGGGTAAAATGGGTCGCAAATCGGAACAGCTTGCCGCTTGGTAATGGTGGTAAACTTTGTCCCTAAGTACGTCGTGTTAAGTAGTACTCGTCCCGTGCACTACTCTTGGCAAACGTTACCGTCTTTGACGGCTGGGCGCTTTAACGCACCGGCTAATTCAGCCACATTTTGGCAGTTGGTCAAGAGTTTGGCGTGCATCTAGCTGGAGCTAATGTAAACATTTCGTAGGTTTTCGCTGTGGAAAAGTTGTTTTTTTTTTTTCGTTTGTTTGCGTAAAGAACAGTGTCTAGCAAATGGGAACCGCATTAAGGTTGCAATGTGAGTTTTAAAAAAGAATAAAAGCAATCGAAAAGAAATAACTAGTACACTCGAAGTGTGTCCCCTGAAGGTAGTGGTCTTGTTGTGCGCTGCAACACAGTACATGCAATAAATATGCGGTACTTAGACGTTAGACCACCCAAGTGGGGTTTATATATGACCGCATCGGGACACATCGGGAACAATTAGAATCATGACACTTGAGTCATGTTTTTGCTGTAACCAACATTTACCAAAACATCCTTCCATGTTTTTTTTTTGCACATGGTTTTTGTACAAGAGACACTCGCACTGTCTGCGGTGGTTTGGTTGAGTGGTGAAACCAAGACCTAACCGGCACCCCGACAAATGGCAAGATGCATGAACAATTTACCACATCAATTCACCCATTATCTTTGTGTGCTATAAATTATCCAAAGTTGTGCTTGTGTGTCCAACCCGCTTTGTCGGGAAGCTTTTTCCCGTGCCGTGCCAAAAAGGGTACAGGAACGGTTCGTGTATGGTTTCCGTTCGTACGGTTCGAACGAAAACTCACAACGCGCTTGACAAACTGGCAGTATTGGTAGTGTACTGTGTAGCGTTGTTCCTTACATGTACAGTCGGTCCGTGTGCACACTATACGGCAACGGTACGCACTTACGTGCTACCGGGAAGCCAAGGCCTCGTTACAGTGTGTAAACTTTTCTTATAAATAATATCCTTACCCCCGGGTTTGTTGGTGAACGTTCGTAACGACCGATTGGGGAGTGTTTGGGTGAGAAAGGACGAGCAAGGACGATGGTCGGATTATGAAAGGTAGCCAGAGGAAATGGTCGACAGGACAGCTTGAACGAAGGAAGGACGAACATAAGTGGAAAGCGAACATGAAAGCTAAACCAAAAAAAAAAACGGGTCAACAAACATCCGGAACTTTCTACCGTGGCACTGAGCTGTGGGTCAAATTATTTTTATTAATTATTTTTTATTGATATTTTTATTACACTTTTTAGCGAATAATGTTCGTTTGTTTGTTTTTTTTTCAATTTCTTTTAGGCTCTTGGATTTTTCGTTGTTTTGTTTTATCCTCCCAATCGTGTACGCTGTCGATCATAATCCACCACCGTTTCCGGTACGATAAGCAACGCCTGTTTGGCAACACTTTTCGGCTTCCGGTTCCGACGAACCGAAAAAAAAACAAACACACCCGAAGGGCGTAACGCATTGAGTTGCACAGCTAGGCGCGGACCCCACTAATGGAGCACAAATTTTCTTGGAAAGCCGACATAAAAAAAAATCACTCCACAATTCCAAAACAGAGTGAGAGAGAGAGAGAGAAAAACGACCCCCACGGAACAGGTCATCGTGACGTAATGTAAGGCAAAAAAAAAGCAGGTCGGGGTAGTTGCAAAGGTTGCCGCGAACCAGGGAATGGGGCTCGCCTACCCGGAAACGAGCAACGGAAGTGTTTTGTCTTTTATCGCCGAACGCAACCAGCCCATTTAAGGGTTTAGTAAGCAGTGTGGACGAAAGTAAAACAAAAAAGGAGGAAAAGAGACACAACAACAAACACATCCCGAGTAACGATTAGTTTAGTGTGATTGACACATTTATTGCGTGACATGTCACGCGGGACTTTCGGGCGGTATGGGCCGCGCATCGTTAGGGCTGCTTTCGTTTTTTCTTTTTGTTCGGATGTGCCATTTTCACTGCTTCTCTACTGATCGGTGCGAGCACTTTCCCGAGGATGGCCGGTTTAAGGCGGGCACGATAATCATAAGGATGGTGTTGCGTGAGGTCGTGTTTTTTGTTTTTGTTTTCAATTCTCAAGCCTAATTTTATATAAAGGCGCATCTTTACAATCCACAAGGTTTGGCTCTGAGAATAATCTCTTAAGAAAAACAAAGGAAAAGAATTACAGGATATGATGTAAACCCGGACCCCGGGGTTTAATGATAAGCTAAACCAGGATGTTGGAACCAATTTAACTGTATTTGTTTGTGTGTGTGTGTGCTGCTAAATTATGCTGCCTAGTTCCGGTGAAATGATGATTGACAGTGGAAAAAGAGGCCCTTTTGATACAAGAGGAAATAGTCTCTCGAACGAAAAACACCCAACACGGAATGGTTTGGGCGTGTGTGTGTGTGTGTGTTTGGTTCGAGTTTTGTTCTACAATTTACATTTCCCATGCACATCGTCATGTGAGTTACGAATAGACTTCTCGGCCGGGAATGTATGTACTGCGATCCGAAAGTGGAATGAACGAGGTCATCCATTCTGCCGTAAAGTACCACCTTTCGCACATTCTTGCATGGTTGAAAATGTGTTTGAAACAGTTGTGTGTTGAGGTTAGATTAGATCCACCTCCGACGTCTGCATACCTTCGCAAAGGTGTCTTATGGGCTCGGAACATGCAAGTTGACATGATGTGTGCTGCATGATGGAGCAGTGTGTGTCTATGGCGTTGGGCGATAATATTCTTCCCAAAACCTTTGACAGGAGTTTTCATTTTGCGGATGAAACTAAACAGCGCCACAGTGAAAGCTATGTTCCGTTTTTAGTTTTTTCCTGCAGGAAAATATAAGCATTTTTGCAAGGCGTGGGTTGGGATGAGCTTCCCAACCAACGAGTAAATGCTAGAAGGTGCCAACGGGAAAGTGCAGCGTGTGTGTGTTTTAGTGCTGTCTTGGCAAGTCTTGTTAGGCAAATCAAACAAATCGATCAAATTTGCAGTAACTCCTGGTAGCAGTCTGTGGAAGACAAGGTTTCGTGATATCTTTAGATAGGATTACGTTGGAACTCGATGTGTCTTCAATACACCGACGCATGGATTTGTGTATTGATTTTAGTAGGCAATTTTAGACTGTGAAGAGCAATGTAAATAAGATATTTTTATTCGACAATCACTTGAATACCACCCAAGAACGTAGCCAGAACGGCCACCGTAATTAATGAGCAAAGTTTTACGATATGGAGCTGCCACAGCAAATCAACAATCACAGATCGTGACGTGTGCAACCGGGCACATCTTACGAACCAGCCAGGGAGCTCGGGAGAAGGTTCAACGATGCATGATTGATTGACTGAGTGATCAACACCAGCAGCAGCAGCAGTGTCTTCAGATCTGTTTTGTTTTACGTTTCACTGCCGAGCGCACTACTACTCCAAAGGCCTCGAAGGCATTCGGTGGCACCGGCTGCAGATATAAAAGGGATAAGCTTTGACGGTTGTAAAAGTAATTTCCAGTGGTAGCTTATCGTTTGAAAGTTTCCTGGCGATACGGTCGGTTTTTATCGTTCAAGATGGCAGCAAACAGCGGGCATGGACGGAACCACTCCCGGTGCTCCGATGATGGGCGAAGTAATTCCAATCAATTCTATCCTCCTCCCAGCCGTGCGGTTCACGAATGGAAATGTCAATTTTATTATCTCCATAATTAAGTTCCTTCCACACTTTGGGTGTGCTGACGCGAGAAGCGCGTCCCTGTGGCCGTCTGGGTGGGGGGTTTGTTGCTGTCCTTAACTCCCGGTTAAAGCTTTATCTGGGACGCGCGATGGCAAACGATGTGTTTGTTTATCTTGCAGTTTTTGCGATCGACTGGCATGGGCGATTCGGACACCGATCAGTGCCTTATCGTAAACAATAATGCATGCTACTGCTGCTAAGTAGAATTGTTATTTCCATAGCATTATTTACAAATGGTACAAAAACACCCTGCAAAGCGCATCGCGTAAAAGCAACCGCGTCCATTCTTTACCGGATTTACGCGGCTGATATAAATGTCACGTCGCGCGATTCGCTGCTGGAAACCGTTGATTAAGATATTTTAACACTCGCGAAGGAAAAGAAAGAGTGAAGTGGAAAACGGCTCAAGCCGAATGTACTGCTGGGTGGCATTAGTGGCAGCATAAATCGTAGCATAAAGCAAGCGTCAAATTAGTGTCCCCCGAGCCCGGAACTGGGGTGGCTGAAAAGGAAGGTGGCAAAATATGATTGAAAGTAAAACAACCACAAAAAAACCCACTGGAAATAGTTTGCTGCATCAGCATTAAAGCTTCCTTTATGATTTCATTATTTGGTATTTCCCATTTAATGTGTTCACCCCTTATGTGAACGGGGAACGAACGAATCTTTAGAATAAAACAACCAACCGTTTGTTTGTGTAAACATTGGCACGATTTGTGCTGTTTTGTGCATACTTCTTTCCACGTGCTTGTGTGCAGACATTTAACAACCTTGGGCAGGCCTTTTGTTTCTAGAGCTTGTTTTCTGTTGCTTTTTTGTTTTGCTTTGTTTTTGGCTTGAAAGATGTCGAATCAGCGGGTGGTATAAGGACCACCGCCCGTGATTGAGTTCGGACACAAAAGAAATCTGGCGCTTCTCAGGCTCGTCTCATGGCGCGCGCATAATTCGGTTCCATCGGAGCGTCAAACAAGAGACCGTAGAAAATAGGAACAAGAGTGACCAAAAGGGATGTGGCGCTGCCTGTCTACAGCTGATTAGGCTCTGTTATTTCATTTGTCGAGCCCCAGTACGGGTGGCGCTTGTTTGGCACAGCATTCGAGAACGAGAGTTCTTTTTTTTTATAAAGGCATGAGTTATTTATTCGTTTTGTTTGATTCTCTTTAATAGAAATTCATGTTTTTCTTCATATTTCCTTATTCCAACATCTAAATTGTGTTGCAGTTATAATTTTTGTGTTGCAATCGATGCTTTCTCTGTTTCCTCAATGAGGCAAATACAAAAAAAAAAAACAGGGGGAAAAAGGCAAAACCAATCATACGTTTTGTAACTCAATTAAGGCGTGGGAATTGTCCCAAAATGATCCCAATGAGCCTTGGCAACGATTAGTTTTTTTTTTATTTCTCGTTTCCAGTTCCACGTTCCGGCAAAAAGGTGAAACGAACGAAGGGAAGAATGGAACGAAGAGAAGAATGGTCGCGGGGGACATTAGCCGGAATGTGTCTTACTTTGGCTGGTTTCGTTTTTTTCATTAATTTTATTTTCCTTTCTGGTTCTGTTCTTTCCTTTTTTTTTCGTGGTGTCTAAATATTCTTCGATCATATCCGTTTCGTTCTGTGTCGTTGGATAGGAAATTTATACGCTTTTCGCGTTTGATTTCTTTTTGCTTCGATGCTTGTCTTTCATCATTTGTTTTTTGTTTTGTTTTCTCTGTTTCGAACGTTTTCGATGTTTTGTTTCCTTAACATATCCGATACGGCCGGTGATAAGGTTTGTTCCACCAGTTAGCGATTCAGGGAAGGTCGTGAAACGGAAACGAGACATCAACCCTTTAGGCATCTAACATTTTTGCTTATCCGGAAAAAGCGGTACTGGCAGTGATAAAGGAAAACAAAGCGTGAGATTTTTGTCGCTTGAAAGAAAGATAGGAAAAAAAAACTGGAAGTGAAGAAACAAAAAAAAAACAATCTCCTGATGCTGGTGCTAAATTGAACATTTATTGGAAAATGTTATTTTCTGCATTCAAACACACAAAAAGGGTTTTCATTTTTCCATCCGGCCATCCGGTTACCCGCGGTTCGGGTTCCCCGCGAGCAATGGGAAATGTTTATTTATTATTGAAAATGTCACACTTCACGCTCCGGGGTAACCGTTGCGGTGGAAATTCATCATCATTTTTTGTTTCGTTTGGTATTCATTTATGCTTTCTGTTTCCCATTGTGGCGCCTTTCTATTTGAGGGTTTGGTGTTTTGTGTTTTTTTGTGTTTGTGTGTATTGTTGATGAAATTTGGGCAAAATTGGTAAAGTAAACATTTTGTCCTGCATTTCCTGTATGTGAGCTATTTGTGTGCTGTGTGACACTTTTGTGGAATTGTAAACAAATCCCTTCGAAGTTGTTTTATTTTGTTTTTCTGTAACGAGTTTTTGATGAAAGTGATTTGTTTGCTTTGGGGGTTTTCCCGCTTTAATTGCATTCCCTTTCGAGATGAATGGCATTGTTTGTTTTAGGTGCTTTTGATGTTTATTGTGTTTGTATAAAAGAGGAGATTTTCTGATTGAAACTACAACATAATTTGAAAATATTGTTGTTGTATTTTGTCACTCTCTGGTTTTCATTATCTATATATTTACTTTTCAATAAAATCAAAGTATGCAGTAGTATTTAATTTTATTTTGCAACTTTCCGGAACGCTAAATAGCATTTAGTACGCATGAAATATTTTTGGAATGTGCCTCATTATTCAAAAAAAGAAACGAAAACAAAAATGCAAATGACATTAAAGCCATTAATATCGGCACGTTGCGTGTTCAGCGATGTCAATCGAGAAATCTCCATGCAATCGCCTTGCTACGTACATTCATTGGCACGGTGTCGCAGTATTTTACACCGCCCTTAAATGAGTCTGTCAATCATTAACCTCAAAGCAGCGTCTGCACCGCGTCGTACAGCCGTCGTACAGAAATTATTCTTCTCAGGTACGCAAGGGGAAAAAAAGGTTCCGTACGAAAGATTTATTCCTTTTCGTCCGTACATTTACGGCAAATGGCAAGAGCCACATCAGCGTGGGGTCACACTTTTGTCCCGAGGCTTTAAATAATTTGCCTTTCGGTAGCGAGGTAAAGTTTTAAGATGAAAAATAAGTTTACACGACGTGACAATATTTTGTATGTTGAGCCTGATTTTGTAAGTTGAACGCTAAAGTGTGTGCGTAAACATGAAAAAAAAAACGCTATTTTCAATGAAAAGTAACAATGAAAAATGATTTTCTTTCCAAATGAATGAAAATAAGGGAGCAATAAAAAATAAACATAACCTCAATCAATGCCACGCACGGTGGAACCTGTTCTGCAAAAAAGGAAATTACACGGTAAATTTAAAAAAGATTTTGGGCCAAATTACTAACAGGATATACACTCACCGGGTTCGGTTATTGGGTGCTTACCTGAGAAAGAAAGATAAGAATAGGTGGAATTAAATTGAGTTCGGAAAGAAGTTCGTTGCGAACGGTCGGTAGCAAAATGGACAGCAAATAAGCATCGGTTCAATTATGGAAGTGAGTTTTGTGAACCGGACCCCAGACACCGGCAGCGAGATACAGCCCCATTAGCGATAAGATGCAATAAAATACAATATGGCCTCATAATGCGTCGCGGCCGAAACCGGTTGCAAAGCTCCACACTACGCCGCCAACACGGCCAACAGACGCAGCGCACATCTGCTCCAAACCAGCTGGAGACAGCTTACAATTTAAGATAACGCCATCAAGGCGAAAGTTGAAAGCCCAAGCAATAAGAAGGGGGGAGGTCGAAAGGATATTATAAAGGCCCAGGCCCACAGGACTCACCCACTCGGGAGGATGTAAAGCGCAGGGCGGAAATTGAACGACGCATCGCAACGGTGGCACTTTTGAAACAAAACACAGCACTTCGTTAGTCAAATTTCTCTCACCACCGTGCACGAATTTGCTTTGCCACGCGTGTTTTAAGCGAGTGAAACAAAGCGAAGAACGAAAAAAAACGAGCAGAAACAACTCTGTGCGCCATTAGTGTTAACGTAATTTTCACGCACAGGCAGAATGGAGCGAATGCGTGCGTATGTGTGCGCGAATGGAGATGCTAAAATATTGAATTATATTCGAGGAAACAGACTTACACGCACACGAAGAAAAAATAAAATAATACAAAAACGACAATAAAGTCGTATTGTAAAACAAAACATCCACCATCTGCCGTTTGGTGCGTTGAGCTTTTGGGTCCTGGCAAAAGCCGTGTGGAAATGGAATTGTTTTGAAGTTCCTGGAAAAACAGACGCCCAACATTAACATACGATATGTATGGAAGCCCTTATTTTTTCATTTGAGGATATGAAGAGTTTTTTTGTGTGTGTGTGAATGCTTCGTACAATTCTTTGGAGAAGTTTGTCTTCCAATACGGAACTGGAAATTCTGTACCGCGCTCTCTGTAACTGTGGGCCGTGCCCGATGTGGTGAGTGCCTCCCAAACGCCATCCATCATAGGCTGAAAGGAGTGGAGTGTGTCATCTGTCTTTACATATAGTCTTGCTGTTTTGATAGGGATTTGAGGTCGATGGATAGTAGGTGCCACACTCGAACGCAGCAGTAGAAGAAGAAACCCCTATTTTTGTGACATTGTTTGAGCGATATTACTTGGATGATTAATATTTGCACAGGTGGCATGGAAGGCCACCGGAACAGACCCGAACGGTCAAGGCGTGTGAGTCGGCTGGCATGGGATTAGTAGTACTTTAAATGATGCAGTTGTGTACGTACTTTCCATGATGATTGCGCATTAAATTTGGGGAAAAAGTTTTCCTGAGTATAAATGGATGAATACCTGAAGACATGAAAGCAGACGTATACTCTAACTTTATTGGAGTATATTTTTTTCATTATTTTATTGAAAACAATTCTTTAGAAAACCTTCCATTACTGGCATGAAATTGAAATTGAACAATGCATACCAACATTAAATTCCAAGTAGAACTCGAATTAGCATCATGAGCGTTCTATTGAAAAGGTGTATCAATTCAATTAGACTAATTTGGTTTGTAATGGAGTCAATGTATATGAACTTCTGTCAAACATGAATAATGAAACATTTTGAAAAGAAACGAGCTGAGCGTCGCAGGATGTTGACAGAAATAATGGTAAACGAGGAATGCAATCACCTTACCCCGGGTATCCCATTAACGAGGATAGCCAATTTTCATCGGGGAAATGAAAATTATCCAAACAGACAGGTATAATTCAACCGATGGGTTTTAGTTTATTTCTAGCACCAAAATTTCATCCTCCAGGGAGAACGTTTTCGAACCGAAGCGGAAATTTATATCGCTAAAGCTCGTTCTTCCAATCATTAGGCACGGTTCAAGCGATTCCACTAAGCGCTCGATAACGGCACGAATGGCCTGACTCAACCCCAGACCTGAATCATGGCTTCCGGCGAATGGGCTTTGATTACTAGCGTCAGTCCGTCCTATAGTATGTGTGTTATCTTAGCGCTTCCGGTGGGTGTCGACCGGATTGACGGTCTGATGCACGATCGATTTCATTGCCGGTTCGATTTTGGGTGACATCTTTCTAACCGCTGCCGGCGAATGCGAAGGCGATGAAGGTGGGTGATGTCGATCGATCGGAGCATCGGATAGAGTTGAGCGGTACACAGGTTTTGTGATGCAAATCTAGTAAAGCGAGAATGATGGGATCGTGAAGCAATTGGTGGGACAGCATGTTCGACACATGTTGTTCGATATGGTTCGGACAGAGGTTGAGTGACAGTGGTGGTGGTGTGATTAACAGGTTGATATATTTGCACTTTAAAATAGTCGTATTAATTGCTTAGAATGCGCAACAACTATACCCCGGAGTGTGTATAGCAAATTTCCAATTGATTAGGTTGGCAATTATTGGCTCCACGAGTTCCAACGAGCTCATCATAACTAGTTCTATTTGATTCGAAGTAATTGGTTCATACCTTTGAATAAATTGTTATCATTCTTGCACTCTTGCAGCGGTATCCATTGAGAACTGTCCTTGCTAGAACTCTTACTCCGGAATGTCATTTTCTCGCTGGTTGAAAATCGCACCAACTGCCATAAAAACCAATCACAAGCACTATAAGGTTGCAAATCCCGGTGTAAGTAGCTTTTAACAAGCCCCAATGTACGTAAGGTTGCAAAATGATTGATGGTGTGCTTTGAACCGAGCTGTCCGAACAGGTTTCAGGAAATCGCCATCACCGGCGTGTCCCACGGACGATCAATTCTGGGCTGAGTAATTTGTTTGCAAAAATCTTTCATCATGCATGTGCAAACTCATGCTTTGCTTGGTGGGGCAAACCAATCATAAAGCGGCTCTGGCTGCCTGTTTCGGTACAATCTATTTATTGAACCCGGGCATAGCGGCATGGCGGTAATTCCGCTTGTAATTAGTCGAAATGAAACATCATTCCAATCATCATCATCATCATCTGCTCGATTGGCAGGAATCGTCGCGGGAACTGTATCGCCACTGTGTGTAACATTGCTTTGTGGTGTAGCATATTTCGTGGGACGTTATTTTCTGGGTACCTTGTTCACATGCCCAAGCCACTGCTGGTGGGAACGTGTAAATCTCACTTCAGCAGGATCGTTGGAGAAGAATCTGTTACAAAAGAACGAAAGAAAGCAACAGAATCCAACAGAATTCAAACAATAATTGACGTTGGAAGAAAGGTTGTACCGAGAAAACCAAAATGAGAAAAAAAATCCTCAAAAATATCCCTCATCTGGAGCTGTACTTAAGGCTCCCGTTCATAAGTGGCTATTACGTTCAATCGCTTCTTGGGTTTTCGGGAGAAACGCCGTGGAACCATCATATCGTAACACNTGTAAATCTCACTTCAGCAGGATCGTTGGAAAAGAATCTGTTACAAAAGAACGAAAGAAAGCAACAGAATCCAACAGAATTCAAACAATAATTGACGTTGGAAGAAAGGTTGTACCGAGAAAACCAAAATGAGAAAAAAAATCCTCAAAAATATCCCTCATCTGGAGCTGTACTTAAGGCTCCCGTTCATAAGTGGCTATTACGTTCAATCGCTTCTTGGGTTTTCGGGAGAAACGCCGTGGAACCATCATATCGTAACACATCCGTCAGCACGCACCACCTCGAACACAGGCGTGCTGTTTATTGTTTTAAGGCATAAACATGCATCATACAACATGCATGTTCCCGAGGGACAGAACTCCGATCCACCACTTGAGCAGACAGTTATGGGATGCACATGTGTGGTGTGCCACATAATTGGGAACCCCGAACGATGTGGAAGACAAAATTAGGCATGGCGGGAATTGCGTTCCACCGGCTTCTCGCCTGGAGATTTACAATTACCCGGTGTACAGTGTGGATGACATTGGTGCGGTACATCTGGGAAGAACATTTCGGCAATTAGCCTTTCACCTTGTGTGTCGCTTACACGACGGACGACACTGTGTGGAGCGTAAAAGAAGCTGTATGCAATCGGTGCGATTAGTGCTCGTTTCAATCAACCCGAAAACTTCACTGATTTACGATCCCCAAAACGAGGAACAAAACCGCTCAAAACCGAAATTGATCCATTTCCGGTCAGTGTGTTTGATGCGGTTCTTTAAACCGAATCTTCTTCCGAATGGTTTGCGGTTGATTTTAAGTGCCGTATGGGGCTGCTCATCAACGAAAAGTGGCAGCAATGCGCATTCTCAGGTTGTAGTTGATTGCTGGACATTAGTTCCCGTGTGTTTTTATGGTTGCATATGGGGAAAATTGCTCGATGAATATGAATGCTGACGAGTGTTACCATTCTGAAAGGAAGGAAAACTCATCCATAACAAGAGGAAAATATGGATCCACTTCAATCCGTAGTGTGTTTTGCTGATGGAACACTTGGAAACGAAATTCTTCACTTCCTGTGTTGATTGTTTATTTTACGCTGTATTTACAAAGTGTCCAACGGCACCAAAATGTTACAATCTGTATAACAATGATGAAATGTGTGTATCTTCGTTTGAAGGAACTCTGGTTTATCCGTTGTCGAAAGGGGTAAAATTAATTAAAAATGGTTCCTTCCTTAAGAGCCGGTCCGAGTGTTTATTGTGAAACAGCCTTAGCCGTATGCAATGCACAAGAATGTGTTCCATTGTGTAAATATAACCGCATCAGGATGTAATGGAAGGCTTCAACAGGAAGAATCCTAATTTAATATTTTATCTTGTTAACAATGTTTTGTTCATTCTGATAATATTATAAAAACATTTTCAAAGAGCAACTCAAACCTAGAGCTGAGCTAACTCATCCAGAATGTAGTCTGAATACTGCCGGAAGTGTTACAATCATTTCACCTATATGCCGGAAGTAATATCTATTTCCGGGAGCTCTCTCTCTTTCAATATATATGAATGTTTTGTAGCTGAGTAATGTTTACCCAAGACCCTTTCAATGATAAGTTATTCTAAAGGAGCATGAAATTGTTCATCTAAACACACGTTAACAGATGTGCAAATATATGGAGGATGTGATAAGCGTTACGAAGCAATTCTTAGGTCGTACTGCAAAACGGAAATAGGGCTTCGGTTCGGAAATTGAGCACTGTGTACTCTTGATTTTGTGTGACTCACAGATTCACAGACAACAGCTTGCAGATGTTATCAGCGTGCTGGTCTGGTGGATCCTTCGTGAGATCCTAATGTGGTCATTCGTATCTGTACGGATCAACCAAGATCGATGAACATTTATCGCACCCATTAGATATCAACTTGCGCTCGTCAACGTTGCTGTGGTTGATGGTAAAATGTGGTTTTAGCAATCGATTAACCGCTACATTAACGCACCTCTTACGAGGTGGATTTTGAACACTTTACACAAAACCGTGCCCTAGCTCGGTTTACTGAACCGCACTTGTCTATTTTCGTCTGTCCTGTAGACAAAGACGAACGCTAAGTACGCCCAAACACACAAACACAAACACACATACACACATACACAAGATGGTATCCCTTTATTCGATGAATTACTCCGATATCCGCTTCGATGCGTTTAAGGAGGAATCCCTTTACAGGAATCCATCTCATGAAATTTTGGAATTGGAAGCGGAGTATGCGGTTTTTGAAATGCTACTCCATCGTGAGCCGTGCCTCGTCTATGTCACCCGAGTAGCACCGAATTAGTGCCAATGAGTTGGAAACACACACCAACACACACTCGGACTTGTTTCTCCAAAAACCTCAAAATCGCTCCCCAAGATGTCGAGCCGTGCGTAGGATTTGTGGTGTGGCAATGATTCGTTTGGACAGGTACAATCCAAACAGTTACGTGCGTCCGTCAAGCTTAGGCCAATCAGGGTTGACGTTTTCGTCAAGGGCCTAGGAAAAGAAGGAGTGAGCTGTTTACGGTATTGGAGAATTAATTCCAACGCCCAAGGCGGCAGCTGTCAGCGAATGTTTGACGGAGTTTGGAAGATTACTATCACACGAACTTGAAGTAGGGATTAATGAATTTTAAACGCTCGGCTAAAGATGTGAACAACGAGCCTTTATGCTCCTTGAGGTTTTTCGAGCAAAGGCGAACATGGGTTGCTCCTTGATCGATAAAAGCTCACCTTCACTTTGAAACCTGATCACGTCTAATCAGCCAATTATCTATCGAACGCATATGCCTGTCGGGCTTGGGCAGGAGTAAGAGATGGTGAAGCAATTTTTTTTGTAAAGCTCAGTAGTTTCCCTTTGTTCCATCTACCCAATGGGGAAAATGTTCGCCAAATGTTTTCAACGAGACGCAACCACCCCCGGTGACGGTGATGAAAGCAGGCACTTGTAAATGCTCGGCCCATTGTGCCATGGTGAATGTTGTTGCTCTTTTCGATAAAGATTAATTATTATCCGACCATTACCGCCCGAACAGTTTCGGGGAAGTCGGTTACAGTAGACGTCTTACATGTTTTCTACCGGAAGGCGCATAAATGTTTACCCAACAACGTGAAGTAAAAGTCCTTTTGCAAAACAATATGGCAACTGTTTGCCTCTTTTGGAATTTTTCTCAAAGGAAAATCTGTTTTTCTTTTGCGTTTTGTTTCTCTCGCGCGTTGTGGGGGGGAGGGGGGTTTGCTGTGCATCAAAGAACGCGCCAGACCGCGCGCGCATATTGAAGTCCACGCTGAGAAGAAGGAAAAAAACGCAAGAAGTCCACGACAAGAATAAAAGATCGCCTGGTAGAAACTTTTGCGCTTGTGGCTGTGTGTTGTATTTTTTGGGTGTCTTTCTTTTTTTTTGTCTGTAGTGTACTCGGGCATCCATTTTTGGCGCGAGAGCTGTTGATTGATGGCAAACAAAATGCGTTGCGTTTGCGTGCGAGTACGAACTGATGAAACTTTTCGCTTTTCGCCTCTCCCCGGATCTCGTTGGTTTTCGGCAAAGCAAGAAGAAAGCCNCTTGAGGTTTTTCGAGCAAAGGCGAACATGGGTTGCTCCTTGATCGATAAAAGCTCACCTTCACTTTGAAACCTGATCACGTCTAATCAGCCAATTATCTATCGAACGCATATGCCTGTCGGGCTTGGGCAGGAGTAAGAGATGGTGAAGCAATTTTTTTTGTAAAGCTCAGTAGTTTCCCTTTGTTCCATCTACCCAATGGGGAAAATGTTCGCCAAATGTTTTCAACGAGACGCAACCACCCCCGGTGACGGTGATGAAAGCAGGCACTTGTAAATGCTCGGCCCATTGTGCCATGGTGAATGTTGTTGCTCTTTTCGATAAAGATTAATTATTATCCGACCATTACCGCCCGAACAGTTTCGGGGAAGTTGGTTACAGTAGACGTCTTACATGTTTTCTACCGGAAGGCGCATAAATGTTTACCCAACAACGTGAAGTAAAAGTCCTTTTGCAAAACAATATGGCAACTGTTTGCCTCTTTTGGAATTTTTCTCAAAGGAAAATCTGTTTTTCTTTTGCGTTTTGTTCCTCTCGCGCGTTATTGGTGGGAGCTTTGCTGTGCATCAAAGAACGCGCCAGACCGCGCGCGCATATTGAAGTCCACGCTGAGAAGAAGGAAAAAAACGCAAGAAGTCCACGACAAGAATAAAAGATCGCCTGGTAGAAACTTTTGCGCTTGTGGCTGTGTGTTGTATTTTTTGGGTGCCTTTTTTCTTTTTGTCTGTAGTGTACTCGGGCATCCATTTTTGGCGCGAGAGCTGTTGATTGATGGCAAACAAAATGCGTTGCGTTTGCGTGCGAGTACGAACTGATGAAACTTTTCGCTTTTCACCTCTCCCCGGATCTGGTTGGTTTTCGACAAAGCAAGAAGAAAGCCTTTCAACACACTCGCCGTGAGATGAGATTAGTGGGGGTATAAGTTTTCCAACGTGCGTACCGATGGGAAAGTCGAAGGAAAAAAGGGAGCATGAATGGACAGAAAAGAAAATCCTTCCTTCCATCGCGGTAACGAAAAATCAAACTTATCCATTACAAGCACCACAAGCTGCACACACTAGCTGGCAGGAAGCGTCGGAAGGGAATGCTTTTTGTTTTGTTTTTCATCATGTTTAGTCCGATAAGGAAACATTTCGGAGCAACAAGGAACAGCAATAATGTTTTTGGGGAAATTTAAGAGATTGTTGGAAGTTGCAAAAAAACAAGAAAAATAAAAGATTCCTTTTGTAAGGTGAAGCAGCACATGGGGAAACCATCTGCAAACGACCACAACTACGGGCTGACCAGAGGCCCGCGAATCGATTCATCTTTGTTTCCCGCTAACCGGTTGTGTGAAGGCAAGGAAAACAAAATCTGTTCAAGTAGATCGTGATCGAATAAGTTTTTTTGTTCTTGTTTAGCACGTTGTTCTGGAGTGTTTTGCTGCTGTTTTTCCTTTATCTGCTGGTTTCTTCTAGCCATTGGCCACCTCGCACATTTTGGGTGCGGTGAGGGTTTAAATCGGGCATTATGAAACGTTTTTCAAGCACGGATGATTGATGTTTGAAGCAAGATTCTCCACCGTGAGCGAATGTTTTGAAGAGCGAATATTTTTGCTTGCGTCTGATGAAATGAATATTTTTGATTAGAAGAAAACAAAAACTAATCGTGTCAAGGTTTTTAGTATGAGCTACTAAAAATCGTTTGTAAGGATGTTGGAGTGGTTATTTTTATCTTTGAAGAAATGGAATTCAACGACAAAATCAAATGAATGAAGAAATGTGCTGGTTACCGCATACAATTTTCTTGGAGCAACGATATTTGTTATTTAGCAATATTTTAGCTATTTTGAAGATGTAGCATTCATGTAGTTTGCCGTAATTTTATGGAAAAATATATTCTAGTGATACTCTCCTTTCTTTGTCCAACAAACAACAAATTAAGCAATTCATCTGACACAACCTTAAAGATTTCCGTTGTGAAAAGAAAGAATGAACCTTAAACACCCGACGCAACATTCAAGACCACCCAGAGCTCACGACCGTTCATTTTCTAGTCCAAAATCTAGCGCGCTGCTATGCCCATAATAAAGCTTAACACAGCTAGGCGGCACTGTGAACCTTTGAAGTCGGTCCACAAATTAGTTGTCATGGGCGGCCCCGACATGAGCTTTGATTTGTAACTATCATGTTTTTGCCGAAAGGTCCTTTTGCCCTGCGTGGCGCCATCGATCCGAAATCAATAATCGATGCCATCAAATTTAATCGCCAGTTAAACGGTCGTCTTTTTGTTTTCCTTCCCAGGAGAGATCGTTGGGCTCGCCACTCGGCGGAACCTCCGACTGTCTTCGTACGCCGGACGGATTAATCATTCGGAATGCTTTAATACCGGGAACCGGGCAACGAAACGCAAACGCGGCCCGAATGATTATTTAATGAAGTCCGCTCAATGTTGTGTACGCGATGTGTACCCAGCACGTGGCACGTGGGCCGCGTAGACGTATGTATTAATTATTAATGATGTAGCATTTGTTTTTAATCAAGACCCCTTTTCCGGGGACGTCCGATATCCGTACCGGCACTGTCGCGTTGATCGTAATCGCGATTGGGATAATTTTCTGGAAGTGCTTACCGTATGGTGGTGGTGCGATGTTGCAAAAGCGGAAGTTAATCGTAGCGGAAGGAAGTAAGCAACATTGGCAGGGAATAGCATTTTCATTTTCATTTCCCTTGGGAATGAATAATTTTATTAAAGCTTGATTGGTTTGGCATGTTCAATGGGACAGTATTTATCTTACGATTGATGGTAACATAACACCGTCATGGAAAAAGTTTATTCTGGCCGGTGTTTCTGCTTGATTGAAACAAAACACCATCGTTAGATGGGTGTGAAACAATCGTTTCCAAACATTCCACGCAGTTGGAATCATATTTCATATCCAATTGTTTCGCTTTTTTTAGTCCCATTTTTTATATTCATATCACCAGTTCAATACCTCGTTAGGCCTAGCGTTCCGCTCTGTCTTTTCCCTCCATTTTCCAGCTGGTCAGCTCGCGATCAATAAATACTTTCGATCGACCCAACACACCCAATCTGCTCAACCCCAACAACGAGCCAATTTTTCCGCCTTCACGAGTCGCGCGTCAGCCTAACGAGATCAATCAATCGAAGACATTCGAAGATTGGGGAAGCTTACCCGTTGGAAAACGTGACTCCGAGCGCCAATTTAGGGCGCAACCTGGCGAAAAGGAAGGGCTTAACGATAGCAACAACAACAAAAAAATCGGAGCAAAAGGATATGTGAACAAGAAACCACAGCCACCGTTCGAAAGTGGTGAGTATAACGAACGAACACAAAAATCTGCGTGTCCAAATGTCGACGAGCGAGAAAGAAAGCGTGCGAAAAATCGGGTAAACTGGCGGATTTTTTGCTTTTCGCTTCTCGAGACAACAGACGGTGGTATCGAATTGATTCAGGCCTTCAAATTTGGGGCCCAAAATCGGTTCGAAAAACACACACGTCCTTGGGTAAACTTGTGTTCCATCCCTTGGTTGCCCTGGGTTCACCGTGTGCGTTGGGTTATTGAATAAATTTTTCAAATACGCAAATCGAAACCGGATGTTCCGTGGATGGTTGATGGTAGGCTACGATGGTGGTGTGGTTGTGGATTTCTCTTTTTTGCGGAATGGTCACGAAGCACACATGCGTTGATGCGTGACAAGATTTAGAGACGTCCTCACTGTTTGCTTTTGGCGTACCCGGACCAGGACAAATAAAGGGAAATTCATGTGGAACACATTGAACATTGAACAAAAAAAAAAAAGAAAGATAAATTGAGGATGATGGTCTGATTTTGCTTCTTTTTCGTGTGCTAACAAGTGGTAGGGCTATTCGATGGAGTTTGCAAAATTCTACGGTCCTATTGAAGCTGGTAGGAGGCTTCAGATTTGGTTAGCTTACACATAAGAAAAGGTAGAACGAGTGTGAATCTCAGTAATGATAATAAAAAAATTCATCGCTTATTGCTTAATATTTATCATTCCATATCCAACAGCATATTAAATTGCAATTAAGAAAATCATAATATTGCGGTGGTGTTTGTAGATGTTGAAACGTAACCAGAGTGTCTAAGGCTATCACCCGCAATGCACAAGACCAAATGCTAAGACGATTATTTTTCAACGCTTCGTTAATTCTTCACACTCGAATGCGGTAACGTGACCGAGGAAGTAAGACCTCACTTGACAGCGAATTTAAAATGAAGATGATGTACGTGCGTGTGTGTGTGAATGAGTAAGATCTTTGAAAGGGTTCATGCACAAGGTCAATCTAGTGGGGGAACGAATCCGTACGATGGCGCGAAAGGATGTAATTAGAAAGTCATCTTCCCTCAGCAATGTGTCATATTATCTCATCATTAGCAAATTAATGCCTAATGTAAGCCGGAAACAGTAAGCTTCAAATGTTCTAGTAGAGTTGGTGGAATAATGATGATGAGTTTGTCGTAAAATTAAGCAAACATTAGCAACAATTAATCGTGTGTTACTTTTGGATAGAAAATGTGACATGTATTTCGCTAGACGATCTGCGATCTATTAGGAGAAATATTGAATTTACTGTGACAGTTTCTCATCATTGGTTTCAAGCAAGAAAAGATATAAATTGCATAAATTTAGGAGCATGTTTCTCCAGGTGTCATGTTTTGTCAAGAAATGTTGAGGTAATTTCTTTGGTAGTAGCTTAAATTAGAATTAATTTGTAGCGTCGATTAATTTTGACGAGTTAGTGTTGAAATGTTTCAAGTTGTTGTACTGTTTCTATTTTATTTATTGATACACTCAAAAAAAGATTAAACATTATGGTTAGACAGTATCGAATTGATCTATACCGGCGTCTCTATTACTTCTGACCATAGAAAAAGAGGTGTGTTCCACGTGGGCCATCATTCAAAATATTTATCAAAACATTCCGGACACGAAATTTGTTGACAAATTTACAGATCCGGAACGAAAACCAAAATATTCGGCAACACGCAAATTATTCAATAGGATGTGACATTCCACACTAATGCTGCTGTTCTTCCATTGCTGCCTGTCTGTCGACCCATAGTAGGTCGATGGGATTATATGATCGGTACGATCGTAACGACCTCGCACGTGACTTTGGTTACAGTAAATCATCGATATGGGTTTCCTCACCAAAAAAAAAAAAGAACAGAAACGCTGGACAACTTTCGACGCCATTACATATTCCGCATCATAAATCATACACCGGCCCAGCATAACCGCAAGTGCTCGAAATGACGCTCACGAAAGTGCTTCTCTTCACGCCCTAAAATGCAGAACTGTGCCGTACTGAAGTGCTTGCAGTACGTACACACACCCTACCATCATGAGCAATCGTTCATTGCATTCTGGGATAATAGTGTCCCGGGTATCGAGTTCGACCCGAAGCCCAATACTCGTGTGGCCGGGTTTTGGAAACCTTAAATCATCGCCGGATCTTGGCCGGAGTTGCGGAGCAAAGCAACAATGGAAGCGAGCTTGTGATCCGACGATAAACGCAAGCTTGCAAATATCTCACAACTGCAATTCGTCAGCAAAGTGCAATTGCAACGAAAAAAAAACGATGCATCGCTACCGTATCGTAATGCATTACCAGTTTTTTCCGAGGCTTCCACTCACGAGAGTGTGAGCGAAAAGGGACTTAGAAGAGGAAAAATAATTCCAATTGTGAGCGAAAAAAAAGGAAGTAAGCTGCAACCGACAAGTAACAAACTCCAAATGGGGTGATTTAAATTTTTCATTGTTATCCGTATCGCTACCATGTGTGTGTGTGTGTATGTGGGGTGGCTTTCCATCAAATCGAACCGGCACACAATGACCGCCGAGGGAAATAAAACACGACACTAACACGGAGCTGATCCTCCGTGCAGGAGTGAGTGATGGAATGTGTTTTAATGTGGTGGCCGTAGCCGATGGTCGGATGGGCCAGCATGGCAAACTATAAGCTTTGCCAGCCTTACCACGCAGTGCATATCGATATGTGCACAAATGTGCATTTTCCAAGCTCATCCCCATGCGAGTTTTCGGGTGCGTTGGGCATGGGCAAAAGATGATGAATTATAACCCATCGACTTACCCGGGCAATGCTTTGTAGCTTCGTTTTCTCCGTCCATTTTACGGTGCGCAATGTGCATGTTGCTCTTTTTTTGCTGCTGGTAAAGAATGATACATCTAAAAACCTTCCGTCCTGGAGGGTATGTTTGGGCACGAACATGTACCGATCATCGAACCCGGTTTCATGTTCTTCCGGTGATCCGATACGCAAGAGGGTACTCGACTTATCAATGCGGAAGTTTCCACAATTTCGGACATATACCTTCCTGTAGCGGTCTTTATACACGCACACAGCCAAATTCACACCCTTTCGCACTGCATGAAAGTGCATTTTTCGTTCGGTTCGTGGTTCGATGAACCGCCCCCGACCCGACCGAATGGGAAGCCCGGATCCATTTCAATCGATCATGAAATATTGCTACGGATATTGGATACAACTTGGCAAACTTTTATCATTCTCGAGAGAATACGGAATCGCCCGGGAACGATACACAGGACCGGTTGCAATTTGCTGTTTTGCCATGTTGCACGTTGCAGCAAGCCTGTGTATTCTGTTCTTTTTTTCTCGGAGTTCCACCAAACTGTATGTGGAACCATGCAGTGTATGTGGTTTCCTCTCTTTCTTTGTTTTTTCCTATGTAACATAGTCTCCATGTAGATGTGGTTGCTTCGAGGAGAAATGGTGTATTTAATTTCACGTTGCAGTTGAGCGATCTTTTCTTTCACGGATGATCATGTGTGCCTGCACTAGACTGGCAGATTACAAACTGCACGTCAGTCATCGGTGATGTGAAGTATCGGAAGGTTTTGCATTCATGTTAGAATTTTGCATCCATTACGTATAAATGGAAACCGAAAGGTCCTTTGAATGATGTATGCGGTATTGCATTTTAAAAATTAGATCAGTTGTATTAGACATGCCAATCGAAAAGGTTTGATGATTAGAGTAGAGTCTAGATCAATTGTTGTCGTAAAGATAACTATTTATTTGAGGCAAAAAGAAAATATATTCAGTAGGTGGATTAATCCAAATCAGTTAAAGTACCTATTTTTACATTAGATTGCATACCTTCAGGCAATTCTGCTCTTTAATCTTCTTCTCATGTTTCTATTTCTTTATGTTCTAATATTGAATTAGATAATATTATACATGTAAAGCTTTACGTTTTTATCTGTTACAGATCATTTTCTTCATCCTTTTCACATTTTCCCCTCATTGTATTACTTTCATTCGAAATCCATCATCTTAATGGAACGACACAGGCAATGGTGCAATATGGTTTAATAATTTAAATTAATATGTCGCTCCATTCTCTCCGTCGCGCTGATCCCAAATCTCCGATACAACATTTCATCATGGGGAAAATAATTTAATCATTCTTGCACCGCTTCACATGCTTTTGTCGACGCACCATGTGGCTTTTAGTTTGTTTCTGCATTTTTTCCCGCCGCTTTTTTCTTGCATATCGTGCCTGATATATGCGAAAGAAAGGTATACGCGCAGAAAGAGAGTGCATTTGGAAACATAATCATTTATGCTGGGGCGTGCTTACCAGACCGTAAACTGTGTCATAAAACATGTGTCCCAGGCACACATGAGAACGCATATTACAACTGGCGGGGGTTTCTGTGCGGTGGCATTAGCCCGATTCACGGTCACCGAACGGGAACGACCGTGCCGCGATAAGACACAGGCACACAGGTGCATTAGATCCTATCCGAGCGCGGGCCGTGATCAACCCGCTTTTGTTCGCAGGCAGGCAGCATGATTGGCAAGCGGAGATGCACTCCATGCAGATTGCATCCGTTGCGGCTGCGTACACGTCACTTCCCTACGTAATTAAATCTTTACACTGCTAAAGCTTACCCCATCTTTCGCACGGGTGCATATGTTCTATTCTCGGTCGCATATCGATCGGTTTTGTGGTCGGTTTATGCAGCTTATCAATACACGCAGCACGTACCGCTGGCTAGCTGGCCAGGCCGAGTGGAGCTTTTACACTTTTCTGGTCGACACATATGATGACGCTTTCAAGCGTCACTCGTGCATTCACGTGGAAGTGAGTAGAACTCTCCCCACCTTTAAAAGGGGTTCCGTTGAGTTCATTTTGTAAAGTTGGGTTAGGTTTTGTACTGTTCGGTTAAAGTTTCGGCTTTAGTTGTTCATCGAACCGTGTACCGGCAGTGTGGAACAGCTTACGGTGGAAATTCTAGTACTCGAAACACACAAAAACAGCTACCAAAAAGCCATTACGCCATGCCGGCACGCACCGAGTGCCGGGTCAAGCACGGAAGTAAACCTTTTTCTTGGACGGCCATTAGCAACAAAAACCCCAACCGGGTACGGTATGGCATTAAGGTGAAGAATAGATCAGCCGCAATGCTTCGGTAATTTTTTGGGGGTTGGAAATTACCCGTTCTGTCAGGGTCGTTGTGTGTTCTCCCCACTGGTATCTAATTTAACGCTCCAATCTTCCGCAACTTAGCGGGCTAAGTGAAGAGAGATTCTATGTCCAATGCCATACCTTTTCTATGCCAGCTGAGCGAATAATGACTATTTATGCTACCACCACCACACGCGGATTGGCTTCGTAACGTCAAAAGGAAACCAGAAAGAAAGTATCCCAAAACGTACGCCACAAGCGTCGTTTGGTGAAATTGTTCGAATAAGTAAGCGGCGTAAGGTAAGGTAAGGTTTGAAAATGGTAATGAGACAGTCATAATAGGCGCCCCGACTGTACCGGAATGTCTCCTGGAACGTGGTGCGGTACAATCAAAGAAGTAAATTAAAGACGACGGTGTGGGTCGTTTTTAGCGCATTGATGGTGGGCAAAG
>STHB01000003.1:8481523-8535041 GCA_018908115.1 Anopheles rivulorum
CGGTCTGGGCGCTGTTCGTTAATCCATCATTTGTCAGGCGGCTTGATTGGTGGGCGATCGAAAGTGACACTTGTGAACCGCCTGTGGTCGTCTCGGAACTGATTACAACTTACTGTCTACAGATATACCCCAGCCACCAGGACCGTGCTAGGGAAAATCCGAAGCTATACGAATAATAATATTGATCGGTTGAAGGTGTAGCGCACCAAATCCATGGTAAAGATATATTTATTTCTTTGTTAGCATCGGATAAACAAATCAGCTTTAATCGATGATTTTGAAGATGATTAATTGTGCTTATATATATTGGGATGGGGGTTAGGGTTTTTCCATTCTTTCGATCGCTTTAAGTTGGTACAATTGATGGGAAAATAGTGACACCACTAAATGTCGCATGAAAGTTGATGATTGTTGGTCCGTAAAATGGAAATGAAAGTTTATAAAAATGAGTTTCACTATAAAATCTTCACATTCTGTTCCTTTTATGCTAATTTGATTACCTTTACACCAAACTATGTTTGAAATTAAAAGCTTTAAATTAAAGATAAAAATAACTGATAATAAGGGTACATATGAAGTTAAGGACTGTTTAGGTATTTTGACCTAAAATTAAGTTCGACTGAACATTTATATGTTTTGCCTGTAATATTTTCATAGTCTTGTTTAAAATTATTTTAAATTAATTTTTATTATGGAAAAGATATTTTCAATAATGTATTGTAGGTAATTTTAAGAAGTACCTAACATACACTTCAATACCGCAATATCGAGCACGTATGCGTATGCATTAATCAGAAGTCTTTTTAAACGAGACATCCATCCCCATGGCTAAAAATGCAATCTTCGAAAATCGCACTCATGAGAGAGAGAGAGAGTACACAATACGGCGTTTCCTTGCGAAAATTGATTCACCGCTACGGTCAAATTAAACTTGTCCTCAGCAAACAGCCCCTTACGGACATTCATTCATCAAAGTCTAACAACGTTTCGGTACGGAATGTGGACCACAATCCAGTTACGGTCGATGCCGGGCGAACGAGCGCGTGGTGGAACGATTCTCCACAGAAGACGACAACGACGATTTTCCATCCCTTTGCTGTGCATCAGCAGCAGTACTTCAGCAGGATAACGCATGCTTCGATTGTTCAGCAAAAATTGATTGAAATGAATTGGGCAAGAAACGCCGCACCGTGTATGATAGCATCCGTACCGGACCCGGGTCCGGGTACGCTAAGCTTTGGGGTTATTCGGAGCAAATTGTTCCTCGATCGCAAATCGTGTTAACGTGTTCGTTTTCAAAATTCACTAACCATGATTGATCCCCGGTACGGTTGAGCTGGCACTGTTATGGCTGTACTGTACTTCACACGGAATGAAGAACAATTCTAAACAGTGCTGTAGAATAATTTCTTCGTGCACAATGTGAGCCAGCAGTACGTTCGATAAAGATGTCCCTTTTTCCATCGGTAGCTTATCGTTTTCACACGTCGAGATCTGATAAAATACCGGGGACAAAACAGTCCCCTTGGATGAACGGCAGACACTGGGGCGACTGGATGAAAATCTCGGCGCAATAGAATGTCCAAACTCGCCCCCCTTCTTCCCCCTTCCTCACCCGATCGCCTCACCTTACACATGACCTTGCACGGGTGTGAACACCAGTGTCACACCATTATCGGGACAACATCAACATCTGCCAGCAGGAGCTTCTTTTTCTCAAGGTGCCGTTTCTTGCTGTAGCCGTCGTTTTGTTGTTCTGTGTGCTTTGCCGTGCTTAAGGTTTATCCTACAAACGGCTGGGATAAACCTTCTCCAAAACCCTTAGCATCACACCGTCACTGTTCGCACTCGGATCCTCCTTCTGATGGCGCACAAGATCCTTAGCACGAAACCAAGTCCCACCAAAGTAGCTCCCGTGGGTGTTCCCGCTGGGAAAGTTCGGTTTTCTGATTAGCAAAGGGCCTGGTACGGGGAATGGTCACCCCCACGGAACGGTTGTCTTGTCGGATACGCTTTGCGCATTTCAATCAGTTCTCGGTACGGCATCGATGGATCGACTCGAGTGAGCGCTTCCCTTCGTGTCGCTTGGTTTTTTATTCGTTGCCACGTTTTTTTGCCCGTGTTCTATCCAGCAAACTCCCCAGGAGGATCTCCTGCGAGCAAGCCAAGGGCAAAGCACAATCTTCAAAGTAAGCAGCCATCACAGCCGGGTCCGAATAATACATTGACTAATAGAAAAAGGGTAGTGTGTTGAGAGGTTTTGTTTGGAGTTTGGGTTCGAAAAGAGAAAAAAAGGGAAAACCCCGCCCGGACTCGAGACATTTGGATGGAAAAGTTGTGCCAACGAGTTCAATGAAGGATTCGCCGTAGAAAACTAGCGTAAGAATATGTAAACTATTCCGACATCGGAAGGGGCATCTCCAGGCTTCGACCATTGCTCCAGGAATTGCTTGAGCAAAAAAAGGGGTTTTTACGCCACTCGTCACACACACACACACACACATCGTGCCATACTTTGCTTCCTTCACCCTTTTTTGGCAGTCGATTGATAAGAGGTATTGGGTAGGAAATTTTCATTTCAAATGACCCCCTAGAAACCGTTGGCCATGCCGTGCACCAGGGGTGGAGGGGTGGACATGTTTGTTTCCCTCCGCATTTTTTCTTTGTTGTTTGGGCATTCGGCCACCAATTTCCCGTTCACACGATGAGAAAATTGGCCTTTGTTGTCCGGTGGTCTTTGAACCAGTGCCGGAACTGAGGGCCCCGCTTGACTGAGATCAGCACTCGATGTGTGTGTGTATATGTGTTTCTCTCTCTTTCTTTCTTTCTCTCTCTCTCTCTCTCTCTCTCTCTCTCTCTCTTTCGTTTGCTTGCTTGCTTATGAACTTTTCCAGCCATCTCCGGATGGGAGCACAACCGGGAACTCCATTTGCAGCATCAATGAGTTCCGTGTGTATGGCCTTTTGTCCACCCTCCCTTCCACCGCTCCTCCATCACCCATCCATTTGTTTTGAGGATGAGCTTTTCCGCCCAGCCACGTGTTTCGGTTCTCGCTGCTTTCGCATTATCTTCATTTATCGCAAGTCAACCGGAAATGGCAGCTTTACGGTGTGCCGGTGAAACCGGACGATCGCAAAAAAAAGGGAAGTTTCCGATCCGTGTGCGCTTTTTTTTGTCGTTTGCCTTGTTTTTCAACTGCCACGTGACGCGCCGTGAAGGACGAAAGGACGATATTAAACGCGGAAACCTGGGCGCCATTGACTACTGCTTCGGCTTTTAACACAATTATCTCGTTTTCCAATATGAATATTGGATGAAGTTTTATTGTTTGGATTTTCATTACCACGGGTTTGGCTGTCCGGGCTTCGGCTTAGATGTTTTAATTTTCCCATTTTGTGTATCCACTCTTTTTGATGCGTTGGATGGGTCCACACGGACAGGCACGTTTTTTGTTATTGTTCGCCTTTTGATGAACCAATGAAGCCTCCGTATCGTTCCTTGGAAGCTTGTTCCACTAACCGTGGAGCGGCATCGTTCAAAGGAGCAAAAGATCGCTGTGAGACAAGAGATGCTTCAACGATTAGATAAAGATTTTTGGCCCATATTCTTCAAACAAAAAAGAAGAGCTCGAACTATTTTACCGAGAAAATATACATAAACCAACGTGTTAGTTTTCCATGTTAAAACCATCTTTTTTTTTACTTTCCTTTTCACCATTCGGTTCGTGCGGAGATAACGCCGATCTGATGAAAAAGGGCAACAAATTGATCAAAAAAGTGAAGCGCGCACCATGAATATTCCAAACATGTTGGAGGTCAATTTCAATTTAAGCTCCAAACACAATAAATAAAAATGGAAGAAAGAAACAGGAAAAATCAATAACGACTGCAAGGCACAGCGTACAAAAACAACAGCCACTCCATTCTGAGCGTATAAAGAAATAACATGGTGGACAAAACAAAACAAAAAAATAAAAAGGAAGGCATTGCAATGCGAGTAATTTAATCAATGGGTACAGGTTTGTTTAATTAACAGCGTTGTATTGGAATTTAATATATTTTCATCCGCTCTATTTCACTACTCCCATCCTGATGATCTCGGACATTTTGGGCCGGGAATGTGAATGGGTGGTCAAGGTGGTGGTGTTTTAACTGTTCATCGGCATCCGTAGCGGATGCATGTGTGCATTGAAATTTGCTCCAATTTTGTGATAGAATTTGTTCAATGGGTATGATTTTTGGATCTGTGACCAGGATTTCCACTCGAATGAGTATCGAAAGCTTCAGAAATTGAAAATGATTTTTTGTGTAGTTTTAGATTTGTTTATTTAAATTTATTTTAAGGTTTTAAAGTTTGATAGACATAATGATGTAATAGTATTAATATCCTCTTTGGTTTGAAAAGCGCTTGACTTTTCAAGAATTCCTGAATAAATTTCATGTTGACTCCACGCCATCAACCATCCAAAAAAAATCGTAATCACTACAAATCCACTTAAGATCATTAACAATCTATATCCGCCAGACCAGAGTTGCATTCTACTGGATGAAGAAATGAGACGCCAAAGTAAGAAACCACAAACTGCATCCTAAAGAGGTGAAGAAAAAACCAACCTCAGTAATGCACATTACAATTGTTATTGTATAATTGTGAAGAAGCTGGATGAAAAAGTACCATTCCAATGCTAGCTGCCAGTGCTATTCAGTCTTCAGCTTCAAATCTTCATCACCCATCATCGTCTTCCTGGTTGGTCGTTTACTTAAGGGACCGAGTTGGGGGTTTATTTGCCAGTCACCGTTACACTTTCTGTGTCATCGTTTTGATTTGAAAAGCGTCTTTTTGCTGTTAGTTTTCTCTCTCTTTATCGTATCGATGGTAGGTAGTATAACGTGCTGGGTGATGCTTTCATCATCAGCCAAAGAAAATGCTGGTTTACCATGCCACAAAAACGACATTTCGTCCGAAATGGATTGCATCCTTCCCGTTCGTCGAGAGATTACGCGCGATCATAAGTCATCGCAAATGGATTTTTGGGATGGGAGATTCTGATGTTTTTTTTTCGACTGACTGCTAAGTATAACCGACTGTTAGCTGGATGTAGCAAACTGCATTTGTTGAAAGGATTGGGAATGAAAGCAAAAAATGTGAAAGAGATGGTTTTTTAATTTGAAAATTTGTTTAATTTCGAACAATGATTGTTTAAGATTCAAGTTTTTTCATCTCCACTGAAGATTTGGCAGACTTTTCTAGGTAAAGAGATTGTTCTTAAAATTGCTATAATCTTCGAATCTATCACTTTTGATTTCAAGATAAAGGTAACATTCGAAAGATTATCATTTTTCTTCACTATCTCCATTTACCTTCACTAGTTCCATCTCTAGATCTAGAAGACCTAAAGATGAAATAGAAACGAACAATGATCTGAATATCTTCCGGCTTGCGTCGATGACATCATTATGCGTAAGCATGTCGCCGCATCATCATCATTGTCACTTGACGTACGAACGAACGGACCATCCATTGGCCGGCGGTTCTGTTCATTTCTACACCGATGGCTATCATAAACGTTCGGCCCTTCGCCGGAAATGATAATTTGTAAGCTGGCAATATAGAAGTGCCACGATCTCAGAGCCGGTTTGGATGTCTCTTGCGATACTCATACAGGCAGAGAGGTCTTTGACTTTTGTTGGGAGCCATATATTAAACGGTTGTCCGTTCTTCGATGATTTGTTTTACGTATTGTCCCATTCTACAGCTGATAATCGATCTCGAAAGGAAACGGAAATGATTTCATCTTGTTTGATAGCTCCACTTCAGTTGGACTAGTTTGGTGGACACTTTCATGATGGAATGAAGGTATTCTTTTAAAAATCTGATTCTATCACCTTGGGTAAGAATATTTTATACCCTGTTCATTATCACGCCCAGTGTGGGGCAATGCATTCCCTGGTAGGACAGCATCAATTGAACAAAAATGATGTTGTAGGGTCGAAAGAATAGAAATTTCATTATGTCACTTCTCTTACATGGCGTTTCCTGGTAGTTGAACCAACTTTTCTGTAATTTTGGCAATTGAGAAAAACATAAGGAACAACTTTTTTATATTAAAATAAGGGCTAATCACACATATATCATTAGAGTGGTCGAATATCTTTTTAGTAGGACAATGTTAAACGCCATGGAGTCTCCATTTAAAACGAGAAAATCTATTTATATTTCTAATTTCATTGTCATATCACCGAGGGTAATGAGAATGAACAAAAATATCAATTAGCTCTTTTTGGGACACAAAAGCTGATTTGCCCCAATAAATGTTACTTCAAGCAATATGACATCTTACCTCGAACGAAGCTTTAAGAGGAACAGTAAAGGAAACAAATATAACTTTTCTGTTCTCTCTTGTACGAAACGAAATCAACCGAAACCCCGAAAAACTATCCTGCATTAAAGCAATGCTGTACAATTTTCGACCAGAATGAAAGGAAATCAGCGACGAAAATTGCACAACCACAGCCCAACACCGTGGTTTACTCCAGTACCCTAGTAATGGATTTGACCGTATTGTTCAGCTGGACAAAGTTTACTGATTGCGCGACGGTGACAGCTTCCGGCTGGTGCGCCCACAACGTGTACAGCAACCCGGCCGAGCGAAAACCTCGCCAAGATCGCCAACCAGGCTAACAAGATAAGTAACGTAACGAAATCATTTCGCTCGTGGTGCAAAAGCATTCGTGCATGGTTTTGGATCGTGATCGAAGCTTCTTTACTGTGTCCCGGAATAAACACCAGTTCAGTACGTGGACTACGGGTGGGTGATATTGCACTATCACCCACCCGTAGTTCACGAGAAAGAAACGAGACAAAAAACATTCCAATAATTAGCTTTCACTATTGTTATGGCACTAAGGTGGAAAAGTGCTGGACAAAAGAGAGTTTCTACACTGAAGTGGAGCTCTTTAAGAATGTGTTTTCATTCGCTTTATTTGTGTTTTAGGTACAGTACAGCAACATTTGGGATGTAAGAATAGAGATGAAACATTTTTTTTATAACAGTCGGAAGTGATCATTAGCCCAATACTAGTTGAAAGACACGCTATTCTTTGAGCTCTTTTGGCGATGTGAGACACTGGTTCCAAATAGTACTCTGTGGTGGTTAAAATGTAACTATTTTTATAATTTTTTTATTTAAAGAATGTTCAATTCACAGAAATAAGAGTTCAAAGTAGTATTTGACCACTTCAACACCAGCTCACAGCCCAACGGCGTGGAAGTTTTTAATTAATCCTTTCTCCAAGGCTTGATTGTGTCTCTTGAGTAGAGTATATCCTACGAACAATAGATTGTTCTTTTATTTTTAAGCGATACACATCGGGTAGCATGGTTCACAAAAGATAGTCCAGGCAGAGCGGCAGCACCCTGAGAACCCCAGTACCATTTCCGGATGTATCACTTCTTAAGTTTCGGCGCTCTATTCTTGCACCACTTCTGCAACTGAATTGCAATAGTTTCTGAGCTAAAGTTTGGATGCTTCCCGTTTTCCGTTTTGCATAAAAGATGCAGCTCATGCAGCCCACCACCATTTTCGTGGCTTTATGGGGTACGGCTTTGGATGGGGACGGGATAAGAAAACTTTCCCCGCACGGAGAACAAACGGACGGGACAGGAAGGAAAGGATGAATTAAAAGACTTCTCCTACACGAGCTTTTCCCGGGCTTTGGGACGGTGAGCATCTTCCGGCTTGCTGATGTAATCCGGAAGATACACACAAGACAATGCAGCGTTGCATCGACAAGCGGAAATCACGCGTTGGTGGTTCGTGGCTGAGGGAAGGTGTGCATTGGTGTCAATGTAGCACTAACCACCCACCCTAACAATGGTTCTTATTTGGGAAGCGTTAATTGAAATGAACACCTGGCGAGAGAAAAGTTTGTCCTCCGTTTGGCAGAATGTATTTTACAATTGTACGCTTACCAGTTTAACACAATGTTGGGCAATGAATAGAACCATTTTGTTGCTGAGAGCTTGGAAAAAATGCATCGCATTCGATTGATGTTAAATTCGAAACACTTTTATATCAATTTACCATAAAAGAAACACATTCATTTCTTAAATAAAGATATAACTATATCAATAACAAAGCATAATAGAGCTTTAAGCACAAAAACGCGTTTAAACATATTCATGTTCCCATGTTGATTTCATGACGTCTGGGCGCTTTCGCTAACGAACTCGCTAGACCATTTTATAGCAGACCATTTTTGTTGATTTCCAGATCCGATTGCCAACTTAACTCACACTCCGGGGAACTTGCTGACTTTAAGCCAAAACTCGACCATCCCGTGATCGATTTCGAAAAAGGGAAAAACTCCGTCAACATTACTCCGATGGCCATAAAACTCCGGAGGACCATTTTGCAGTAGTGCCGTTTTGCGGCTCGTTATCCCGCGGGTGCGAGGATGATGGACAGGGGAAGCGACAAGTTGATTATGATCACTTTACACATGTCCCGAGGAAAGGACATGCGTTTTCCACTGATGGTGTTTTGTGGCAATGGTCGAGGCAAGAAAGAAGCTCACCGAGTGTCGTAAACCGTTTTTCACTGTAAAAACTTGTGGAGCTTGCCTGATTGGTATGGTCATTGGACATTGGATCGAAGGGAAATGGGGTCTCCCGCATCCCCTCCTTCCTCTGCTCGGTGACCGTTCCAAAGGTCGTGGTCTGCAGTATAAATTGAAATTTTATGATCGAATGGCGACAAATGTCCGAAAGGTAATGCGAGGTACGCTGCGGAACGTTTTAAGACGCAGAGAACACAGTCTTGTCAATTGAGTGTGCTGTGTGTTTCCTTTGGAGCTAACGACCTTCGGATAGGTACGTCAGATCGATATTGATTTCAATTGACCGTATCGAACTATTAAGCGGTACATTGGAATATCTGGACATCGTTTACCAATTCTCGTGCACCGGTAGAATCACATTGGGCCGGTGCGGCTTTTGGTGGGAGTTCTTTCTTCTTGCCCAAAGTTCTTTGCGGAACAAAGGAAGTTAAAACGAGCTCTCGTAATAGAATTCAAAACCCACCCATCTTATCAACAAAGCGTGGCGAGTGAACTCACCGGGCGAATGTCCATATGGGTATATATATATACCACGCTGGATAACTCACCTGCACGAAGCTATCGTAAAAGATAATAGCTCGTGCGAGTGTAATCATTTCACGCCTTACGAGTACTTACGAGTCTGCCACGCTGGTTGACGCTTGGAGGCCCAGCCAGCCCAGTAGAATGGCATTCCATCTTCAAGGATGTACCGATGGTAGGGCACTTTGAAAGAAGAATGATACAATCCACGTGTACGTCATGCACGGACACTGGAGTAGCACTGGAACTTCTGGGATGTCCATCACGTCACCCAAGGACTACTGCACGTTGGGACAAGCACAAAAAAAAGCAAAGATGAGCGCTGGAAAACACGCCACTTTTTAAAGGTATGCGCCTGTGACGGGCCACATCGACACGTGGTGGTCGCTGTGTGCCGAAAATGGCACGATAAAGGAATCAGAAATGAAGCAATAACACGTAATGCGTCATAATAAAATTCGCATAATATTTTCATGGCCGTAACTCTTTTCTTTCCCGGTGTTGGAGTGTTCCGGCCGGTCCGCCGCTTCCATCGTGGTTCGTTCTGTAGCGTGGTGAAAAGTCCACGCTACCAGCCTGAAATCATCTTCATCGGTGGATGGGGCCTCGCGCGAATGGGATGTTTCAGTGAATAAAGCCATAGCTTATTTATGTTGGCTTGATTACCTTCGGCGCCATTCGAAGCCCACCGAGTCAAGTAGCGAACGCACAAATGTAAACGAAGGTGCCATTTTTTTCTTCTCTCCCCACCGTGATCATCCAAAGGTTGTTTTTTTTGGGTGGTTGGGTTGAGTTTGATTGCTGCTGTTTTGATGACTGCTTGCTGTGCAGTGTTTATACACGCGGGTATAATGGCTAACAGGGCCACTAAAACTCCCGCCGGTCGTTGTTTTGGGTGGGAGGGATGAGGTGACTGCGTAACGAGTTTTTGCCACTGCCGAACGATGGCGGTTGGCTGCTATATAAATTGTGCCAGAATTTCTCCAGACGCTCGTTTCGTGCGAAACCCCCCGTACCGTACTGGGTGGTTTCTTCCCGGAGTTGCTGGGTGGGTGGCTGGGTGGGTTTATGGCAGGATGTGAATATATACCATAAGAAACCCCACACTCGGATGCTGCACACCCACTTCCTCCCTTCCCCCTAACCCCCCACGATTCGGTTCCATTGTTAAGTGACAATTATGCATGTAACAGCTTTTATTCGTGATCAGTCATCATACAACATTCATAATCATATCCTCAACACATCGCCCACACCGTAGCGCCGCTTCGGTTTCTCGTTCGGTTATGGGTGGCCACCCTTCCACCTCCTTTGCACCATCTCCCACCTCCCTTCCACCGAAGTTACGCACCACCGGAAAGGGGTGAGAACTTTTTCTGCCTCTTCGCACGGCTCGCCACGGATACAAAAGGATGTACCTACACCCCGCCGGCAGGATACTTCTCGTGCAGCATTCCCGTTGGGAGTTGGGTGAAGGTGATCATCACCATGGCCTGTGGAAGACAGGAAAACTTACGATTCCTTTGTGATGTAGCTTTTGTGTGTAAACTGTGTGGCACAGTTGGTACGGTTTTGTTGCAAACTGTTTGAGGTTTTCCTTGCCGATCTGCTACCAGTAAACGGCAGGCCAGTGTGAGTGTTTCTGGTCGACACAAACTGCTACAGCACTACAGCGATGTGAATGCTGTGTGAATAATTTTGTTCATCGAAAAGGCGGAAAGCTGACTGCAGGAAGCAGCTTGTCAAACAAAACTTTAGCTCCCGTGTGCAGTCCGATGTGACTGTTGCAGCAAAGTTGACTATTTATTGGTTTTTGCAAGATACAGCTGGGAAGAGAATACACTTTTTAGTCTTTGTAGAATGTTGTTGTTTTTGTTATCAGCTGCGTTTGACTGTGTGTCTGTTGATCTTTGCGCCATATTTATTGGAAACTTATTAATTTATTTAGCAAATATAGCTCTTTCAAATGTTCCAATGATTTTTGATTGGAAATAGAATAGAAATAACATATTTTAAGCTATTTTACTTCAATCAAAACGTTTTTCGGATATAAATTTTCTTTACTTGATACAATAAAAAATAGCATTCATGTTACAATAAACTTCAATGCAGGTCGCCTTTTCTTCATAGCTTCCCTTCATTGAAGTCATTCCGCACGTCAGCAAGGGAATAAATTTATAAACTGTATAGCCGGCAGAAGAAGCATTGTGCTGCTGCTGCTGCTGCTGATGTACTTTGCTCAGCACATAATGCCCAGTGGGTGTAGAAAGTGCATACGACAAGCCAAGTGATAATACCATGCTCAGTCAACAACCAGGCCCTAAACATCGTGTGCATCGATGCAAAACCTGACCGGTCAAGGGGACAAAAATGCAAATAACTCACCACAGACCTGTCGAATAATCGTATCCTTCGCTTCGCTGGAACCTTTGCATATGAGCCGTTTGTGCGCGGCACGCGTGATGAAGGGAAAGCCAACAGAAGGCACGCGTGGAAAGTATTGCCCGGAAGAAGAATCTCCCTGGAGAAGAGTACGTGCCGTGTACGTGTTCGATGACTGCATCTGGGCGANAACATCGTGTGCATCGATGCAAAACCTGACCGGTCAAGGGGACAAAAATGCAAATAACTCACCACAGACCTGTCGAATAATCGTATCCTTCGCTTCGCTGGAACCTTTGCATATGAGCCGTTTGTGCGCGGCACGCGTGATGAAGGGAAAGCCAACAGAAGGCACGCGTGGAAAGTATTGCCCGGAAGAAGAATCTCCCTGGAGAAGAGTACGTGCCGTGTACGTGTTCGATGACTGCATCTGGGCGATGGTTACCGTTTGCTTGCCGAAGCAACATAGCAAGGCGGTACAGAATCTTTCCCACTGCTAGAATGGTTCACATTGTACGAAGTATCTATCCTTGAGACTTTCAACCTCAAACCATGGAACCGACTGCACACAAATATCTTCTTTGCTCCGATGTCACCCTTGCAGAAGCACAACGGTATGCTTTGAACAAGTCCCAAACATTCCTGCACACTTACGTTTTGGGTTGTACGTGGGTAAGCATTAATGCACGCACAGCGCATCTATTAGACGTTCCTATTCATTATCGGCACGATTCGGAGTTGGTTGCCTGATTTTTTGCATTTATAGAATGTGTATTTAAAAGGTTTTAAAAATTCATTCAGACGGAGTTTGCATAGTTTAAAAATAATATCCTTTACTAGATTTTGTGAATGGCGGCAATGTTGCCGGCACTTTATATAACCAGTTTTGTTCATATTTTTTCTGGTTAGTGATAGTTTCAATAAGATATGTATTTTGCAGTTTATTCGTTCATTTATAAATTATTTAGTTGATAAAATTAACAAGGGCTTAATATTATTATTTAATAAATTTTTTGATTTTAAAAATAAATTGAAATCAAATACGAAAATTTAATAACGTTTCCCAAACAATTATTGATACTAAGCCGTACAGAAGAACGAAACCATTTAGTACAGTTCAAAATTAGAAAAGTATCTGCTACAACTTCCGGTGAAAAATCAACTAGAGGCGAAAACATCACAGTGAACATCTTTGTAAATCGATTAGGCTACAGTCAGGTCGAACGTCAGCTGTCAGTGAAGTTATCAATCGAGTAAAGATCAACTTTATTCCTACTAGTTCGTAACCAGTAATGACTCGTGCAGCTGGTGCAGATAATGAACTGAGGATCCTGGTAACAGCAACAGTTAATAGCAGAAGGCATTGCTTTGGTTCTGTCGGAGACCTGACACATTGAGCAACAAGCAACCCAGCTTGTCCATTTAACTGTGTTGCGTATCTCAACTGACCAGAGTTAATGAAGTACTTGAGAATTTGCTATTTAATAACTTTAATATTTAAAGTTGCTTAAATTACTTCCATAACTCCTTTTATATCTTATTAATCTGATGATTTTCATATCGAGATTTCCTCTTATCTAACTTTGAAATGAATCTAACTACTGTTCAGAATCATGAATTCTAAATAATGTTTAATATTTGGAAGCAATTTGTGAAGAACTCAACAATAAATTGAGCCCAAAGCTTCCCCAAAAACAACAGGCGCTTCGCAATCGTTACACAAATGCTACCATTCCGTGTCGGAATTTATTGCGGGTTGTAGCATTTGGGTACCTTTTGCAAAGTCAATAGACGAAGCGGTTTCGGTGCATACAATGACTGGTACAACACGGCACAAATGTAGCAGGCATTCAATTTGTAGAACGGCTCAGCAAATTTTAGGCTCCGGAAGCAATCAAACGATCACCATGCTCAAATTGCAAAAACCTGGAGCATCGGGTGCACACGTACGCCCTAAAAAAGGATAAAGAAACACACATTTAAGCACACAAAAAGGCACATCGTTTAGGTAACCCGTGTTCGGTGCAGTAAACCTGCAAGTAAAGCCAACTGATGTGTGGAGTGTGGGAAAATTCGAAACAAAAGGCATCCTAAAGCCAGCGGGTGTTAATCACGGCGTGATAAAACAACAACCATACACAGACACACTTGCGCCTGTTTGGTTGCATCCTTGACTGTTTTGTGGCAGGCACACTCGGTACGGCTGTGTGTAACGGAGCAGGATGCTTAAAAACCAAGTGTTTCTTACAGCACTTCTTGCCCTGTTTCGAGTGGAAACCATTCCCATCAGATCCGCACTTTACAGATACACTTTCGTGTACACGTTGAACCAGTAAGATCTGCTTAATGTTACGGAACGAGCTAGCTGGCACTGCAGATGAGCCGAGCCATGAGAATGATGGCACCGTAGGCAGAAGTTTGTTCGAAAAGATGCAACAAAACTTCCACACACACAATTGGCAGTATGCAGATGGGCCGAGTTGTTCGATGCAACATTTGTGCCACCGGTTTGGTGCTGATGCTGTTCAGCTTTCAGCCCGGGGTTTTAATTGGGAAAGCATACTTTATAATTTTCTCCAATGCATTTTGCGAACATCGATTCCAGGAGCGGCATGTATTCAGAAATATGTCAAAGATTTGAAATTCAAATCGTCTTACCGGTTGGGATTTGAGCAAAACAAATAAACAACCCCTTACTCTGCTTGATAAGTCAACAGTGCTGGAGGGATGTTTAGGAAAAGTTTTAGGTTCATCTAATTGAAAATCTCCAACTACACATGGATTCAAATTGAGTACATTTTGTGCACACACACACACACACATCAAAAGGTAGGCAACAAAGCTAAAGCTTTTGTTTGCTGCTAGACACTGCGAACACAATGAGCAATATTGCAAATTCCGCAATCAAAGGGATGAGCTGATGTCGAGCTGAGCTGAAAGGGATAAACATTTTCTTTTGCGTGTGCTAATAGAAGCATGCCGGGAGAATCTATTGGCCATAACTAGTTTGCCATCAAAGGAAATTCCATTTTGTGTGGATTTTGGAGACGGCTTTGCATTGTCTTTCAAGAGGTTTTGTGGTCAAAATGTCACCAAGTTGCTGTCGAACTGTTGTCGATACCGGCGGAGATGGTGGTGGTTTGCGCTGTTTGTGGCAATTCCTTTCGGAGTTTCAGTTTTGGATAATGTTCTCTATTGTCGTTTGTTTGAGATTTAGCTTGTTGGCAATTGAATAATGTTAGAGCTAAAATTTGGCGGAAAGTTAAATTGAAGCTTTAAGCACTATGAAACACGATAGCAAACTCTGTCTTAAAAACATGTTGAAGTTGCATTTTTACTGATTGAAATGTATTTTTCCATTATCGCTACTAATTTCCAGCAGAGAGAAATTGCATTCCGTAACGGTTATAAAAGCTTATTTTAAAATCAATTATAAATTTGCAAAACTTTATCAACAAACAGGTAAACACGTCGTTAGTTGCCTGATCGTGTTACGTGACCTGACACGTCGATAGTTGCCTGACCGTGTTTTACAACAAAAAGTTTGTAATGAACTTTATCTCATTATCAGGTAATTTGTTTGCCAAAAATAATGTAAAGTTTTTAATTTTATGCTTGAATTAATCAATAATAAAACCTTTAGACGCGATAATAATTTTTTAGAATGATTTTAATGATTTTTTTAATTATAAAAAGCACTTAATTGAAGTTTATGATAAAATATTTTAAAAATCAGAAAATAACATTAGTAAATAGTAACTCACTTTCTAACAAATCGTGTAAGTTATTTCATTGTTTATCAGAGATACCACCGGAGACCTTTAAATTGTTGATAAAGTATCTGTAAATAAACAAAAAACACAATTTAGTGTATTATCTCTAAGGAAAATATGAAAAGAAGGAAAATACAATTTCTCCCCCGGGGGAGGTATGGATAATCGATTTGTGTTGTGATCACGATGTAAGAGACGACAAGACGAAACAATCCCGTCGACAGATCACTCAACATGCGCCATCGATAAAGATTACTGCTGCTTTTCCCTAGCGCTCATGTTATCGTCCTGTTAACGATAATGTTCCAGTACCAGCAAACCAGTCCCTGTCAAGCCCCATCCAAGTGGGAACCCTCCGTCACCATTAACATCCCGTAACGCGAAAGAACCGAACGAAGATCGGTCGAACGGACGAAACAGTTCCCGAAACAAAAATGGTTTAAATTTATGTTCTCACCCACTGGCCCAAGTACCGGTACGGGTGGGACCGTGATGCATTTTGTACTGTGTGCAGCAAACGAACGCACACAGTGCAACCAGTACCCGTCCGAAATTCATTTGCTTTCATCTTTAACGCCGTCGACGCGCCGTCGGTGACGAGTGATGCGCGGATCGGTCCGAAGGGTGTGAAAAAATAAAGTCGCGCCGGACGTCAGCATTAAGCTGTTATGCTGCCGCAGTGCCCCGGGGTGGTGATTGCAGTACCGGGGTGTGACATTGTCGGGGTTTGCATGCGAGGGCAGCGGCAACCATCTTTTGCAGTGCGACGGTACAAAACCACTTGAATAATTTCCGTATACATAATTCATAACGCTTCACGGAACACGATCGACCGTTTCCGTAACGCCTTTGATGGATGCAGTTCGGTGGATGCTTCAGAGGAGACTTTTTCTTCGTTTGCTCTCGCAGCCTAAAACTTGAGTGTTTCCACGCTTTAGAATGTGTCTGGATTGGTCTGTTTTAATGATGCCGTTAAAGAAGGTTTTAAGTTTTGTGCAGAATACAGTACCCTCGAAGCTAAATGATGTGAATGAGAATCATTTAAAAATCACTTCTTTTGAAATGTTTCAACTGAAATTTCATCGTGTGGAATTGTCATTTTGTTCTTACGATTGTTTTGAATTGAAATGCTATAGTAAAACTGTTTATAAGTAATATAAAACAAGTAACAATTTCCCTAAAAAATATAATTCCTAACGATTGTAAGATGTTCTAAGCAAAACACATTTTCTAAACTTCTTTCCATGTGAAAACAAATCACAAATTTTGTTCCGTCTTGCCAGCTTGCTTTGATCTAACCCCGTTTTGCTCACACCATAAGCTTAATAGTTTATGATGATAATTGTGACAGCTCTTCCTTCAGTCACGCTGCCTTGGCTTGCATTAACACTCTCTTCCCAACACTACGACACACTGGGAACGGTGGTTGCAGGCTGAGTATAAACCATCTCAATCAGGCGTGCGTATAATAGAGATACCAATAAATTGTACCATCATTACAAATTTAAAAAACAAACCATGGTAAATGCGATTGCCTCACATTGCTGCTTTGTTGCTGCGATTGCTTTCACTTCATGTGGAATGTGTTCTTCTCACTAAAACAGTGAAGATCACTTTGTGCTGTCTCGGTGCATTCATTTGGAGTCTGTGCACTTGGAGTTGAAGGTATTAAAATTCCTATTTTATGTTATGTTCTCATTATATTCAAATAACAGTAGACTTTAATTAGATTTGAACATCAAAACATCACTTAAAAATAATCTTTTTGTTTTGTACTGATAAATATATTATTTCCCAAAATACGTTAAAACCATCACCTCCACAAATTATTTCCATAGGCATAGACTTTCTTGAAGAACTTTGGCAAATGGTTACGGTAGAACGTAATGCCAGTACCATTACACTAATTGGCATCCGAACCACGACGCTGCACGCTTGCGGTGTACTGAAGTCATCCAAAAACGTTCGAATCTTGAACTTTCAGCATGCAGTTCCACCGTACCGGGACCCCGGGAATGTTAAGCCTTCCAGCCTGGATGGCCCATGGCAAACCATCGGGACCACCAAATGACCAACATACTTCAATAGTTGATTGAATTGCAAGGGCGCACAATTAATTTCACCCGGCAGCCCTTTACGCTAGACCATCGCGGTGCCAGGGCATCTGGTGAAGTACCGCGATCGATCGATGATGATGCCGACCGGCCTGCCCATCGATTAGGCTTCCGTTCATAATTTGTGCAATTTATTAAATGACTTCCTCGGCTCTGCCATCCCCCCCCCTGATAATGGTTTTTGCACCGGTTTGCATACGAGCCGTGGAAAGTAGGGCACAAGTTTACAGAATGTTCCGGTACCGGTGGAACTTCCGATCGATGGGTGACGAATGCCGGAACCCTGCCTGCCAGTGGGTAGAAGTGTATGGTAATGGTGGCACCGCCACATTTGCCTGGCCTGTAACTTGAACACCAATCGACACCTTGCCATACCAAACGTGGAACCATCAGCATGGGAAAGGTGATACGGTACAATACCTTTGGCAGTTTGACAATTTCGTGCCACGTGGGTTGACACGTGCGATTGTGTGCGGAATGGAGCACAATTTTATAATAAACTTCCCGCCGGTGTTGGTACTATCTTCGCTGCACCATATGCACCGGGTGGATTATGCATACTTACACACACACACACACACACGTATCGTGATGCACCGTTGGACGGAATGGTAGGAATGCATCATTGCATTATGCAACGCTTATGGTGCATGTTGCGGTACGATTCTGTCCACCGTTTTGGCATTTGATAGTGAAGGTCTTAAAGCATTTTATAGCAATACCGGTTCGTAAGTATGCGTGTGCAATAAACAAAAAATTTAAATGATTCATCGGTACGACTGAAAGGCTTTATCTCGCTTTAATGAGTTATGTTATTGTGCAACGGGTACAATTATATTGCTTAAATATGATTATATGTGTCTTCGTTTTGAGATAACTTTTAATTATATTTTATTTTGATATTAATCTCATTACTATCAGTATATGAATCAAATACTCATGTATATGTACATAAAGAAAACTTAAATGTAAAACTTCAGGAAGAATTTATGTTGCTATGTCAAGAAAAGAGCTACGAAAACAATTATAATATTGCATATAACTTTTTAAACGGTTTCCTCAAAATGATGTAAGAAACTATTTTCCAGAATAAATTAACGAAAATGGTAAGCAAAATGTTAAGTTCCTCTTATTGATCTATTGAAAAGACTTCAAATATCACTTTATGAAATCCTTTTTCATAAAAAAACCAGCTTTTAGTTTAGTTCAACATTTGAGTTAGATGTTAAACGTTGCAGTACACTTTTTTGGTACTTTAACCACCAGAACATCAAATGCTATCCCCGTTCCATTCTCCGGGAAAAAGTTTTTCTTTGCCAAATGCACATGCAAATACGTGTTTGCGTTTTGCATTTGACCGTTTATAGCAGTTTGTGGTTTCCGGCTTGTTTTTTTATTTTGTGTTACGAAACTTAAAGTGTGCAGCCACCAACACAGCATTGGCAGTGGCAAAGTTGCTGTAATAGTCAAAGGTTTTTCCCGGTAACAGTTGCGATCGAGTTACATGAAAATGGAACACTTTTTTTTGAGACTTTGCCTTTTACGTTTGTTTGATGAAGTCATTTTAGTAGGGTTAAGCTTTTTTGTTTGGTTGATATGTGTGGTTGTTCCATTTTTCGCTTTAAAAATACTGTGAAAAGATTATAAATTGATCGTTCAATATTCAAGCCAAACAATTGTACATTGGATCTTTGCAATGATGTATTGAAAACTAGGGTATAATCATTGGCCCGATCTTGCTTAAAATTAAGTACTAAAATATTATTCTAAATACACTTTCGCGTTGATAATTATTCCAGTCGAACTTTGCAACCGCTCAACTAATTATGTGATGCTACCTGGTAGTAAAGCTTCTACCAGAAACGGTACCCAAAGCAGGTGAATAATACACGAGTTTTAGTAGATAGTTAACATATTGTTAGGAAATCAGTCGCACATATGACCAGTGTATGGAATAATTAATTTGCGACGGATAGTACTTATTTTCGTCGCTCAAAATTTGGCAGCATGAGAGAGGAAAATGTGCCAAACATTGATGATTGTCACGAAAGTTGCACATGTTTCCGGGTACTATAATAGTAATGCTCCGTTTTCGTGGCAACGAGGTAATGCTATATGCAACAGCGAAACAGTGGACCGAGCAAGTTTAATGCGAAATGTTCGGACAAACTATCCCGGTTACGGAGGTTTTTAAAAAAAGTTCTTCATCGAAACAACTTTGTGGTCATGTTTAGGCGAATGCATCAATTTGCATGTACGTGGAGTATTAAATATATTTTTCGCAAAATAGAATGAGCGTTTTGTAATTACTGCCGGTGTGCTGCAAACATATTGAAGAGAACATTTTTCCACTTGCACTATTTGTAATCGAAAATCATAGCACAGCAGCCGATCGATCGATCGCGTATCGCTCGAAATACATTGTGTTGCCTATCTAACCTCAAACCATTATCGACAGTTTTGAAAAATGATTGATGGTTGCATGCTTATCACAATGGAATGATTTGTGTACGTAAAAGCAGTAGATTGAAACAGGTTGTTTTTGTTGTTGTTGTTTGGTTTGTTATTTTATATTTTATTCCTATAATTGGAGTGTCCTTTCCACTTTCGACAAGAGTGGTGTGATATTTTTTTTTTTTTGTGTAATGATATTGCCCCTGTTCGGAAGTGATTGTTACAAGCAACACAATGATGGAAAATGGAAATTGATTTTGTAAAATAACGCATGGTGCATAGCGCAATATCAAGACTGGGGGACGAATGATTTAAGAGCTGCCATGCGAGATGCGGTCACTATCGATGAGCTCCATTATGGTTGTGGCCTTGTCGTTTTTTTTTTTGTTTGCGTTTGGCAGTTAATAGGGAACAATAAATTTTAATTACATTTTATTCTCCCTCCTTGCCCTTATTGCTCCTGTTTTGTTTTCAATTTGTGTTTTTGTTAACATTGTTGGAAGAATTATATACACTCAGCAATTTTGCTCATCTTTCTGAATGGTGTGACAATTTTCACTTATTTATTTCAGTTCGAAACGAATGTTTGAATCAAATAACATTTTATAGTATTGTTTATAGAAGATAGTATAATAGAATTATTGGGGTGAAAACTGAGCTAACCTTCTTGATAAAGTGAAATTTGATCTTCCTAATGGAAGCCAAGTCTCACGAATAAGGAAAAAAAATTAAAAAATCAATCTGAGTATCTTGTTATGCGCAGGAAATCGTACCACCACAGATGCAATGCATCAGTCGAAATGTAACCCACAACGCCACATTTCATAAAAAAGTAACTGAAAAAAGGGTAGCACATCTTCCTGAAAACATTCTAAGGGCAAGTTTATTACATCCACCCTTGACAGACTCGCAGCCTCTGGGCACATTGATAGTTTTTCACGAACGTAACAAATATGATGTTGCCGCAACTGCAATCGAATAGCGAAGGTACTGACGTGCATGATTGGCCTGCTATTGTGCGAACCAGAAGAAAGAAATTTCCTTGCTGTTCGTCATCGTTATCGGCAAACGCTGATTCCCTCCAGGGAATTTTGCGCGAAAAACCTTTTACCGATTGCGTGAAAAGATGTTAAGCTATTGATTGAAATTAGCTTACAGCTATGCCATCCAATCACTGATTACGATCGTGCTGTGTACGATTTCGGATGAATAATTCTTCGACCGGTGTTCTAACGGTAATGCCAAGTAGCATGATATCATGATGTCGTGTTTAGCTCTTACAATCCATCATATTTTACAAGCCTAATTTGCTGCACACTGTCACATTAGCTGGAACCCTATTGTGGGTCCGGTTTAGACCGGGTGGTCAAATGATTTGTTGATGAAGCACTCAGCCAGTAGTTAAACATGCGCATTAATGTGCATCCTCGAGTGTGTACAGTGGCTGGGACTGGGAGAAGCTTTGTCTTGATTTAAAGCCGCGGTTTTGTGCTTTTGGTTGTGTTTGATATGTTGATCTGATATATTTTATTAAATGTTTGTATGTTTATTTATAATAAATCATAAAATTACTAGAATAGCTCGAAATGTTTAGCTAGTCATTATGGAATAGCCTTGAGGAATACTTTAAAATTAAAGTATTTTTTGCTTGATGTATGTTAAAATTTAGTAAATTAGATTAAACAGATAGCAATGCTGCAACATTAAATCATCCCCATCGGTAGCAAACGTTCATCTTAAACTCACCATTGACATTAGAAAGCGCCAAACGCTTCCCAGCACAATCAACCGTGTTTGTTCCGACTTCTTGCCCCGGATTGTGGATTTGCAGTGGAAAGAGAATGTCCAAAGGGGCACTTAAGTGTAACGACGGATACCGTTTACCTGCCGAGCATTTGGTTGGTTGCAATCGTCTGTTCGTTTTTGCATTTTGCATATATTTACGCGCACCGGGACGGCGTAAAGTTTGAACGTGCGCTAGGGGACATTTATGTGTTTGCTGATGCTACTGCTCTTGTGGAGCTTTTAAATTTGATTCAATTTCCCCTGTTAGATGTGCTTTAACAACGAGAGTTTAAGGATAAATATTTGGAATAGATTAAACACATATTAATTCAAAGCTTCATTCGTTACAGCTAATGCTAGACTCCGCAGCATGGCGTTTAATGTGCAAAATGTATGATCTCTATAATATTTCCAATGATGGTTAATACTTCCGAACTCTATCATGATATCCTGACCCATAAATCGTATCGGAACGACCGTTATTAGCAGTTACATTTGATGAAAACTCATTCAACCGATCACAACCGTCTTACACGTGACCACAGTAACGTTGTAATTTGCTTTACCTTTCAATACAGAGTTCGAACCCATTCGATTTGCCCACATCCATCGCCCATCGGTGGTGGCCTTTGCAAATGGAACAGATCAGCACACACAAAAAAACATCCCCACACCGTTACAGCAAATCGAATTCGGTTCAACTGTCGGGCAGTGTTGGTTCATGAATAGGGAAAAAAACATTCGCCCTATCGCATTGGGAGTTTGATTTGGTTTTCGGTCAACCCGTTCCAACCATGGTCAACGATCCAAATGATCGAAATCACAGCGCAAATGGAACTGCTTAGAACGGTTGGTGGGTGATTTGGTCTGGTCTGCAACCAAATGGGACAACGAACGAACGAACGAACACTGCTGCCTTGTTGGGAGTTGATTTATTAAATTCAGCATCAACCATCATGATTTTACACTAAAGTGTTTACATTTAAATTGCATTCAAGGCAGAAAGAAACTTTGGGGTTTCAAACAGAATTTTCAAAAATTTCATTGTATTAATTTTAGCAGTAGTTGGTTCCAACATTTTGCCTGGCTGCTTGCACCACCAATTCGATTTTGTGCTTGTGAAAAGTTCGTACCAGAGAAGCGAATGCAGGAAATTCCCTCTGTTCCGGGCAACCGTCGAACCAACTGTCCAGTTTGTTGGTCCAGCTGTCGATCGCCTGGTGCCTTCAGTTCGACAAGGCAGCCCAAGAGCCAATGGACCGTTTGGGTTCGATACGAACATCGGTACGCTTCGGTGCCCTTTTTGCAAATTCAACACCTCCGGTGAAAAGTGACCAACGGTCTCTGCTTTCGTGCTTTCACCTGTGCGCGCCGGGAAGCCCACTCCCTTTAGGCTACTGATGACTTTTGCACCGAGTCGACCGATACGACGAGTAGCTCATACATTATTCCACGGGACTTTCGGGAATGGGAAATGGGGTGTACTTGTTCGTTCGTTTTTTTTTTGTTCACCCACAAACCGATCCTCAAAACCTGGCCGGCCAGAGCTCGCTGACCCTGAAAGGAGGAAAGGTGGATTTTCCCGATCGGTGTGTGCCGAGAAGCAGGAACCGGGGTTTTCACGTCCGGTCACACACCATTGGCTAGTGTCGAGGGAATGGCAGATCAGCCCGGTACGCCAAACGGCGTAACTCAATCGTGAGAAACACCAACGACACCAACCAGGTATCATGTGTGTCCGCAAAACGACATGTGAAGTGTTTAAACATTTACCATGCAAAATGGAGAAAATAAAACGAAGACGAAGGAAACAAGCAGCAAACTTTGTAAGCGAAAGAAAACGAGAAAGCGAGAAAAAAAGAACTTTTGTTTTGCTGTTTAAGTGTCATTGGGGAGCTAGTGCTAATGATGCTGATGGCAGGGAAATAAGTATTTGCATTGTTATATATGCATTTACATATTGATGTTAATATACATAAGGTAATAATTTTGTAATACATAAAATGATATTGTTTCTTTGCAATTGTTTGATTGCTTTTCACAGATTTATAAACAATTCTAAAACCTATTCGGATAAATGAAAAATTTGGACAATTTCTATTGTCATAGTGAAATAAAAGAAGATTAGTTGAACGTTTTAACCATTCAAAAAGAACGGGCTTGATAGTTTTAGTCCTAAAGCTGCTAATTTAAATGCTTCAAACTGACTTTTCCTTTCCCTTTACAATGGATTTGTTTAAAAGAAATAATACACCGATGGATTTATCTGGGAAGCAATTAAAATGCCAATCATCCTACTTATCGAACAACGTTTACTCCACAAAACACGATTATCGGTTTAACAGGGCAAAAACAAAAAAAAAACAAGCAAGGAATTCACTTTCATTATTTAAGCACCGATTCATTCGATCAAGTCCGGACGGTCAGAGTGAACATGGTCAAGTTTCTCGATGTACAACTTTGTCTACCGTTCCCATCGATTAAATATGGAACAATGCACTTCACCGCACAATTGCAATGGTTTCGATTGCAATGTACAGAAAAGTTAGTCCACGTTCTAGTGCCCGGGCATAGGGAATAGGCGCTTTTTTGCTGCTGCTGCTTCTTTTACATGCTGATAGATTACTCCGTTTTTAATTTGTACGGCAAGCGTTTAATGAAAAGTTTGGTGCCGCAGCAGGAAGAAAACTACTCCACAAAGCAGTTGGTCAGAGTTGATCGATTTGTTGGAGGGCATGGAATTAAATAAAATGGTCCTGCCCAGCTAGTTTGCAGCACAAAATGGGGAAAGTTTTTTTTTATTCTTCTTATCTGAATAAAAGCAATCAGCTTTGTGCGAAAATGTACGAAAAATCAAACTTCAAAACCAGAAACGGAATCCCTCCACGGGCAGTGTTTGTCCCGTGCCATCGGAGTGTTGCTTTTGAGGTGGAACTTTTCCTTATGCCGTCCACATTCTTCCAAGTCCGGATGTTACATACACTGCGGTACTGAGGATAAGATAAGCATAACCGATCAAACCGGAACGAAGTGAGCAGGAATCGTGGAAAAGGTGTGAACAGCGAGAATGAATGAAATAAAAAAAACATTATTGGACCATTTTCCCAGCCCAGGTTCCATCCGACCGTGAGTGGGTTTGGTTTAGTTTGCGGAAAAATGCTCTCACTTTTTCTTTAAAGGAAAGTTTCATTTTTTTTGTTCCATTTTTTGCTGGGTAAACACAAAAACAAACAGCGAAAACTAGCCAGAAATGGAGCAGGAACATAGAGTGAAAGTTTAATCAAACGTAGCAGAATGCTGCAAATTAGAGTTTCCATGTTGTTGAGCTTTAGGTGTGGTCTCGTCTTGTCTTTTTCCTGGTGCTTTTTTGTTTTTGTCTGATGGTACTCCGTGTGAATGTTGTCGGTCGTGTTATATTAGGGGGAGGTTTTTTTTCTGTCGACCCAGACCGAACCCCGGCAGAAGCACATACCATCGTGTCCCATTCCGGTGTGACCAACCGAAAATGGCTGTCCTTTTGTTGCTGGGCAGAAGAAAAAATTCTGCAAAGTCAGCTGAAACGAATGGTATGAATTAGCCCATCGGTTGAGCTAGGACACTTTTGCTAGTCGCACCACGTGCAGTTCGTTATCTGTTCGGCACGCTGTAAAACGGTGGGTGCCATTGCAAACGACGAAAAATGCAACCAACCGGGACCGGTGGGTCGAGTAATTACAACACCATCGGATGAATGTTTCTGCGTGGATGTGGTATGGTTCTGCTGCTTGTGCCTTGTGCAGGTTCGGGAACACACTGTCCCAAAAAGTCCACAAACAAAAAAAGCCAACCCTTTCTTTGCTGGCTCACGGTGTGTTGGCGGTGTTTCCGTGTGATAGTTTAACCGAGGACGAAATGAAGTAATTAAAAATGAAGAAGCGTCCCATCGCTGAGTGCCTTTTGACGTTATACTCCGTCCGTTTAAGTGACAGAAGAATGGAAATGTTATATTGAAAAAACCCGTATAACATGGGTGGTTTTGCACCATAATCCTGGGACATTACTTTATTACTGGGTTTGCCTTTATTCTACATTAGTTAAAAAGATGAAAGCTATGCGCTAGTGGGTATTGGGAACTACACGGAAATGAAGTTATGCTCGGGAAAAGTATTTTTCAAAACAAAAATGACGCACAGCTTTTTATTCGTACGACAGACCCAAAATAGTTGTTCCAGAATATTCAGACTCCGGACACCGGTTGAATTAATATTTAATCTCACACAGGTTCTTTTGGATAAAGCACGGACTTGTGATATTCGACCAATATTGCGCCCAAGTTCTACCAAACAGCTACAAAATATTTGTCCTATATTCGCCAGAAATTCGTGAGACAAACGTCAGAGATTCGTCAGATAGTCGTAAAGCGATCGTCAGAAGCAGGTTGATCAGGAATTGATCCAAAACCATCGGAAAACAGGAAAGAGAAAACTCGCTTCCATTCCTGAGGACCTCCAAGAAGGTTATTAGTCTCGCTTCATTTCCCAATAGTTACAAAATGTGTTAATGTTTTTGTGGCGCGTTATTAAAATTGCTCTAGTTTCGGTTGCAATGGGAAGTAGATCCATAGTGTGGTCATCGACCCAACCAGCATTCCAGCTCAGGGCCTGCGAGAAGGTTGATACACCACTGATTTTTTGTATGCAAAGTAGAGACGGAAAACAAAACAATCTAACAGCAAATCGGCAAAAAATCGTTGCTCATGTCATGCCAGCAAATTAGCTTTTGCAAACGAACACAAAGCGTTTCGGAGCGGATGCTGTGGCTGCAGTCGTTTTGCAGTATACGTACTGCAGTACCTCTGCTTTTTTCCCCTTTTCTTACTTCGTGTGACTTTTTTTCCAGCGAAAATTGAGTTGACGTTTTGGCGTGCTTTTGGGTGGAAATGGATTTCATTTTTGGCCTTACATTCACCTTTCATTTGACAATTGAAGCTTTTCTCCTGTACCGTCTGTTTTTTCATTTGCGTTTCAATTACATAAACTGGGTCACGACTTATCCATGGAGAAGCATTTGAATGCATATCGAGTTGGTATGTACTTTTTTTGTTGTTGCAATTCCTTTAAAGCAACTCAATTTCGGTGACCTAATTCAAGTTTTGGATTTGGTCATGTAACAAAAATGGAACTGTGTAGATCGATCTATTTTGTTCAAAATTGCGTGCCATAAGTTCAAAATCGTTCCTCTATTCCAATGAAATTCCGATGGGTCCATGCGACGTAAAATTGTGAGATAAATACCAAATAACTGGCCACGAATTGAATTTCTTCCAGCGTGCCTCGGACGCTCATTTTAATAACCTGCAATAAATCTTTTCCTGGTTCTTTATTTTATTCACCGTCACCGATAGTATACAGAGCGCACTAATTGAAGCTCAATTAACCATTGTCGTTTCACTTTTGCCATCCTGAGCATATAGGGAGAAAATGGTATGATGCGGTGTTATTTACGACCAGCGAAAAAGACCAATGATGCTGGAAAAACGTTTGTCCACAAATGGTATACAAAACATACATACCAACGTAAGCAGGACCGTAAGCATATGGCAACCAAAAGTGCGGAAAATGTGATAAAAATGCAGTGAATGTGTCCCATCCAGGTGAAAATTACTATCTGCATGGCCAGAATTTTAAATATTTAAATGAGTTGAAAGCGTTGCAATGAAAAATAGGTTGAATCAATTGAGTGTGTTTTTTTAAATTCATATTTTAAATGTTCACGATACACAAACTGAACATAACTGCGATGAAAATGAACAATATCAGTGGAATAATATATTTTTATTTGGTTTGATTTTTTGGAATATTATGCATTCAAGCATAGCTAAAACAAAGAGAGATTTTTGTTATTTATGGTTTTTATTACGTGGAAATAATGGTGAAATGTTATAGGAAATAGCTTAATTAAAAACAGCAACATTTCTAAAACCACACGAGTGCAACCGCATTCAATGTTAGGATAATTGAATCCAAACATATTTTCACGTGAGTTAAAGTTCTCAAAAACGTGGAAAATAATTATTTTCAATGATTGTCATTTTAGCTAAAACATGAAAGAAAAAGTTAAGCCAAATCATATTCTCCGTATTTTAACTCGTTGAATTCGGTAATTTTCCTTAATTAATTTTAAATTGCTTTTTGGTTTTATAAACAACAGCTGTTTTCCTATCATTCACTCACTTCAAGTTGATTTTCCGATAGGTGCATTAAATAAGGTTTGGCTGTGCCGGGGTTTGTTCGTTCGTGTAGCTTGTTACATTACCCATAAACTCACAATAAAATCGATTTCTCTCACCCCACACCGAGAGGTATCCTATTCACTTGCCAACAGTGCTAAAAAGACACCAATCGTCGTAAATTTAGTAGTTGCGCTTTTATGAGTCCATGTGACCCATTCCTCGTAGAAGGAGGTAATAGGAAAAATATTTACACATTAGTGCCGTCGGTCCATCCCAAAAACAGGATGTTTTTATGCGTCGGGATATAAAGCGAGAGTGAAAGAAAGAAAGAAAAACACACAAACCACAGCCAAGGCACAAGTCTCACTAGTTTCGGCATCGCTTCCATTGACCTCGCTGTGTATTGCTGTGTAGGAAGATAACTTTCCGACCCATTTAAGCTTCCTGTCCGGCGATAGTGAGTCAGCGGTAAGGCTTACGGGCCACCAAACGCTGTCACCTATGCTGCGTTGCTACGCTGTTCGCGTGCGAAAGGCGAACGGACGCCATTTGGAGGGTTGCTTTTGCTACGGTGGGCTCATAAAATTGACCACCATATCTTCTGCAGTGCTGCATCGCCTTCCGAGCCTTACTCACCCTTCTTTGCCTCCTCCCCTGCCTTGTACGTGATTATTGCGCTCCATACTTGTGTCCTTTGTGCTCATCGGACCGTGGGCAGCACAAATGTTCCGTGGAAAACGGGTTTCGAAATCTGATTTCACACAGTTAAAGAAGTGAAATTCTACTTTCTTATACGCGTCGTAAAGTGAAAGAAATCCTATTTGCCTACGGTCAGAGTATTGGGTCAAATATTGTTTAATTCAGTTTAGATGTTTTAATAAGGCATGGAAATGAAGAAAAAAATATCAATTATGTTCTAAACTAATTTTAAGGGAAGCTAACGCTTTTGAAACGTTTTTAAAAAATTGGTGATTAGATTCAAAATTATGTGCTTTGTGGTACAAATTTAAAAAATGTTAAAAACCCGATTGAAAACTATACATTGATGTACGATTTTGGAAACTTTGCATCACAAATAAAAAAAAACTCCAATTTCCACTTAAACCTTACCATCTACAGAATTACGAATGCAAATCATCGTTCGCTCCATTCGCGCTACTCATCAGAATGCGACGAAATGGCTCACCATCGTATGCAAACAATCAAACAAACGACACACAAACAACTCAAATCCCGACCGGTGGTCGACGAACGGATACGTAAGATCACACCATCTCGGTGCCACCGGGAACATTGGCAACGATGCCAATCATCGACAGCGAGTTCAAACGAAAGGCAACAGAAGAAATAAAAAAAAATCCAATTGTTTTCCCTGAAGATGAAGCCTTCCCGAATCGAACGACCGACAAAGGGCGTAAAAGAATTGCTCGCGTAATCAGAAAAAAAAGCCCGGCAGCTTAAGAAAACATTCGCCCACGGTGCGGCCACCGTGACAGCGCGACGGTGCCGCGCACAAATGTTTACACGTCGCGGGACGCATAAATCCGCGCACGCATCCGCGGCTGTCTGCCAACGTGTGCAATCGAGCTGCATCGATAAGGGCGACTGAGCGGGAACCTGGAACGTGCCCGTGACTGATGTCGGTTAGCTTTGGGGCTTTGGCCTGCAAAAAAAAATGGGGTAACGTTTGCACATGCTGGTTTGGGTTCGCACAAATCGGGTTGCAGCCCGACAGAGACAATGTTTATGCAGAGCTGCCCGAATTGTGCAAACAGCACCACGTTTGACACTTTCTTTCGTGATTTTAGCGATGGTATGGAATCGTGTGTTTGGTGCGATCCTGTTGTATTTGGGAAGTGAGTTAGATGCTAGCTGTTTTATATTCTGGGGGTTTATGTCGTGTAGCACATAGATATTGTTTCAGGACACTACAAGAAAATTCTAGAGAATTTTCGAAAAATTCCTTTCCACATGAGAAGCACTTGATGTCGTTCTTAATGAGAAATTAATTCTTTCTAATATCTTCCCTATGTGACAAATTCTGAAAAAAAATGTGAAAAAGCTTTTCCTTTTTGTGATATTTTATATAATGCGTAGTCCTAGATAACTTGCCGACAGATCTACAGGACAGGAGTGAATCGTTCATCAGTGATCGTAGTTCATGCAATTCAACACTGATAAAAATCCTTTCGAACTTAATCCAAATCTGCTGATCAAAATTCTAAGAATTGTAACTCATACATGTAAACAGAAGATGTATCACATCTACCGAAAACTTTCGAACTATTTCTGGTCCTATGTTAGCCAATAACCTATCCAAGAGGTTAATTTTATCTTCATTAACAAATCGAATCTGTTACTTCCGTTTGATTAAATTCCAATGCTATCAACCCTCGGCCGATTGTATCATATCGTTCCTCCAAATCTAGCTCTAATGGCTGGAAACGTGCAAACAGCAGTTCTTTTAATTACCATTCTACCAAGTAGCGCGAAACATAAAGTCAGTTAATTGTGTGCCCGAACCAAACCGCTACGACTTGTAGCGGTGGTAATTAATGTTCACGTAATTAAATTGCTATATCTTTTTTTCTCTCTCCCCTGTACAGCTTTGGCACATTGACTGGACGTATAGTCTCGCCTTCGGTGAGTATTTTCCAAACAGCGATTGTTCGACACCGGTCATTGTCGTTTAGAGGGAAAATACCGGCACACGCTTTGTATTGCCGCATGGGAAATAAACGCGCTTGTTGGTACCGTCGGGGCAGATACTTCTTGTGGCCACTTGGAGTGATAATTTATTGATAGCTTCAGCATCCTTGAATGGATGGGGAATGAATACTTAACGTTTTGAGATTTGACTAGGCTCGAAACTTTCCTAACGGAATCCCAGTTCCAGCTGGGCCGACCGGCATGGAATGAGGGCATTGGGACGATGAAGGCCAAACTTTTGTGTTGACTTTACTCTCAAGCACCCGACGACATCCGGTTTGAACGGGGAAGGGGAACCGAGTTTTGCAGGACATCCGCTTAATTATTCCATTCCACGATATTTTCTAGAGGGCTCAAATTTCAACGTTTCGGTTCGACCAGGGTCTATGCAATGTACACTAGAATGTTGGAAGAAAATTATGTACCCATCCACTAGCTAGGGATGCAGGGACAGATCACGGCCAGCCCGAGTGTTGGCTGGAACTTGGAAAGTTTTGTTGTGAAAATTTACGATCCTGTTTACACTCTCCCGGCCATTCTGGAGGTACCGACTGGTCCTCCGAAAAAAAAAAAAACTATCACTAGACGGGCTCGGGTGACCTTCGGGTGCCGGTTGGAATGCTTCCTGGGGAAAAATAGCATTCTCGGACGCTGCTATTGGTGTCCGAGCGCACCCAAGCGAAGTAATAATTTGTTGCTGATCCAATTAATTTCGTACGCAAAGTTTTTCGCTCACTTTCAACGACTCGTCGGGCGGCACGTGGTGTAGAAAAGGCGAAACGTTCGGGTAAAATAGCAAATTAGCGTGTTAGTAAATGACCTGCACGACGACGCGACGAATGGACAACGTTCGGCTTCAAGATGCTTCAAGTCTAGCTTTCGGTGTGTTTTGCTACTAATGACTTGTCGGAGAAATGGTGATAAGTAGCAAAGGAAAATTAGGTGAGCAAATGTCCCAAATCGAGGGTTTCGTTAGTGAGAGAAAAAAGGGGTAGAACAGAGTGAAAAGTTTGCCTTTTAGTAGAAATTATATTTCTACTGCATTTGGTGTTTACTCGAGCGAAATACAATTTCCTTGAACGCGGCAGCACAAGTTGTGATGTCGTTGAGAAGCTATGTTCTGAATTTTGTGTGACCAGCAAGAGATCATTAATGTTGTTAACAAATATGAAGGAAGGAAGTGCTCTTCAAAGCTAAACAAGAGCAATGAAGAAAATTTATTTTATTGCAGGCTGTTAGTATGTACTTTTGGGTTGAAAAACAAATTTTGGTGAATTTTTACTTACAAAAATATTTACACTAGACATCTAGTTCCGTTTTGAAGGTTCCCAACTAACGCTTATATATTGACTTTTTCGTTTAAGATGATGCAGACGGTCGTTGATTTTAAAGGATGTTCCGGTTTGAATGACTACAATTTAATTCTAAAGAATAGCTTTGTACAGGAACGTATTTAACGTTTTAGGAATACTCAAATGGCTGCATAGGTGAGGCTATCGCTTATTACCTCGTTCAACAAAAGGGAGTATTTGTTTAACTCTTTGTAGAAATACTTCGTTCATTGTTTGTATATTACTAAAAGGTCTTCATAAGTTGAAAAAAAAAAGCAACAATGATTGGGATCAATACTGGAAATATGAATGAAGGATTGTTTTCATGATTAATAGCGATTTATTTAAGTACCACCTGCAGTTACAGCAAGGTTTTATTTAAATATTTTTTTTTGTTTTGTAGTTTCAATGGATGAATGAAATCTCTACAATACAAATCCACTGCGGGCGGATAAATAATAATAGTCACCACGTTCATATTTACTGCGCTTTCAAAATGGCGTTCAAAGGAAGTAACTCCAATTCTCCGAACACGGCCACCATTTTCCATTCCCACCGACCATTTGTCAACCGCAGACCTGTCCGGTCGTCCGGCATACGATAATTCATGCGCCGTGGTAGTAATGTGGAGTAAAATAATAACAAAACAAAAAAAAAACACCCACCGAAAAGGAAAATAAATCATTCACAAACAAAATCGTCGTGCGCAAAAAGTTTTTAATGGCGACGCACCGTGATCGTTTTGAAGCGCGGTAGTAAAATTTAATTTACGCTTGTCACTATCAGCATTCGTCAAAAAGCTGTGTTTTGTAAGCGAAAGTTTGTCCAGCGCTGCTGTATAGACGTTCATGTTGCGGTTGAAATCATACCGAAGTTGTTTGGCCGAGGAAACGCTTACATTTTCCATCGATGCAAAGCGTACACACTTTGTGGTACAGTCGGTCCGTCTCGGTCAGCACTGGACAACGGATTTGAAAAATCGTTCGTAAATATTCAAACCTGTCAGAGACGCGCTGGGAAGGAAACGCTCGAAATGCGGAAAACCGAATCTCCTTTTTGAATGCATTCAAATAATTACTATTTTCTAGCTGGCGCCAAATGAATCAATTTTCCATTGGCCAGACATTGTCATTGGGTGAGCGCTTCGCGCCTAATGGCGATCCCGGGTGTACTATTAATTAGGCGCCGTTCCTGGCGCCGTTCGGCTGGCCCTGAAATTAATTCCCAATGTCAACATTCATCATTGCCCGGCGGGGGGTGGTTTCCTGGGTTAGGATGGTTTTGTGCAAATTGAAAGCTCGCCCAAGCCTGGATGATGATGGACCGAAGTGCGCGCTAAGTGAAATTATTCTATCAAGCTTTATTGTTTGCGGGATGTTTCCTTTTCTCGCTTCAATCTAATATTATCCTTCGAAAGTGATATACAATCGGGGGCTGGAGGCTTTCCATTGCATAAATCATAAATTCGATTTCTTCCCAATCGTTTTCCCAATTCCTGTACTCCAGTTTTGTTTCTTAAGTCCCTCTGGAATGCCGTTTCCGTTATGGTAAGGTTTGTTTTTTTTTGTCTGGTAATCAACGATGGTCCACAATTGCGAGGAATTGCCTGCCCATATTGTCCCATAGGTATTGGGTGTATCTACAGAACAATAACATAGCCCTGCTGCTCGAACGATTCCATCCATCGTGGGCGACCAGCACGACGGCCCACCATTTTATTAACATAAACAAATTGGACCCAATAATCGAACGGATCTAGACCGGTGGACGAGGGACCGTGAAATGCTGCAGCTCGGAGCAAATTTGCACCAGCAAAACGCTGATGGATGGGCGCTATTTTGCCTTCCATTTTTCTGGCCGCTCTTGCTTCGAAACACCAAAGTTACTGTGGACCGGCCATTGAACTGTGCATGCAAATGTTGAAGCATGACGAAACGTAAGGACAAGATGTGAGATGCGTATGTTGGGTGTAATCAAATTTCTTCTCTTGAAGCAACCTTGAGCAAGCTGTCCACGGAGGGTCGTATTTCTTGTGATAGAAACGAGCAAGAGGATAGATCGGTTTTGATAGGAAAATTATATCCAAATACGGTACGGGAACTGAATGGTGCGAAAAAAAAAAACACCCGGTGCATGAAGAAAGATGTAATTTTTCTATGAAATTTTTTTTAACTGTACATTTCTCTTTCTCTCGAAAGTATAATAAATGCAAACTAAAATTTGCTAAGAGAAGTTTTCGTTTTATTATTTAAATTAGCTCTAAGGTAATGTAAAAGATTTGCTGGATCCGGGGTTTTGCTGAGATACCCTCAAAATGATACTTATCCCTGTTTGCATAATTTGTACATTAAATGGTATTTAATAAAAGACCTCATTCCCGATGTTAATGGTCGGAGATCATAAGCGTAGAGAACTACTACAAGACAATAATGATGCAACAAATTAATTATTAAAGGACTTTTTGCAAAAATAAATGTCCCTGGATGGGCTTCGGATGCGAAAGAACTTAAATATATATTTTAATTTAATTATAATTCGTACATTAATCCTTCAAATGTCATTTTGACAAAATTTCCCCATACCAACTCGTAGCAGGAAAATGTGGAATGAATTCAACAAATGGTTTAATATATCATACCCCAAAAACCTTCCCCAAAACAGTAATCGCCTGCTGTAGGTGTACAATTTTCCACACTTTAACGCATAATAGCCCTTTAACACCGAAGCTCAATAAAACACTCTGCGAAGTGTAATGAAGTCAAATAGGGAAACTAACTTTCACTTGTGTGTTTTCCTGGTGAAACCATGGAATGCTCTCGGCCGATTCTATTTAGCCAAGTGACCGACAAACGCACGACGTACAATTGTATTCGGGGACGCTTTTGCTTCGCAACACGGCTGCATGAAATTGCAAGGATGCACTGCAGCAAACTATTCTCCGCACACTATCTTGCACTTCTCATCTGTACCCTCTAGTACTCCGTTTCCTTGAAGCAGCAGCAGCAGCAGGAAGTGCAGCATAAAGTTTATAAAGAGCTGTGAGCTGTGGATGTGGTTGACGATGTGCCGTTCCCGTTCCCGTTTTGTTTTTTTTTGTCCACGATTTAGCTCGCCGGCCTTCAGACAGACAGTCGAGAGCAGGCGTCTCCATCCGGCCGGGCAGCTAAAGGAGGGCTGGCTATTTTGAACTGTTTATGCATTATTAACGTTTGGAAAATCGTAAACAAAAGCCACATACACTCGCACACACTGGTGGCAGCACGAAAGGAAGATGCGACGGACGAGTTATGCACCGAATAGCAACAACACTCGGATGCTGGAGACATCCGTTCGCGTAGCGCAATTGCAATTACAGTTGAGCTGTTCTGCGCGTGATGTTTTGTGTGGAGGCTGATAGTAGCATTAGAAGAAAGATGTCTCCTTTTAATGCGTCTTTTAAATACACTCAAAAGGAGTTTTATTGTTTTTTTGTTGTATAGAACCGTCTTTGTTATAAGCAACGCTTATAGCTAACTTTATCCTAAATCGGAGAAACAACCGAGCGGAACACAACAAAGCAAGAATATGAGTTAAATTACCTAGCTTTGGTCATACCTTGCTGGTCATACCTATACACCTTCGCGTGAGCATGACCTCATTCGGTCACTGAACTAACGAGAGCTGAGTTGTGTGTTTGCGTCCCGGTTTCTGTACGCCGGCAGCGCGGTTTTGCCCTATTCGCTACAAATTGTTCGCCCGGCAACCCATCTAAATGATAAGTAGGTATTTGTTCGGGAAATATGCAACTACCACATAACAAGCACGCCGTCCCCCGAAGATGGTGGCGGGGATAGTGGAAACAAATTAATGTTTAAGGGATGCGCGAGATGTTGCGAATAGTGGCTGGAAGCTTGTTTACGGGTCAGTATCATTTATTGCATCCGAATCCAAAATGGTACGGTTGGATCCTGTGCAGGAGCACTGTTTTGAAGGATGTTTGTTTCATTGTAGGGTAAAACATATATTTTATAGCTTCCTCTATTAGTTTTGGGACTGTTGAGACTAATTTATTGATTACGTTTAATGAGATGTGCTTTTGATGATTCCAATATGGTATGGGCGACTCATAATAATCTATCTTAAGTTTGTCCCACCAAAATTACTGGATCATGAAATCTAATTTAATCTAAAAGAAAATGACGTTTCATTATTGGGTAAATGTATCATAAATTAACTAAGATTTAGGAAATTATTTCCCAGAACCAGAACCAGAAGTTATAACAGATTGATTTGTAAATTTTAACCTTCAACGATACACAGAAGATCAACTTTTACCCTTTCTTTAAAATCATCTCCATCCCAAAATTATGAATGAAGATTACCATAGCAAAGAGTCTTGATTGCCGACGGTAGTTCAGGTACGGAGGCAACGTTTTACTTACACATCGAGTGTGCGCCGCCATGTGAAGTGTAATGTGTCGGAAAATTCCTCATGATAACATGAATAAATTACGGGAGCTTTTTTTTCTCCATCCTCTAACTCCACCTCCCTCCCATTCCCCTCCCTTAAAACACCCCGTGGAAAAGCCTAAACTGGCTCCAACAACGAGCAAGGCTCTTATGAGTGAAACAGGTGCTCGAGCTGACTCTTTGTTCCACACTGGACCAGTGTGGCAAGCGTTTTTTGCTTGCTCTTGCATTGCCATTTTGAATGCTTGATTTTCATGCTTGACTCGAGTGTCCTTAAAATGAGATGAAATGAGAAGAGCCAACAAAAAAAAAACAAAAATGTAATCGTCGAGGTGCCCCAGGTATGAAGCTGCACCATCGTGTACAATCTGCGTGAAAAGTGAATTAGATGAAGGTCAGGTAAATGAGAGTGAATGATAGAATAATTCAATTCAAGTTTTGTCCTTGCTTGCAAAATGGAACGAAAAAAAAGCTCCACCTTGTTACATGGGATGGGAAAGAGAAAGTGGTGGTGGGTGAAAATAACTAATCATAAAAAAATCCGCCCCAAAAAAGAAACTGTCATTCGGAAAGGATAAAACGGGATATCCTTTCGAAAGGGAAGAGAGAAAAAAGAAGGTTAGCAATTTTTCTTCGCATCCACAGCCTTTCTTTTCCCATGGCGCGTTTTGTGTTGCGGAACGAGTTAACCTTTTCTTTTTCTCTCTCGCTTCACGGCACCCGTTTGCATGGGACAAAAAAAAACACCGTGCACGTGGCTTGCGGCTGGATTTGTAACTCCCAAGCGTACATCCTTCCATTTTATCTAGTTTCGAAAGTGAGTGAGTGAGTGAGCGAGTGAAGTCAACGCTGGAAGCATGGCAGAAACATTGTAAGTGGATCTTCCCTCGAGGGAAAAGAACCCATTCCTGTGGGTGGAGTGGGAAAAAAGAGACGCCAGAGGGGGGAGGGATTCGCGTGTTTCACCCTTGGCTGGCTGGCCGTGGATCGTAGGTCATGGATCAACGTTTACGATGATGGTAAGCGGACCGAGCGACCGTTTCGATCTTTGTTGTACGAAAAATCGAAAGGAAACATAAGCTAGGTCACTTTAATCATGTTTCAATCTTTTGGAAACAATATTCTGCTTTATTGGATTGCGCTACTCCGAAACGAACGTGCAAAGGATGTGGGTTTTGTTTGTTTTTTGCCTGTGCGGTTTGTGTGTGTGTGTCCTTTGTTTTTGAAAGAATTTTGCCTCTAGTATTGCTTTTATTTCGAGGCACAATATTTCGAGCAGTAACAGGAGCTTCCCGATGTAGCTAGATATGTTTCTTAATAAAAAAAGCTAATGTTCTGTTTAGAATAACAGATGAGTTGGTATTCGTTTCTTTAAAATATGCAACGTTCACTTCGCTCAGCAAAAGGGACCGCATGTAATTTTCATAATTTCCTAACCACCCAACGCGTTGCAGCTCAAATGAAAACACATTATGGCAGCAGAAGAAGAAAAAACCCCTCCCAGAATGTTAGCTACTTTACTATAAAATTAGTAAAACAACAAACCTCATAGTCGGCAAACTTCTTGGTCGTTTAAAAAAAGAAAAAAGCAACCAAACCGAAAAAACACAGAAACAGGAAATGGTTGAGGTTTTCAACCGCCATTTACGGATGTGGTGCAATTTGAATCGAAAGCGCGACACCGTCCCTGCCAGCGGGCCAACCTACCGAAAGGACCCTGCACTGCAAAACTAATTTCAACCGTCAGCTAAGGGACACGCGGGACGGAAATTATCGTCACCTTTTGCCGTCACTTAATGACCCTTGGGAGGTTCAAGTGGCTGCCCGCCTGCCTGTGTGTGTATTTTTGTTTTTGTGAACCGACGAAATCTGTCGTCCTTTAAGGTCGAAGAAGCCAGATAAACAAAACCTCCGAAATAAAAAGTAATAAAAGCAAAAAGAGAAACAACAACAAGTCAACAAAGGCAGTGGCGTTTAAAAAGAACGGCCTATTTCCTGGTGGGTAATCTGTTGGGTGGCTCTGAACGATGGTAGTAAATTAATTTTACTCAAGATTACTTTTTCGTTGTTGCATTTGCTTGTTTGATTGTGGTTACCGTGCCTGTACCGGTGACCTTGCTGGAAGCACCGAATGATCTTAAAGAGATTAAAAAACGTTGGCAAAGCATCACCTTTGGTGAAGGCACTTGAAAAACAAATTATACAAATCCATCGCGCCGCCAGTTTGAAGGATCCCGGAGGCGCGTTTGACGACCGAGACCGCGAGCAAGAGAGAAAAATGGTAAAAATGTAACGAAATCAGGGGCGGATTATTGTGGACGATAAATTTGGCAGCAAAAAATAAAACAAAAAAAACAAAGAATACAAAAGACACCAGTAATAACCATCATTGGTTTGATTTTTAAGGCCTGTTTGGAAAGCTTCCCATTTAGCGTAAAAGTAATTGATGGGCATTAATTAAGCCAAATTGAAACAAATGGCCATATCGGTCACTGCTGGGAAGGTAATTGGTGAGGTACGGATTGCTGGAGTGGAGTTCTGCCATGTGGTCACCTTCAGATAAGGTTAAGCGGTGTAAAGCGTTGATAGAACGCTGACATTACTCAGAAGTGAATCTCGATGTAAAATGATTATTCAGTACCAGTATGAAATATTTTTTACCGTATTATAAGAGAAATCAAAGTGAAACAATTTGTTGATGACATGCGAACTGGAATTACTGTATACATTTTATGGAAAGTGGGTAAATTAAGTGTATTACAGTGATTTTGGTGGGACAAGCTTTAGATTATTTACTTTGAGTTGCTAGATCTTGCAATTGCTTTATTGTATGATTTATTTAATTTGTGATACCAATTTTAGGGAAAAAACAGCCTGATTTCCTTCATTACACTTCAGTTAGTTTATGGATATAACGATCTATTTTTCATCATTGAATCTTTCCTTCGATTACCATTATAAACTCTCCAAATGGAATTCATTAAACAACTTTCTATTATGTGTTTTTTTTGCTTTTTCCCCAGATATTCTCGCACCCTTTATGTGTCACAAAACCCGTCACACAATTGTACCGTTTGTCACTCGAGAGCAAGATTTTAATTAATGAAAACTGCACACAGTACCATTATGTTTAAAAAGGACCGTAGAGACCGAACGCTCATCAGGAATGGCCGGCTGGAAAGTAAATTTAAAGTCCGCTCACTCACTCACTTACTGCCCATTACCCAGGTTCGTGTCGAGGTTCGAGAGCAACTCGAACCTAATGAAGCAACCACTACCGAGTCACCTTCAGGGAGTTTGGTAATGAAAACGTACGGTGTTGATGAAGTGCAAAAGTGCACACGTCTACCGCTGTGGAACCTGAAAACTAAAAAATTAATGCAGTTGGAATAAAAAAACAAAACACAGAAGCCAGGTCCAATATTTTCGCAACGCAAGCAACGGAAAGTTCTAAAGTCTAAACCTTGTTCCGCCTTGTGAGTTGTGCGTTGTTTTATGCGCTCGTTGTCCTTGTCCATTCGGACGGAGCTTTGCTATTTGTTTATGTAAATCAACCATAAATCATTCAACGAGCTGTCCACAGTAAAAGCGCCCCATTTCACGTGCCCCCCCGAGTAGTGCATGTGCAGTTTTTGAGGCTTTCCTTTTAATGTACTACTTCACTGTACGGCGTCCTTACTGTACCGAGTGGTTAAATATCTGTCACCGTAAGAAAACGAAGCGAGCGGACTGTACAGGCGCGTTGACTGGAACTAAATTTCAAAAATTCAAAGAACTCTCTGCTGTGGGCTACTTTTTCGCTCAACTCTTGACAGCAGCACGCCTTCCATGGCGCATACGCTCGGAATCTCGGGTTCTGGTGCTTATGTTTTTTTCTGTTTTAATTTTAATGCACAATCTCGCTACATTGCTGGCACAGCGGATGCACCAGGCCAGCAGGATTGGGAGGCGAAACAATGAATTTAAAATGTGCTAGCAGGGCGTGCTGTGCACGTTGACGTGTCTTATGATCGTTTGATGCACGTCTCGAGGTTAACACAAAGGCTTTTCCATTTTTAGGAAGAATGAATTACTTTTAGAATTCTTTTAAGTTGGAATTGTGCTATTCCAGCATTTTTTTTGTGTTTTCCCTCAAACAAATTCTTCATTGAAATGAATTTTTACATATTTAAAACATTCCGCTTCATTCGTTGATGATTGAGTTCCTTCCAGCCGTAGCTTATAATAACGGCTAAAATTTCATTTTCCCGTAACGATCGTGCAAGGTGTGTGCACGCTGTTGTAAATATAGCTCACCCAAAAAAAAAAACATAACCTCCAAAATTGTGTAATGTTTGCAACACCCATAAGAAAAAGAACCGTCACAACAACGGAAGCAACAGCAAAATACGATAGGCAATGTCGTAGGGAAATGTAATTATACCAAACCAGAACGCCTACAGCACCGGGAAGAAGGAAAGCACAGTTCTTGCCTAAGTAAATGGAATTAATTCTGGTGAAATGTTTCACGGGCGCTTTGTCCAATTTTGGGCACAAATCTACCGTACACGCCGACGCCTCTAATAATAGCACTTTAGTGTGTTGTTGGTGCTTTCGTAGCTAAAAATATGTATTTCCCACTGCCGGGTAAACAGAACCGGCAACAGAATGGCATTAACTGTGCGTTGCTCTTATGTGTTCGCTTACATGCGTTAGTAGACAATAACGTAATTAGCGACCGGGTGTTTTCACATGAAGCGTGCGTTCTGTTGGCTGGGCTTTGCACGTCCCCAGAAAGGATATTCATTTGTGTTTCATTCGAAACATATTTCATTTTGTTCGAACGCAACGATAACAAGGTGACGATGATCAACTTAAACACGCCACAAAACTAATGTAAAGGATGCGACCACGAACGCTGTCCGGATGAAATTACTTCATCAAAACCGCTGCTGCGGCTGCGTTGGGTTGACTTTCCGGCATCCGGGCGTGTGAATGCGTCATCGGTGAACCGGTCGACTCAGAAATGCTGAGGTTTCTGTTTCACTCCTTGCTGGCTGGTCATTTGTTCTAATCCGGGCTAACGTCTCCGGTTTTGGGGTTGTCTCACGTTGGGTTAGCCCCCGATCACGACCATCCCAAGGTGTATGTATGTAAGGGCCGTTAAATCCAAACCAAGGTACGCTACACATTCTGAGCGTCTTCGGCATGCACGGTACGTGCCGGGTTCCACACAGGACCAGGGCGCACAATGCGCACGAAGGATCAACCATCGTGGCACACCGGGGCCACATCACGTTGGAAAGATCCAAATGGTACTGGGATCAAACCACACTGACGACTGCTGCTGTCTTTTGCCGGCTGCTGTCTTAGGACAGCCACGAAGGAAAGACTTCTATTAATTCTACCTGCCCAGTGGATGCTGCACACTAATTGAACATATTTGTACTGGCGTGTGCGTCTTGAAAGGGTTGGCCGCTGTTTGTACTGTTTGTACCGACCCATGTCTGTACAGTGGCATTCATTTGGCCACATTTCATTCACCATCGCAACCGGATGAGATAGCTGGCAGCTAAGAAACATTCAAATGAGTTTTTGTATACTCTGCCGGTACATCAGATCTGCATTTTGTTTGTATTTATATATATATATATACATACAAACCACCAATCGCACCAAGAGCAGAGTTCCTTCACGTACTGTGGTGACTACTCTGGATGCTACTTCTTAATTATTTGTTCTTTGAAATTAAGCCAGCTGCATTAAGGAAAGCTTGTTTGTTTAAGGTTGATACTAGAGAGAATATGTTTGCATGAATAGGTGTGCTTTAGTAAGACTTGAAAATATTCTTCCATTTGAGACCATGTTATTGCTTTTATATCAGGTTATTTTACGATTGATGTTTATAGGACAATCATGCACAGATTGAAGCGAAATAGAATTTATAGTACAATTATATACAAAATCAAGTTTCGGCAGCTTTGAAATGTAAGCTATGCGCATTAAATCCTATTTGTCTCTTCATAACTTTTTTATTTGATTCTTTCAATTTCTTGTCTGTTTCTTTGAAAGTTAGTTTTGTCTGGTCACTAACAATATGTTTTAGAAGTTTTGATGATTTTTTTATAATTAATTTTTGTTTTCATTTTATATGATAATGATTAATTATTTAACAATATTTGCTCAATTTAAACACATAGGAATATAACTGAAAATTGACAAGATATGTAAAATTCGTCGTTTTTTATTGCAAACGAGTGCACCACAATCATGCAAAGGTAAAACAGTTAAAATGAATAAAAACATCCTCTATCGCCTATCGCTTATCGTGGAAAGCTCAACCCAAACGTTCCATTCGCACATGATCTTTCGTGACATTTATTGTAATCCTGCTGCTGCGTTGATTCTTGCTGCAATTACCGTTTCGTAAAACAACGTCTCTCACGTCTGGACCTTTTAATTGCAATCTGGGATTCTAGCCGTAGCCGTTACCTTCTTCACGATTTGGCTCTCCACATCAACACGTCCAATTGGATCCCGTTTTTTCTTTCCTTCGATAGGAAATTGAATTTTACCGACACCGTTTGCTTCGTTGCATGGGTACTAAAAAAAAACAAATATGGAGGAACTCGGGTCTCATTAGTGAAGCGTCGGCGAACAAACTGTTTGCCCAAACCCTTCCCCCCTTTGTGGGAGTGTGGATCGAGGATTAGAGCACATTAGATTGTGGATGGAGTTTTCTTAAGCCACTGCACCAACTGTCAGCTGTCATTCGTAGCCGAGGCTGTAAGCTGGGTGTCGCTCGAGCGAGCGAGTTTTCATTTCCCGGAAACAATGGCCCCGGATGGTTTGGGTTTTGTGCAACTGCAGCAAATGCAATAATTCCGTCCAGTGCCGTAACACTCGCACCACACACAGTGCAGACGGATGGCCACTCGAATCGTCGATCGTACAAAACCCGGCCATAGTGCGGTGGTGCATCTGCTTTTGTGTGCCGCCTTCCCCCGGGAGTGTTATTCCTGGCGGTGTCGTGAAGCCTCCAAGCATGTGAGTGTGAGTGGAAAACAGAGCTTAAGCTGTAAGCGTTGAGCCAATCATTTCCACTCGACACTTGCCGGTTGGAAGAAGCACTCCAGCAGGAAACTCCCTCGGCAAGCGCACTGTTGTGTCAGTTCCATCAGTTGGCAGTTTGGGTGTGGCCGCGTGCGTGTGTGTGTGTGTGTGATAGTGGAGATAGTAAAGTTTTCTCTCAAACAAAAAAAACTCACACCCATTTTCCTTCCAATGGAAAATCGTCACTAAAAATTGGTTCGCTCAAGCGGGCAGCACGGCAACGGACAACACTGGGTGGCTGTGAAATGGTACCCTCGAGAGATGCAGGGTTAACGGCCGGAAGGAAGGAAATCTGGAACCACACTCGGCTGAGTGTCGTCCGTCCGAGACCCGACCGTCAAGTGGAAAATCTCAACCACAAAACCCCTACCCCGGGGCTAGGGAGCAAAATTTAAGCACCGGGTCGAATTTTATTTCCGGACATGTTTTCGGTTATTTTTTTTTTCATTCCGTTGTTCTTTTTCGGCATCGGTTTTGTGTTTTCTCTAGTAGCACCGCCAACAAGCGAAAACTGGTCAACTGGGTCAGCGGGACAAAGTTTGAAGTAGCTTGCAGTGGGGTTTCGCTCGACACCGGAATATACGTGAGCGCACGTGGAGAGATATCTGGCCGGTGGGAGATAAAACCGCAGAAACTATAGACACATTTTTAAAGCAGCCATATCCACTTGAATGCCAATGAGTGCTTCGTCAGGTACGGGGAAAACACACAGGGAAGCTATCGACTGGCGAAAGGGCTCAAGAGCATGAAGATGATGCTGGGTTGGGAAAACAACATAAAACCAGTGATTCATGGCACAGTGACTCAAGAGTTGCCTGGGATTTTTGTTTGGTATTGATGTTGTAAAAATAAAACATTGCTCAAACAATCCTATACACTAATGAATGTCCGTATTTGTANAGCCATATCCACTTGAATGCCAATGAGTGCTTCGTCAGGTACGGGGAAAACACACAGGGAAGCTATCGACTGGCGAAAGGGCTCAAGAGCATGAAGATGATGCTGGGTTGGGAAAACAACATAAAACCAGTGATTCATGGCACAGTGACTCAAGAGTTGCCTGGGATTTTTGTTTGGTATTGATGTTGTAAAAATAAAACATTGCTCAAACAATCCTATACACTAATGAATGTCCGTATTTGTAGGAGTGATTATAATGATGAAACGATTTAAGTCTTTTAAAAATGTATTTTCATTCATCCAAAACCACTCACAAGTCTTTTCATATCGAACGGACTGCACCAGCACATGCTTTGATAATAATAAACTGATGTTGATGTTCACAAGACACAAGACATCATCAATTAGGATGTGATGTATAAATGGAACCTAAAAAAAAACCCAGCAAAACAGAAGTGGAACTTTGCCACGTACTACGGAACTTAAGTGAAAACGAAAATTGCAATGGCACGAGCTACGACCGTCCCCGGTCAATGTGAAGCAGATTATGAATTTATATCATCTCCACCAGCATACCGGTGGCAATTTCGATATGCTTTATTTGCCATCTTTTTCACATGATGAAGTACAGTGTTTCGATACGAGAACGTAAGGCACTCTTGGCACGGCCCGTATCACACGCCTACGGCAGGACGAAGAAGAATGATTGTTGTATTTTTTTGTTTCCTTTTTCCAAACGAAAAAAGAACAGAACAGACCGAAACCGAAATCGTTCCGTGCCAAATGGTTGAAAAATGAAAAATGGCACTAGACGGACAGATCCAAGGCGCGGAGTATTTCCGGAGTGTCTCAAGATGGAGGGACACAGTACAGCCGAAATAAACACGAGTTTTGTAGCTGTAGATGAGTCATGTTCGGTTGGACTCTTGGTATCGTGCGTTATGCTGTTTGATATATTGCTTTAGTGTCACTGTGATCTTTTCAGAATTTATAAATTATTTCTCATTTGCTTTTAATTTATCTTTTTACTTCGTATTTTTTATTTAAATAAACTAGTTTTATTATTTTATTATTGTGATTTTTTTAAACCTTTGTGTTTATAAAAGTCTAAAAAATTTCATTGAAATTGAATTTTTCATATTGTTTTTAGTTGACTTTTTTCAAAAGTTTACAAATTCGAACTACTCTAAATAAATATTGGTTGTATTATTGAAGAACGCAATGTTTTCAAGCTTTTTCTAGGTAATTTTGCCCTTAAAGTAGAATAAAATTAAATCGATAGTTTTTTAAGTAGTTAACTTATCAAGGCTAATCCTGTACTTTAATTAAACATTTTCGGTGGTTCATAAACTCTTGTTGACCGTCTTGTTGTCTTTTTTTGTTGCACATTTCTCGGAAGGCAATTTCATCTTAAACAGGAAAAAAAAATCCACAAATCCTACTCGTTAACCGTCGTACCTGGACATTTTCCAAGCAAGAAAACAACACACCAGCTGCACTGCAAAAACAAACAAACTTGCTCAAAACAAAAAAAAAACATATAATAGAAAGAAAATCTCATCTTCCTCGCTTGGTTGTGATTTTACCCGTTAGGCAAACAAGAAAAAAAAAACAGGAAGAAAGCAGTAGCAGAAGTAGCACAAAAACAAATGCTCCAAACCGCTCAGCGAAGCTGGTACAAATTGAAATTACTTCCACTAAATTTGTGTATCATCTTGTATTCCGATCAAGTGCGAATGCAGATGGAAAAACCGCACGAGAAAAAGAAACGGTGAGATACGAGCTGATGGAAAATAAAGCACACACATACACCGTGGAGAAGAAAAAACAGCCAAACAAAACAAAAGTCTTCCCGTTTCCAGTGAAATATCATGCTGGAGGAGTTTTGGGCCACAAAAAAGAGAGAGAGAGAGAGAGAGAAAAAAAACAAACCTTCCCTACAGAAGGGTGAAAAACATCGGAATGAAGGACACAATTCTCATCACAGCGCCATTATGTCACACAAACACACGGTTTCATGTGCGTTTCCGCCGGAAACGCGACAACCGGGTGCAAGTGGGGGAAAGCAAAAGGAAAAAGCAAATAATAGAGAACCTACCGGGCAAAGAAATGTCCTACGGATTCCGGGGGCCTTGTCGCTCAAAAGAAAAGTTTTCACGGCACTTTACGGTACGGTTTTGCTGCCTGGAAAAACTGGTGAAAAAGAAGAGGAAGAAGAATTAAAAGAAAATCGCCCAGTACTCGTGAATGGGAATGAGTAAATAAGAAACAAAACGTTCCACCAACGTGGTGGCCTCGTTCAAACGGCCATTAAAACGGCTTGGAGTCTCCGGCTACGTTTTATCGTGATTCGCACCAAATTGCCATATTTGACCAAGTTGAAGACTATGGCAAAACAACAAAGGAACGCTAATGCTATATTTATCACACAAAAAAAAATTACGGAAATGGTAAATATAAAATTCCATTCAAACATCAACGAGTTTAAGGTGCAAATAAACTAAAAATATGACCTACGCAATTAACGGTTCTGCTGAAAGGGAAAAGGGTATAAGCTTTCGGACGTAATTTTCAGTGTTTTATTGATTTTGCGTGACGTAAGGAGTGGCCAATGTTATCCGGAAAGTCGTATACTTCACTCCAACATTGCTTGTAACGTGTGGGTAGCAGGCTCCACACGCTATTCGCTCCATTGATGAAGTTGTTCCGATAGCGTAAATCAGTCTAATTGATTCCAACTCATTAGGCGTACCGGCGAAGGAACTGAACGAACCGGGGCGAGGGTGACCGTTGCTGAAATCCGTATGCGTATCGATCGAATCCCCCGATGTTGCGATGGGTGGGCTGGAGCTTTATCAATTAATCATCATTTGACCATTCATTACCAGTGCCGAAAGTCAACGAAACGTCAACGACGATGCGCGAGCACACGACGACGGTGATCGATCAGGGCAGGTTGAATGAGAGCCGTTTTCATGGCTTTTATGTATCGGTGGCTCGTATTCGATGATTTGGTCGGATAGGCATGCAAAAGGGTGTATCACATGTGATCCATCTGATGGAAACCGTGGGCCAAACAGTAACAAGCGCCATGGTATAATTATATGCTCGTTCACATCGGCACCATCGAAGGCTTGTTAATGTTTAATCGCTTCTGAAAACTTATTCATGAAATGCTGTTCGAAATAGTAGGACAAAGCTTAAAGCGCTGAGAGGCTCCCACTGAATATGTATAAGGTCGAAGGTATCGATCGCTCATCTTAACCATATCTTCCATCGATAAATTGTTTTATTACATTTCTCTCTTCGGTTCAAGCAAACGAAACATCCCGATCGATCGTGTGCAGCGACGTCAGACAATGGTGGGTCGGTCAGCAGGTTAGAAAACGCCTAAAACCATATTGAAAAAGGGGTTTACACCAGTATGCTCTCCTACCCGATTTCCACGTGTGTCGTAAATCTTTTCACACATTATCATTGCCCGAAAGCAAAAAAAAACGAACGAAACGCTTGAAGAAGCAAATGGAGAAAGATGATCGTAAAATTCAACCCCATACCATGGGGACGTCCACGTCCCGGTCTGCGGTCGATCGATATTTCGGCATCGGTTCGGTTCGGGTTTACGAGCGATAATTTGGCGATAAACAAAAAACCCCGACCGAACCACACACGTTTGCATACGTTCTGTCGCTGGTTGGAAGTGTTTCCATTTAAATGCATTTAAAAAAGGGATGCTTTCTTGAGGGTGATTAAAGTTGTGCTTGTTTTGCACGTCGGAAATTAACCTGCGAGAGGTGTTGAGCTTAAAATTGCAACCAATTTTAAATGGAATCTTGTGATTCTTTCACCTGAAGCTATAATTACAGGTTATTAGCTGTGCGTGTTAGAAATTTAAAAAAACAACGCACAGCTAAAGTATTATTCGATTATCTTTTACCTTGAGAAATAAGGAAAGAAATAATAAATTCTCATCCCGCTCTTCATGATTTAACATCCACCAAGAAAACAAACGTCCAAAACGGCCAGCTTTAACAAAGCTCTCGGGGGAAATCATTCCATTCCATGTTGCGTCTTGTTTTCTCACTTTCTGTGTTAGCAAACCCGGAATGTGCTAGAATGTGTGATTAATTTGCCCTTCCGTTTTCGCAATCGCTTGAAGCATAAAATACGCTCCTGCTACAGATGAGCAGATAGAATCCCAGAAAACCAACGCATCATCCACTCGAGCGCAGTGCATCGGATGGCGAAAACATGCTCTCCAACCAGCCAGCCAGCAATACCATCCAATTGCTGGATTGCTTTTATTTATTCCCAAGAATTGCCAAATACACTGGATCACTCAACCACCGGCTGGTTTGGTGCGCCAGCGAACCGAAAATCACTACACTTTTACACCGTGCCCGAATCGGTTCTCTCATCAGCATCATTGCTTAATTCCATCATTACGCCACTCTACGGGTGAGGATAGATTGATCCGATGCTGCTGCACTTTGATGTGTTCCTTTGCCTTTTAGTTTTAGCGGGCAAATGCAATCAGTTGTTTTGATTCAATGTAGAATCGTGTGGTTTACCATGTGGAATGGTATGCATCTTTTCTATGTTCGCTGTGGGAAACTCATACAGCTGAGTGAGAAAAAAAAAAGAACACGTGTTTGAATATGGATGAGCTTGCAGCAGTAAAAAAAATGAACATGACGATGTGAAAGTGAACGGAATTCAAGCATCGAAAATTGCAGACGAAATGCAAATCGAATCGATTGCAGTATCGGTTTTGAATTTCTAGCGAATTTTGCCCCGGTGGCAGGAGGGCATTTTCCATTCACTCGATTACGGTGAAAATCGCTCCAAACGAGGAATGGAGACGATAGTTTGTTTGTTTTTTTACCTTTCCTGTTTTCGAACGTAACTGCTAGTCGCAATGCAAAAACAACAAATCCACTGGAAAATGTCTCACTTTCATCCAACCATCCACTCCTGGGCAGCGTTACATTGGACGTAAAGGTGGGAAGCAAAAGCTTTCCTAAAGCTTCCCCGTTTTTGCGCATCATTTCACCGTTGGATCACGTTTTCCATGGAAAATGACAGTTTCCATCATTTGGCAGACTATTAAACTGATGAGCTAAGATGGTGGTGGTGATGGTGGCTAGTAAAGGATGGGAAGGGGCCGATGGATCCCTGGTTGGAATGATTGGGGCGGTGAGAATGGTTGTAACATTTGCATAATGCTGTTGGGATACGCCAATTTTTGGATTATTTCCAAACGGTGCCCGCTTCTGTCATTTAACCTTCGGGTTTTTCGAGCACTGTTACACTGCTGCGCGAAAAATGGCAAAAAGGCAACAACGGCTGCGGCAAAGATTTGTGGAAAAGCGTGCAAAATGTGCGCCCCTGCCTCCCGACGAAAGGCCGATATTTAATTTATTGTTCCGAGCCACGAATTATTTTGATGGCACGTTGCTTAGGACTTCTCGCCTTACTTTATGGTGAGTTTATTTTGCAGCAAATAAATGGTGCTTTGCTGTAGGATCTCGTTTAGTTTTTTCATATTTTTCTTGAAATTATTATATATTATTATTATTATTACAAAATTCTTAAATTAATTTTAATATTTTTTTCAAAAACAATAAAAACAGTAAATTAAAATTTAAATACCTGTAAACCAATTATAATTTATGATATAAAACAATATAGAGAAGAAAGATTGAGAAGAGATAAGATAAATATTATCTTAGCACAAGAAAGCCCAAAACTGGTGAGGAAATTTATTGAGAATTGTAAATAGAATTGTCTTATTTTTTGATAGTGTTGTGGAATACAAATACTCTTTCCCTACTGAAAATTAAACAAAATGTTTATTATTCTCTATTATTAACCACCTTCTTTACTTCGTTCTATGTTCCATACCAAATGTATCAAACTTCAGCCCTAAATCCCAACCCAAGCATCTGTTTTATACTTGTCACATCGTTCGTTGTTGATCACCCATAGCCAGAACCACAAATGTCATCATTATATACTCACACCATTCGTAATTTTCCATCCTAAAACACCCCCCACCGGGGCTATCAACATCACCGAACTGCACCGGAAGTTCCCGCTGCGTGAGGAAGCCAAAATTGATTGACACTCGTCCAAAATTGCAAAACGATTAAATAATCGTTCCGGTGTATACGGTTCCATTAACTGCCTATATCGGGTCGACCCACCGTATCCCGTATCTTACCGTGATACGAAATTCAACCTTCCACGTGCGGGCAATTGCAAAACGATTCCATTGGCGCTCAGCATCACCTTAACCGCACACACACACACAGGGACACGTGCGGATGGGAAAATTTTTGCGAGAAAAGTCGTCCCAAAAGCCAACATCGATCGCTTCCACGGCGTTGATAAGCGGCGAGATGTGAGGCATCCGGGCGAATGGATGGAAATTGGCAAATTCCACTTTTCCGGCCACTTGAGCTTCGATTTCCGCGCGTAATGACGACATTGAACTTTCACTTACCACCACCAACCGAATGCCGGGATGGGTACACGTGGCGGGGCAACAAGCAGCTGCCGAGCATTGGCTTCCACTTCAGTGTATCCTTTCATGGGCGCACGAGCCCGTGTCGCACCGTACCGAAGTGAAGTAGCGACCAAACTCTTATCTTTATCTTTTCGTCTTTTCGGTCCATTTTGGAAGGGGGTTATTTTTGGCTTTTTGGCTAACCGATCGGCTGCGTGGTCCTGGTGCTTCTTCCAACGACAACGGCGACGTTGGTTATGGTTATGGATGCGTACAACCAGTTGATAACATGGGCGAACACTTCACTCGCACTACCCTGCTTGGGGGTTTGGGAAAAGCTCCATCGAGCGGACGACAGGAAAGAAAAATCCTTACACAACACTAGAGCTAAGCTTAGCTCGAAATAACGTCCTAATCGTTATCCGGCTGAAGAGAGAGAGAGAGCGAAAACCCAGGGAAAAAGGAGGAAAAACAAACGAAATCGTCTCAAGGAGGGGGGAGGGAAAAGGTTTGTCGAGTGTCCGTGACATAACGATGGCGAACGAATCCACTCCACACGTGGAATCGTCGTGCTTGGTGAAGGAACGCTTGGTGGTTCGGGTGTGTTGCATGATCGGGAATTCATTATTCGCTAGATTCTCCCTTTGCGAAGCGCATCTACTGCCCGACTACTCGTCTCAACGAGCACAAGTATTCCCATTAACCGATAATGGGCCATTGTCCAGGCTCGGTCAACGTGCTTGCGTCCTTTCGGTGGACGATTGAATCTCGTTTCGCTTTCGGTTTCGAAAACCTCACGCAATAACGAACCCATTAACTTATCTCACTTTATGGAAAAGGATTTCCCTTTGCTTAAACCCGAAGCAAAAGGTGCGTAACTCAAATCAAAGGCAAGATAAAGATTTTCCTGTCCGCTTCAAAAGGGAAAGCAAAGCGTTTTATTCAATTTTACAAAATGTCATGTAAAAAGATTTGAATGCCAATCGTTGGTGGCGCACACACGCTATCTGACTAATCTGATAAATCTGATATCGTCGATATAACAAAAAATCTCATCAACTTTTCGAATGGTTTTGAAATAAAAAACCTTCCATCCAATTCATTTGTAAATGGGGACAAAAACGGTCTCTAAAATCCCACCTTACCACACACACACACATACATACATACGGGGGCACCTTTATCTTGCGCCACGCGTACCTATAATAATTGATTCCAATTTCAATTTCCCACACATAAAAGTAATTCCATTATGCTATGGGAAAACCGGGCCATCGACCATCCACCAGTAAAGTAAAGTGAAAATGAAAACCAAAAAAAAAAGAATCAATAAACGGCAAAGGAAATTCACCTCCCCACCCCCACCCCCATCTTATTTGGGTGGCAGCTTACTAACAGTAGAAGGAAAAAAAACAGGAATAGGAAGCAACCGGATCTTTAAGCGACAGTCGACCGAAAAATCTGTTGATCATCATTGTAAGGGGTTTTAATCGGCTTTTGCAACTCGGCTGCCTGGTGTTAGCTTAGCGCGGAGCATTAAGATTTCCGGGCCTCGGCCATTTTCTTTTTTCTTTGCGTTTTGGCTCGTTTCACTTTTCGGAGAATTAAAAAAAATCATCTCCTCCCCCAGCATTATTTGGGTGGAATTCAAATTTGGTGGGCCACCCGCCAAAGTGAGCATTAGGCCGAGCGAGATTAGAGCAAGAAGGAGGATCCTTGTGCTCTGTCTTGTTTGTGCTAGGAGGAGGAAAAAAAAAGCTCACAGAAAAGCTTTCGAGCGCCCACAGCTGGTGACAGGGCTCGCTGGAACGGGATGATGGATCATTCATGATTAATGCGTGGAAGGTTTTTTTTACCGCTTTCTTCTTCTCCGGCTCGATGCGGACAATAGCCAGCCAGGAGTGAAAATGGCCAATTTGGCAACCGGGGACAAAGTGGGACAAACTAGTGATTCGACATATAAAAATCCTGGTCGAAAAATCTCCACCGGGAACGCGACGTGGCGCAGTAAGGATCATCACCACCAGGGGGAAAAAACTGGGAGTGACAAGCGACGTGTGGGAGGGAGATGGTAATTTTCATTTTTGTGCTTTCATTGTGCCAGTCCAGTAACGAATCCGACCACTTCGCCGGTGTGCTGGGTGTCCGAAAAAAAAAAATGGAAAAAGTCGCAATAAAAATGGAAACATTTTTGCGATGTAAAATTTAATTAGCTTTTCCTCGTTAGAGCTATTTTTTATGAGCTGGTTTTCTTTTCGTTCTCCCCACTCCCAACTCCGTGGAGGATTTGTGGTGGAAGGATTTATGATGTGTATGTATAATTTGTATTTTTCACTTCCTTTTCGATCATCGTCCGGAAATGGAATTTATGGAAAGAAGAGAGAGAGAAAACAGCATAGAGCGAACGAATTCATCCTGCGCATCGAATGTAAATGCCGGAGGAAAAGGTTTAAAAATGCATGTATACGGCATGGCATGGACTGCCGTCATATGCGAATGTACACATTATGCTTACTTTGGTCCATTTTGGTCCGATGTCCATCGCATGGACATTATTGTGCTTATTGCGATAATGATGGACAGGTGAAAATGGTATTTGCAGTCAGTAGCAGGAGTCGCTTTACCGTGTTTACAATTCGGATTTTTTATGTTTATTGTTATTTTCTTTAC
>STHB01000003.1:8554445-8593858 GCA_018908115.1 Anopheles rivulorum
ATCGGGCCGAATGTCACAGACGACCCGCAGTAACATCATCACAACAAACAGTACATTTGCCCGGATGCTAATGTTTTACGATGCGAGGTGGATGCTTTTAATGGTTTGCTTTCGGATTTTTAATGGCCTCGAAGCGGTGGCCCAACCCTTACTTGTCGGATTCGTGGTGAACCGCGAAAACATTCGCACACATCGGCCACCGCCTGGTAAGTGAAAAGCCGCCGTGTCGCGGCTACACGTAACTGCATATGTAAACGCTAATCGTAATGAGCGACCGGGCCTCCATCGTTGTGCAGCGTTGGCGTTGCGCGAAACGTCCTCGCAAACCGTAATGCTTCATTGCCGTTTGATTCATGTTTCAGGTTTAATGGTGTGGCATTTGTATCTTCCTGCCTTTTTTGTCATTACTGCTTCTCCATCTCCATTGCGAGCAAATGATCATAATTAGCATCGTCCTGGATCGTGCTGTGCTGCTTGTTCCATGTTTCTAATCCCAATTAGGGGTGCACTTTGTACTGCGACTGTGTGTTCGTGTGATGGTAAAGGAGCTTTTAATGTGCTTTTTTTGTTTTATTTTTACACACATACACACAAACACAGGTGTGTCCTTTTTAGTTTCCATTTTTTCAACGACACATCCTTACGGTGCAAAGAATTTAAATGGGGCAAACCAACAGGCAAATCTTCGGCACTCAGTTTAATAGCCGCATTACTCAACATTATCACACACAGGTGAGTATATATGTGCAACGGTGAGCATAATGTCCTTCCTGCTGTTCGATTCATTGATAAATGGAAGTGCTTTATACATTTTCACACACCCCGAAAGGAAAAACTTTATTCCAAAGTAATTAAACATTTACGTCGTTCACCTTTGCACTGCAGCTTTGTGCGGCTGTGCTCGTTTTTATCACTTCTTAAGGTCAATATTTCACAACGTCACACAGGTCTGGTGTAAGGGGTTTTTTAATTATTTCTGCCATTGGCACTACTGGAGTATCCCTCTAACAGGCTGATTTCCTTTTTCCACGATCGCGAGGTGCACGATATCGATATTTAACCCTTATGCCCGTCACTTTTACGTTATTTCTCCCTCCCCAAGTGTCGGCCAGTGTGGTAGTGTAATGCCGGAAAACTTCCGTTCGCATCCGTGGTGGTAATAAAATTAATAAAAAGAAAGCACAAAACTTAATTATAAACTGTTCACCGGCCGGCATCCTTTGTGCAGCATATAAAATTGATTGCACGGAATTATAAATAGGCCCGGCGATCAATGTTTCTCGGATCGTGTGGCTTCGTTTCGCTGGCCGTGTGACAGTGAAAGCAAAACGTTCTCAATATGTCTGTGTGTTTTTTTTCTGTCGGCTTACTGGCATTTCGTAGATGCTTCATCATCCTTGAAGCTTAATATGTTTTTTTTTTCGTTCGCGGAAAATAAAACGCGGCCCAATGCGGTAGACATTTATTGCATATAAATTTACTCGAAAGGATCATATTGTTGCTGCGGAAGGAGGAAGGGCAGATGGAGGAAGAGAGGGGGTAAAACAGGAACAAAATTTATGTATGTGTATGTGCGAAAATATTAACCATCAATCAACAAGGGGTGGCATTGTGTGAAAGGTGCATTGAAAGGCTTTCAATAAATGGAAAAAAGGCATCAATTGCGATGTTTTCATGTTTATTAATCACACGCTTGAACCGTTGAATTGGGAAGCGCATAAATTTTCTTTCTTTTTTGTTTTTTTTAAGAAGATTCCACTTGGTTTGATTGTGTACGTTAATCGGATATTTCTGTAGGAGCATTTTATGCAGCTTGTCATAATTATTTGCACAATTTCCTTCTTTTTTTTATTTTACATTATCAACGTGCACAGTTTTATGCAGTGAATGCGCGACAATCACGCCTTGTCTCCGGCTGCCTTGTGCTGCTGGCCACCCAGCCCCGGACAAATAACGTTTTGTCATACGGTCTCAAAGCTCTCAATTACAGCTTAATCCCCGGGAAGCTCGGGTTCGAACTCCGGCAAGCCCTTCCCAACGGCAATTGTACCGAAAAGCGTTCCCTGCTACAATAATGCCAATTAATACTATCCAATCAACCGGAGCCTAATTGGGTATGCTGTCGACTGTTCCACCCGATCCTGGCGTGGGGGGAAGGGGGGTGCTGTTCGGGAGTGTCGGACATTTCGTACGAAATGGATGCACCACGTCGCGTGGACAGCTGACGAGATGAAGTGCAGCTGAAGCGGCATGATGCGCTGGGACGAACAACATCCATACGTTGGCATTAATACGCGAAAATACGTGCCATTACATGGTGGGCTTGGGTTGTTAAGCTCGAGTTCTTTTCAGTAGCATTCTACAAATGAAGCATAAAATTGGAAACAGTCGGCCATGAAGTAGTTTTGGTTTCATTTCCTTCAGTTACCTGTTTGAAATGTTTCACAAAACACGGTTAGTGAACTTTATTTTTGTTAGAATGTCCAATAAACACCTGCATTATTCATCAATCTCAAGATGATCTCGTAGTTTTTCATAGAACGAACATGTTTGTTTAACATCCGTTCTTCACACATTGTTTACAGGGGTTGCAAGTTAAAAGTAAAGAATTGTAATCATTTCTGGAATCATTTCAAGTTGAAGTGAAACATGCAAAGATGTATGTGAAATATTTCCACTTTTCTCGTACCTTTCAAATGCTTTTTCTCGATTTTATGCTTTCTCGACTCACACACTTAGAAATCCTTTCGACATGGAGTTTGTGTCACTAAAAAAATGCTTTGTAGCTTCTTCAATAAATCGAAAATCGACATCTTCCTCAACAAATTTAAATTTCACTTGAAAATTATTTAACATTGTCCTAAAGTTTATCTCATAATCTGGAAAACTCTGCATCAGCTCTTCCAGTCCTATCCACCGACCAATAATTGACCCACACTGGCAAGCACGTGTTTTGTCTATCGATAATCGCCTTCCAGACACGCGCCCACATACACACCGGATGGCATGCGTGTGCGTGCGTTATTGAGCTGGCGATAATTATTAATGCATTTTCAATAGGCTTCAACCTAACCGGAACTCTCGTGGTACATTCTTTGGTTGCCCGTGATACTGTCTGTCCCGTATCGAGGCGTATGGCCAGGTAGTGACCACGAAGTCATTCCCTAATATAGGAAGGTGTTAGATAACAATCAATAACAATGTTGTTTCGTTGAAATAGCGGACAGGCGGATTTATAATGATTCCGATTTGTTCCGGTACCGGCCAACCGGTGGTCACACCGGAAGAAGACGCTTTGAGCAGGGTATTGCAACCGTACGTTTGCTTAAGCTTTAGTGCATAAATACACCGCTCGAATCGGGTACGATCGATAGCTACTGCACCGTTTCGGATCGTGAATCGATTCGCAATCAAATACAAATGACATAACGGACTGTGAAATGCAGGTCAGTGCAACAATCACACGCATTGGTGCTAGTGCATGGTGCTACGCATTCGTTACTTATGGGATTAGTTCGCGTTGCGAACTTCACCGATAGAAGGCAATGCATAGAAGGGAGTTAGAGGGAAAAATGCTTTTAAAAATTGTTTTGATCATGAATGCGAGTAAAATGCGTGGGATGCAGTGCATGGACCGTTTTCTGCACAAACAATCGTCATTGTGTGGTACAAAAATAACAACAACAAAAATCAATTAATGAAATCGAATGCGTTCGGAATTTATGAGACGCAGTTTTTGCAGTACCGTTTTGATGAAATGAAAATAAATAAAATCGAAAGCATACAAATTGTTGCTAAATCTTATTTACTCAAGAGCTAAAAGTGCTAGCATTTTTTTTTGTTTTGATTTTAAATCTCGCTTTTTGTTCTTAGAAACCATTAAATAAATAGCAACGGTACCGTGGGATTGGCAGCAGATGGAATAGAATTGATTGGTCCAGAAATAACTTCGAACGCGATTACTGTGTGGGTTCTAAATTAAACAAAAGTCATGAATGGATGGAGCTTTGGTAGACTAGAAATAGTATATTAATATTAGGGATATCTATTTGTTCTAGTAGAATGAATTTAATTAGCTGGCGATTGTTAAAACTTTCCTATCTTTTCTACTAGTGTGGACTGAACGGTTTTTTTTTAAATCAAGGGTATTTTTTTCTTTGAGGGATATTTAGCTTCACGGGCCCTTTTAGCATTTTTACAAACCATTGCTATCTGCCATCGGATCATTTTCATTCTCACTAATAGAGGACACTACTGTAGCTCCGACTATCTGGTTACAAATGTACCTGACGAGCCCTGCCTTTTAATTTGTGTGTGCTTTCGAATGATTCTAGCATTATCGCTACGAATAGTTCTCTCTTTTGCATTTTCAAATTATCAACCTTGAAACTAGTTTATTTTCTAAACGTTCAGCTTAATTTCATATGCTTGTCCCTGAGGCTGGTGATTTTCGTTGAATAGATGAAAATATGAAGAATACAACTCAACCATATAAACAAGCGGAATGGAACGTCACCATTCCGTCTCAATTATCCGTGGAATTGCTTTCATTGGTCACGGTTAAGCGAGCTTCTGTTGTATTTGCAAGCGAATAAACAATTGAGGCACATCGATGTGTCCTCTCCCGTAATTTAAGTGTGTGCTTCCTTGCAGTGGTTGTGCTCGGTGGTGGTGTGCATCAATCACGTTTGCTAGCGTAGAAACAAAGGCACAGGCTTGCGTTGCAATATGTCCGGCAGGAAAAGGCAAACCACGAAGCAATAGTTTCGCTTCCGTGTCCCGCACGTGTACGTCAGTGTAGGTGCGTGTGTGTGTTTATTTGTGTGTATTCTTGTCTTGTGCACCAGCTCGTATCACCCTAGCGCAAGGGGGAGGGTCGCAAATTGAAGATGTAGATGCTGTACGGAAGAAATACAAATCACATCAGCAAGCCCAACACCAGCGAAAAAATCAACCCGGGAAGAGTCTGGCGAAAGATTTCGTTGCACTTGCGAAAAAGTGCAATTTAGTGTGCAATCAGAGTGCGTTTGGGTGTGTGCGCGTGTGTGCATGCGTGTATCCACGGTTTTTTTGTGTTGTGAATGGTGTAGATTTGTGCACCGTACGAGTTTGTGTATCGGGGTTTCTTTATGCGATAAAAAAAGCAATCATTCAAAGAGCTTCTCCAGATCGATAGAGTGAAGCTGTAGGCGCGTCTCGAAAACAGGGCTGTAATCAGCTTGCGATTGTTTCACTTGCTTGTGCAAGTGTCAGTGTGGGTGTTTGTCCGTGTGTGTGTGTGTGTGCGAATTCGGGAGCTAGTACAAACGCTACTACCATCCCAAGTGTGTGTAGTACGAGGCAGCAGCGCCCACTAACCTCCCCTATCATTTCCCGGGGAGGCACTTCGGAGTGACATGAACTCGCGAATTAAGTAAGTACTCCACGGCAGCAGTAACAGCCACTATAGCCTACCCACCGTAAGCACTTTGCTCATTGACCTGTCTCGCACTGGCCTGGCGTCGTAGTAAAACCACAAGTGCAACGCTGGAAGTGCCCGCGAGTGCGAAAAGGGCCCCTGTTTCTGATTGTGTGTGTATGTGTGTGTGGGTCATTCATTCATCACGCGCAATGGTCACAAGGACAACGGGCGAGGTTAGGCCGTGCCAGAATAGAATAGGAAAAATCTAGGCCGAACAGCAAATGAGAATGAGTAGAAGACACAGCATCCTTCACAGCATCCCACGTGAAGAGAGAAAGAGAGATACTATGTGTGAGAGAGAGGAAAGGAGCGCACGAGAGAATATAGTGTCAAACATCACGCGCGCAGCAATCCCTGAAGGACGAAATTGTGAGATGAGCTGCTCTGCTTGCTCTACTCACACCGTAGCACTTGTGTGTGCGTGTGTGTGTGTCACTACTACTACAGCTGCTGATTTATTTTCCTCCCGTTTTTTTTTCTCACCAGTCTTATCTCGACCTAAACAACATACCCATATTTCCCGTAAAATCCCAATCCTGCCTGGAGCTCTGCACACGCCAGAGAGAAACAATTTTCCTTTCGGTCGCGTGCCCTTTTTTCCCTTTTTTGCTTCGCCCTGCAGCAACAATGTTTCGCGTACGATAAAGGCCCGTTTTTCTCGCCACCCGAATTTCTCCCAGCGGGCGTCTTTTTCTTGCCTTCCCTGTGCCCTTCCCTGTGCTCTAGATTTTCTTCGCAAAGCCCAAGGAAAAATAAGGTGTGCCCTTTTCGGGGACGTTTTTTGTTTGAACGATCACGGTTCGAGCGCAAGAGCGCTGGATTTTTCCCGGAGCCTGCCTCAACAAAAACTGCCTCAACATGACATGTCGTCCCGCTTTCGATGGTTGCTAGGCGAATGCTTCATTGGGGGGGTAAAAGCAAAGCAACCAGTGAGACAGATTTGTGTGGAGCGCAGCTAAGAAATTCCCTCAATTGGGGTTTTATTTTCTATCCTGTCAGCGCTTTGCGGATCGAAGCAGGCGTATCTAAATCGTTCCAAACGTCAATTTGTAGCTGCTTCGGACCGCTTGTTCGTGTTATTCGCCCCCGCTCGTACTGGGCCTGTTTGCGCCCCGAATTGGTACTGGGCCTGTTTGCGTGCGTGCTAGTGGCTCATAGCGACGGTTCTGAATCATAAAATACCCTTTTTGTTCTTATCGTGTTTCTTGGTTCTCCTTTTTCTCATTCCCCCATTTCTTTTGCTTATTCTTCTTCTTTTTGTAGGGAGGATGTCAGCCGACTGTTTGAGTTCTGGTGCGAAATTGCCCCGGGTACGGCGAACGACACTGCGCCGGGTCACATCGTGGAAAGCTTCCCGGAGTCGTTCAAGGATGCGAAGGTTACCGCCGACATTCCAGCGTTTGCGTTTCCGTGTGCGTTTGAAAGGTAAGACCCCCGGTACACCTGTCAAGATCGGGCCACCACCACTTGACGGGTTCTAGTGGTTCTAGTGAAAAGGTGTGGAAATTAAATGGCCTGAAATGGGCCTCAAGCTTACGGCAAGCGCTGAAACGGAAACTGACATTGTGCCATGCAGCAAACAGTGTCAGTGTCTGCTTAAAACGCTCACACCCCGAATTAGACGTGCTTTCGGAAGTAATAAAAAGGATTATTGTTTTGCTATTCCCGTTGTAGATGTAGAGAAACTAAATTCGACAAGTGCCGCTTCCAAATTCAACAGTTTGCAACAGCGGAATCATTCCATTCCATTCTGAGTGTGTGTGTAGGCTTCGTTTCGTGACGTACACAATTAGAATTCACTTATCAGTGGTACAAAAGGAAAGGAAAAAAAAACCACATGAAACGGCGCCCTGAGCCCTCACCCGAGGGGCGAAATGCCACTCCACAGCGCGTGGTGGGCAGCTTTTGCCCGGGTGCTGAACGATGATTTGACTTTTATCGCTTCGCTTTCCGACCGTGAATTGTTATTTATGCTCTCCGCTAACACGGACGGCGCCTGGCCACGGTGTGCCTATTGTGTTTGTGTAGCGTTGAGGGCTACCACCTTCGCTTAACCATCGGCACGGTACGGGACACCGTGGCCGAACGGGAAGGAAATCGGACCGAAAATGGTTCCTAATGAGCGAATTTTAAACAGCCACCAATAATAATGTTGCTACGATTATGGGGCCTTTTTTTTAAGGGTGGTTTTGATTGTTTTGCCTTTGATGTGTGCAGGACGGTTGGCACAGGGCGTACCTGTTTTTTTTTTATTATTGATTGTGATGCACGGTAAGCCTACAGAGGGCATTTAGGTGTGCCGATTTGTTAGGTATGAAAATTTATTTGTGATTTAAATCTTTAGCTCACCAACCAGCAGTCTGGAGGTATTTCTGTCCATGGTTGGATGGTGTTGGCACTGTTTATTTACACATTTATGGCGGCTAGACTTTGTTATGCAGCGCTGCCCAAAGGAACGGCGACCTTGACGGTGAACTTTGCTAATTAGTATGAAAACTTTCGACGAGCATGAACACTCCCTTCCCCTTATCCAGCACGAGAAATGATTGATAACTTGTAGCAAAATATGTCTAGCATGCTGTTTTCTGCGTGTTTCATCAGCTATGTGAGGGAAACATGCCGTTTCCTTTCTACTTTCCCTGTTATTTATCAGAAGATTGATGATTTATGCAATGAAGATTGGTCTTGATTCCAGGTTTTGTTATTTTTCCTCGAATCATTGCATTAATACTTGTCATGTATCAATTACAGTAGAATTGGGTTTAATATCAAAGTTTTTGGAATGGAGAATTTGGACTCCGAAACGATGTGACGATTTTTTTGTCTGAAGTTCTTCGCTGGGAATGTAGTTGCTCCCTCCATAAATACAAGGTTTGGATGAAATGTCGCTGTCAGTAAACACAGCTCCTAGGTTAATGAATAGGAACATCACGCTCCGCCTCGGAAAGCTTGTCGAGATGTAGACAATAGTCGGAATATATGGCACAAAACTAATTGCTTTGACTTCCATACACTACTACTGGACAGACATGTACCTTTACTAGCAAGTCTCGAACCGGGAGATGTGCAGATTTCGACTTCCAAGGTTTTCCAGTAGGAGGATGTGGAGAATACTTCTGATCTATTCGAGATGAATAAATGAATTCGAAATGAATTCGCGTAGCATGTTGGCTAAGAATGTTCTACGAAGCAGCAATGACTTCACAGTTCGGAACTACGGAACCATGACCGGTATGACTAGTCTGATGCGGCTTTACTCCGGCCTAAATAATGTTCTACTACATCCTATTTGATTGAGATAATGGTTTCATAATTTCTCATGTCATCAGTTGTTACATATCCCCTCGTATTTGTTTGTTACAAACTATAATAATTCCTTCAATAATCCAAATAAACATTCCAATGTTTCATTCAACCATCCAAACATGCACTCATAAAAGGAAAAGATGCTTTTTGGCGACATCTTCAATCAACAGCTTACCTTTTCTGGTCAACCTACACCGTATTTATGTAGATTAGACCGGTAGATATCATAATAATATGGCTCTATCACGTCATGCACCATAAAAGAAAATCTAACGTCCCTGTTAAACATTTGACTGGAAACAGCAGAAGGAGATTGTTTTTAAAAAAAGGTTTGCAAATATCATTCCGACTTTCGCAGCTTCTCTGTTCCACTGTTGTGGAATGAAGTCATTTTAATGTGATCACCGTGCTCCAAACGATTATGAACCATAAATAATTATTTTACGCATGATTTGCCACAGACGATCGCGATCGTGGAAGTTAAGCTTCGATGAGTTCTCGCAGCTGCTTCAACCACAGCAAAACTGTAAATCGAATGAGACGCTTGTTTCGGGTATTTTGGATTTCTAATAATTAATTATTAAATGTAGGTTTAATGATATGATATGTTTCTGGTGTTTAAATAAAATTGTCATAGAAGTGACATAACGTCTGTGGTGGTGTGATCGCGCTTGCCCTTTTGAGTAGCTTTCATTGTCTCGTACGTTGCATGATAATGATATCGGAATTTAATCAAATGCCTATCGCTCCTTCCATCGCAAACCCTTGCCTGCGGTACGCTATTAAATGGTGGGTAGAGCAAATCGTGCGCACCCTTTCATAATGCTAAACACACATCCAAAACTCATCGGTATCATGCGACATTGGCGCTCTGCCTGAGTGGCGGGATATGGAGCTATGTGTTTTCTTCTTTCCTCTTCCACTTCGTTTGCTTTACCCCATTTCGGGTTATGCGTTGTTAGCGTGTGTGACCGCATCGCCTTTCATTATCGGACGCAATTCGCGTCCATCCATCCATCCACACTGGTGTAGTGTCCCAGGGCGCGCGATCTGCTAGTGGACGTGCTCTGGGACACTGTCATCGCGATTGCTTGAAGTGTATTTGGCCTCCCAGTTTGGCACGTTCATTATGCAAACTCGTATGCTCCGTTACGTTACGCCACCGGGTCATAGGGAGGCGTTGACTACCGCTTGTAGTGGGCGAACAGTACACTGACGAAAGAAGTGCATGCCGGATATTGGTGACGTTTGATGAGCCGCATTTCGAAACGCCATCGTCAGCAATATCGTACCGATACCACATTCCCGATGCAAGGGATTGGCACCTTCATCAGAGGGAAGTTTTTGTCGTTTTGCTAAACATTTGTTTACGTTTGGTGTGTTCCCTTCCTTGACGAGGCTGAATTTCGATCGGAAACGGGGAGTTCCGCCATTCGCAGTCTTCAAATGCAACAGTTGGTAAAACCAACAGCCGCCAGTGTGTCCGCTGATGACGTTAATACGGGCGCGCACCACAGTAGCCGTGTATGTATATTTATCGAATTACATCCAAACGGGCTAACCGACGTGGCTAACAACAGTAACAAGATTAGCGCGGCTAAGCATTTATCGCCGAGCTGATGGCCGACCGTGTATACACTGTGGTGGTGGTGTTGATGATGATGATGATTGGGAATAAAACGATATGGGGTTCGTTAGACGCATAGGCACACGACCTCCAGGGGCTGTTAGACCGTTTGCATTTTCACCGTACGCAAACAAGCAACGAGACGAGGGATTTTGGGTTTTTTGGGAATATGAAAACGCTTACGAAGGCACCATTTGATTGCTACCAATAATTGACTTCTGGGCGGGTCGGATCTTCGTTCCACAAATTATCATGCAATGGTCGTAAATGTCTTTACTATACCCCTGCGGAGGTTCCGGGCTGAGCGTTTCGAGTTCATCGATTCCGAAGCGATGCGCGCCAAAGTTTCCGGCCGTAATGCAATACGAAACCCACATAATCTTACCATGTGGAAGCGATCGTTGTGCCGACCGGGCTTTGTACTGGGCGCACCATTTGAAAGAAAACGGAATGTTACATTCCGATGTCTCCATCACGAGAAGACATATATAGTGAAGGGCGAAGCGACCGACGCTAAGATGAGGAACTCCTGCAATTCTGTGCTGCTGGGTTGATGCATGATGGAATAGGGGGAAGATCTTGTTGCCTGCTCTGGTGGGGTTCCTGCAGTATGAATTGGAGCACCATTTCCGGTTTTACTGGACATTGCCTTGGACATTGCGTGTATAAGCGCGCATGTGTGTGCTGTATTAATGTCAGTACCAGCATCAATTACGGTGCACTTCCGATGATGAAGAAGCACCGCCGTTCGTCTACTTGACGGTGTGACTTGAGCTGAACGGGGAAGTGACTGGTTATTAGCTGGTCGAACCTTGTCGTGGCGAAGCGAAGAGGAATTCGTCGCTCATCATTTTCATCCGCTAGTCATTGTTCCCTGCGCGCTGCGTTATGCATTTGATGATGTCCACTCGGCATCGGAATTTTACTACCGCGTGGCTTCTCCTCTAGGTTCTCCACGTTCTTTTGCGCGATGAAAGAAAATTATCGTAAGCCCGTTGAGTCACCTTGCGATGGTGTTTCGGAAGGAACCAAGAGACACAGCAAGAGACAAAGAAGCAGCACACAGCTTCTAGACCAGAGAATTGGTTACCAGCGGAAATATGGTGCTTTCGACCTTAACTCGGTTACGTTGTTACGGATCCATTCACCTTCCAGTTTCTTCATCAGCGCGTTTTGCGATAGCGAGAACTACTGCGTCTGTGCGGGGCACACACAACCTGACGTGCTCTCGATACCGGGAACTGCTGTAGGCTGACCGGCGGTGACTCATCACCGACAACGGAGCATATGCGGCACGAGGTTTCGTTGTGTCGTTTTTGTTTTCGATAATAGAGATTGGTCATGCTACACCGGTTCACGCCATCATGACAATGGGGCTCTGAAGTTAGCTTTTTTTAAATATATTTTTATAGCGGTCTTTAAAGCGGCTACGGTTCCACACTCCAATGGCGTTAAGATTGGAAGTAAACATTATCTAACTGATGGTCAATGGCGATTCTTAGTTTCGTTTATCCACGTGAGCTTAGTTTATTGTTTAGATATGCAGTCAGACCAGAGTCCGAACTACGCCAGTGCTGCAGCTGTTGAACTTCAACTAAAAGTTAAAACATTGTCTAGTACTTTGTCTACGAAAGCGACTGCGCTTGACAACTTGGGATAGCAGGTTTGCTAATATTTAATCAATTAATTACTCATCAGCAACTCTCGTGGTGCACACCTCGGCATCATGGGTAGCATCGTGTCAGCACGCGAAAATGGAGAAGTGCCACGGTCATCGCAACAAGTGGTTTATAATTTACGTAACCAGCAAAAACCTCACCTCGCACCATACACACGACGAACCCGCTCGAATGGCTGACCAGCTTGGCGTCGAATTAATGAATTTCGTTTCGCAGTGGAAGACACGGCTACAAGACACAGGCGCAGAGTAATCTGTTGCTTTCTGCCATCGTGTGTGACCGTATTGTTTTTTTTTATTGGTGTGCATGCCACCGAGCAGGAAATGACGCCTTCCGAAGGGAAGTTCCGGCGATGATTTATGTTTATTCGGCCAAACCAACGAAAATTGAAGCGTTCCTAATGAAATACACAAAATTGTTGTGTCATGTATTTAATAATGAAGTTATTTTTTTAAGGGAACAAAACTTAAACTTCGACTACGCCAACAGGGTAGTAGTACACGCCACCGTGAATTGCGTGAGTCATTGCACTATTATTCGCACGGAGCGATCCGACTGTCGCGGCGGTTGGGACTGGATATTGCAAGCTACACATGCCTGCATGTCTCTGGTGTTAACGTTTGGACACACACATATGGCTATGGCGTGACACATGGGTTTGGCCTTCTTATCTTATTTCGTGCTTGTTGTTTCGTGCGTGCTAGAGGTTGTTTAGTACCTTTTTACGCCACCCGGTCAATCAATCATGATGGCCGGTAAGTAGCAGTGAAAGACTTAATATCATTGAAAAAGAGGAGCGAAGGTTAGGCTCTTTATCACAAGTGTTCGGACTGAACTCAGACATGTGTGCACTCAGGATTGCAATTGTAGTGAAGAATGTTGGAATTTTCATGTAGTATTATCGTTGTTTTCCAGTTTACCTTGGGAAGAATTTTTATCGTGGTTTCATTAAATAATGATAAAGTATGGAAATTTTTGTTTTAAGTTAGCATTTTATAGTTTTAAGGATAAGTTTTACAAGTTTTCGCAGTTGGTCCCAGTATTTCGTAATGATTTCGGTTGATTTTTGGATGATCAGTTAAACCATTCATGATGATCAGTAACGATCAGTTAAAGTTAAGGCGTTCATGAAAAAAATGCTAGATGTAAACTTTTATGAGTTACTACTCATTGCGCCCAAGTCTAATTTATCAATTCAGTTTTAGACTTGAAGATTATTTCTATAACATACTTATTGAATATAACATGTTTGAATAGAATAGGTTGTTAAGATTGTCACCATTTTAACCGTTGAATTATTGTTCTATTTCTATTCCCCAGCCGCACTATTCAAGTTCACTCGTTCGTGCTGACCAACATCGACTCCAAATGGCGGTTCGGGTTCTGCAGGCACGATCCGAAATCACCCACGGCGATGGTGATTATCACGTACCTGCCGTGGCACGATACGTTCATGCGCTTCCTGAACGTACTGGCCGATATTCGGAAGAACCGACCGAACGAGTTTGCATCGTTTCTAGCCGAATCGTACAACAAAGGCGTACCGGAACCGGGCGCGTGTCTGAAGCTACACTACGACCGAGCCTCCCAAACGTTCCTGTTCCAAAGACCTCAACAGTTCCAGCTTCCCAGTATTCCGGAGAATGTAANTTGGGAAGAATTTTTATCGTGGTTTCATTAAATAATGATAAAGTATGGAAATTTTTGTTTTAAGTTAGCATTTTATAGTTTTAAGGATAAGTTTTACAAGTTATTGTAGTTGGTCCCAGTATTTCGTAATGATTTCGGTTGATTTTTGGATAATCAGTTAAACCATTGGATGATCAGTAACGATCAGTTAAAGTTAAGGCGTTCATGAAAAAAAAATGCTAGATGTAAACTTTTATGAGTTACTACTCATTGCGCCCAAGTCTAATTTATCAATTCAGTTTTAGACTTGAAGATTAATTCTATTACATATTTATTGAATATAACATGTTTGAATAGAATAGGTTGTTAAGATTGTCACCATTTTAACCGTTGAATTATTGTTCTATTTCTATTCCCCAGCCGCACTATTCAAGTTCACTCGTTCGTGCTGACCAACATCGACTCCAAATGGCGGTTCGGGTTCTGCAGGCACGATCCGAAATCACCCACGGCGATGGTGATTATCACGTACCTGCCGTGGCACGATACGTTCATGCGCTTCCTGAACGTACTGGCCGATATTCGGAAGAACCGACCGAACGAGTTTGCATCGTTTCTAGCCGAATCGTACAACAAAGGCGTACCGGAACCGGGCGCGTGTCTGAAGCTACACTACGACCGAGCCTCCCAAACGTTCCTGTTCCAAAGACCTCAACAGTTCCAGCTTCCCAGTATTCCGGAGAATGTAAGCGCCATGCACGTCAGGGTTGTTTCGCAACGGAACTTGCGCTAATAACGTTACGCTTGGTTTCTTTCAGCATAATCTCAACCAATACTACAACTTCGTGGAACCAAAATTCATGATAGGAATATTCGCCGCTATGCTGGCAGAGCGGCGCATCATCTTTGTTTCGCGACGGCTCGACATCCTATCGTCGTGCGTCCAGGCAGCGAACGCTTTCCTCTATCCGATGGTTTGGCAGCACATCTTCATACCGGTGCTGCCGATGCAGATGAAAGACATACTGGCCGCACCGATGCCGTTTCTGATCGGCGTACCGGAGGCGGTGTACGAAACGTTACGGCGAGAGGAAATCGGTGACGTCGTTATTCTGAACTGTGATAAACGAACGCTGGAAACACCGTTCGATGATGTGAAAAGTATGCCCCAGGAATTGGTTAGCTCGCTCAAGAAACAGCTCTCCAACCAGGCCGATCATCGGGGCGATCGGGTTTCAAAGATATTTCTAGGTACTGGTGTACATTGATGTGTGTATGTATCGCCTGCAAATCGAATTAATTCTTTTCCCCGTTGCAGGTATTCTAGTGCAATTAATTGGTGGATATCGGGACGCTGTAAAGTTCAACGATAAAATTACCTTCGATCCGGAAACGTTCATCGAATCCCGGCCGTCGCATTTACGGCCCTTTTTGGATAAAATGCTCGATTTGCAGATTTTTCAACAGGTTGGTACTGGCCGGCGCAACAGCCAGCTACCTTTACACGACATTTATCGAAATATTCTCTTTCTCCTTAATGTTCCCGGCAGTTTATCGAAGAACGCTTGGATATGTTAAACACTGGTCAGGGATTTTCCGATGAGTTCGAGGTGGAGTACTTCCGGTACGCGGAAAAGTCGGGCCGCAAGACGAAACAGTACAAGGATTTGCTGAAAAACTTCAAGGACAAGGTAGTGTCGTTGATTTGATAGTGACCAACATTTTCCATTCTGTTTTGCTTCTCCATTCTGTTATGCACCGCGTCCCCTTGTTTGTGGTTTCATTCGTTTTGGTTGAACGTTGCTAGCCTATTTTTTTTTATTTCGGTTCGGTTCGGTTTCTTAATATAAACTTTTGACTTTGTTGAAAGCTGCACTAAACGTTGGGAACATTTGATTTGGTAGTTTTAATAGTGACCGACTGCATAGATTGCAACCCAGCTATGCTACGCAGGTGATCGACGTTTCATTGTGATTTGGTGAATTATACTTAACATTCCGATTTGTGATGATTGCATATCAATACCCATACCCTGGTAAAAGTTATTTTTATAAACATTATGTTTAGTTACTTTGATGCTATGATATGAATCTCTTGTCGAAACCCCAGAAAGAATAGTTTACCATATATTATTATAGCACCCTTTAAGATTTCTCAATAAAGAATTGTTTCTGATCAATTCGCGTACGATATGAGTTTTGTTTTTCAATTTGACGCCAAATTGTTATGTTTTTGTTTCCTTTAGTATTTGAATGATTTTTGTCCCGTAAACATTATCATCAATTTTGGCCCATCTGTAAAAACAACCCACACCGTCAAATTTACCATGAATCTCATCATTCTGCATCTATTTCTATGTCTTTCTTCCGCATCATATCGCTCTGCTTACTACTGTTTCTATTTCATGCCATTCACGAAATCACGAATCACATTCACATTCTGGACGCGGTTGTGAATTCGCTACCTTTGGCGCTTGGTTCTCATCCTACGGTTCACTCCGCATACGGTGCATGTACTACATTCGATTGCGCTTAACAACATGTGTGTGTGTGTGGATATTTAAACAAAATTTCCTGTTCATTGTGACCGACTACTCTGCTTCCGGTGCGTACTTTCTGCGGTGTGTTGTGTGGCGTCATTTCTTAACACGCCGCCGTGTCTCCGTCGCTTTTTGGTGGGATTCGTCGTCGCTGCGGTGTTTGTGCTTGCCACCACACCAACTTGCCTGTTGCGGGAATGTGTTTCGTCGACCGGGTTTTATGCCGCTACCATTTGCTGCTGCCTGCCATATACCTGCCCGTTTGCTGTTGCTTTCCTAGACTAATCCAGCTGTACGTTCGGCGGTGAAATCGGTGAGTGGGGTTTTTTTTTTATTTGTAACAAAACCTTTTTGAAGAGCATTTTTCGTTCAAACACGTTACTGGCATGCGTTGTTAATGCGTTGGTGAAATGTGTTGGCAAGGTTGCAGTATAGATAGCGGATGATAAGATAATTAATATTACCACCAACCCTTGTAATAACTATTCCTCTCATTATTTTAGGTCAAGGAAGGTGGCAAAGGTGTGAAGACGGCGTACAAGGGCTTACGGTCGAAATTTCGTGAAACGACACCACCGAAATCGAAGCTCGACAGTAGCAGTAGTTTGCATCTGCACCATCAGTACGATGTCGGTGGACACCATCAATCGGCACCGAACTCGCCCGTGTTTAACAAGCGTCCGCAGACGATCGCGCTGCCGGACGATGTGTACCATACGCACAACCCGCACCAAATGCTTACACCATCGTCGACCTCGCTACACAACTCACCACATATCCTGCTGGGCAGCCATCATCATCATTTGCATCAATCGNCGACACCACCGAAATCGAAGCTCGACAGTAGCAGTAGTTTGCATCTGCACCATCAGTACGATGTCGGTGGACACCATCAATCGGCACCGAACTCGCCCGTGTTTAACAAGCGTCCGCAGACGATCGCGCTGCCGGACGATGTGTACCATACGCACAACCCGCACCAAATGCTTACACCATCGTCGACCTCGCTACACAACTCACCACATATCCTGCTGGGCAGCCATCATCATCATTTGCATCAATCGATGCCGCAAAGCAATGGTGGCGTCGTCGTCGGTGGTGGCAGCGCCGGTAACAGTAGCAGTGCCGGTTATCATAGCGCCTCGACAGCGATGACCCGCAGCGGTAGCAGTGCTGCTGGCAGCACAAGCCACATGAACAACAACAATCACAGCTATGCCAACAGCAACAACAATAACAACCATATGACCAGCAGCAGTGCGAGCGACATACGCAGCCCAACGCTTAGCCCGACGAGCTCGAACTCCTCGTCGGAAATGAACCTGTGGCAGGAGATGCAGCATCATCTGACGCTGTTCAAATCGCCCGCCGTTAATCGGAATGTAAGTAGGCATGTGTATTGTTTACTGCTGGAGTACCACTTATTTGATTTCCCAATAGCATGCAATAAGAGTGCAGTAACTGTCTCTACCTGCGTCTGCTTTTTTTTTTTGGCAGACAGCTATAGAATGCGCCGAACGCAAAATGTGCTGCGATGAATGAAATTTAAAGTTTATAGTTTAGTAAACTATTTTCTTTACCTTTGGTTTTCGTTTTTGTGTGTTATGGTCACTATCGCTGACCTTTTATGATTCATTTGCCGACTCAGCCGAGCTCGGGAGAAGGTGTGGTGGCTACCCGTGAAAATTGCGCCATTTATTTAGCAAGAATATTTAGGTAGTTTTTAACGTTATGATTTGAATATTTTTTCTACGCCACTTGAAATTTCTTTACCTTATTTGTTTTTACAAAGCATCTGTTTTGTTGCACTTATAACGAGCATCTTTTATGCGCTGAAAAATGCATCCTTAACGCGTGAGAGCAACACACAATACAAAGTAACGTATTGTTATCGATCCAATATCGTGTGCGTGATTGTGTGTACGTGTGTGTGTGTTTTTTTCTCTAAAATTGTGATCGTAATATGCAATATCTATTTCTAATTGGTACTTTTTGTCACTAACAACAACTGTGATACATCGCATCTTGCTGCCACAGGAGTGAAAGTAGTAATAACGTGTGCTGTAGTATTTGTTTTTTTTTTCGCGGATATACTATTTGCTATTTAAATTTCATTGAATATGAGTCTTATAAGAGTTTTTCTATGTTGATGTTTCGATTGATTTGACTGGTTTGTAATGATATTGCATACCTTCAGGATTCACGTGTGATACGGTACACTTTCAACGAGTTTTATAGGCGTATAAAGATTTATTAAACCGAAGGTGTCCTTTCAGATGAAGAGTGTGTATCTATTCAGTTTAAAAGATGCAAATATCATCCCGTTTGATGGATGTGGCCGGTTTGTGATGCTCTTGTATCGTTTCCAAAACATTCCCGTGGTTTCGTTCTACTTTGATTTTGTACTACGGTTAACGATGGGGTTATTCCATCTCATTTCGGTTTTGGGTTTTGTGGCTCATACAAAATCTGTTCTACGTTAACAAAAACAAAAAAAAAAGAAAAGAATCCATTTTAAAACAAAAACCCATCCCTCATCGTTCATCTTAGCTGTGAATATAAAGTTGCATCTACTCCTTACTGTCGTTTACTCCCCCTTTCTGTGCCATATCTTGCACGCATTCATTCATTCCATTGCTCACACTTTCGGCATACATATACATATACACACACACATACACTCCCGATGTACGTGTGGGTTATCACGTGTGTGTGTGTGCGTGTTTGTGTTGTTGTGATGTGTCTCATTGGTCCTTTCCCTGTCCATACTGGGGCAACAATCATCTGCCTTTTGGCTCCCTTGCAGCTCAAGCCAACGAACAGTGCGGAGGGCGGCAACACCGGCAGCCGGCCATCGTCCCGGGCGGGAGCACCGGTCAGTCCACCGGGTGGAAGTAGTAACGCTCTACCTCGCATACAGGAATCCGTGGCAGTCGGTTCGCAGCCACTGCTAAGCCTAGAGCTCAATGATGCGCGACAGCATACCGGGCGACCGTACAATAGCTGCAACAACAATGGCAGCGGCGATTATCACACCGAGGACGATCAGACCAACTTTGATCTTTCGCCGGATGCACCGTGTCCGCCGATACCGCCGAGACGCTTCCAATCGGCGGCCGACGCACTGGCCGCCATTCAGATTTCTCCCCCACCCATGTCACCACCGTCGTCTTCCTCGTCCAACTCATCGCCCTATCGTACGTACAACAACTTCATACCTTCCGTGGCAAAGGCGAAACCACCGATTGCTGTACCGTCCGGTACCTCTTCCCCGTCGATCATCGATCAGTCACCGCCCCTACCCTCGCCGCCACCTCCTCCGCCTTTGAAGGCGCAGGTCGATTCGTCTATCCGGCGAAACGACATCCTCCAGTTCGACGACGAGGAGGAGCAGCTTATTACGCTTACCACGACGATGACGACGGTCGGTGGGTATGCGGGTACGGCGACCACAACCACCACCAGCATGTCCATGACGTTCGGTCAGCCGGTCGGTCGCAAGCCTGAGCTATCGCCCACGGCTAACTCCAGCACAATGCACAACAGTCACATCCTGCCCCAAGCGCAACACCCGAAGCAACAACCGATCGTACAAACTGCAGCAGCAACAGCAGGCAAAACGCCACCATTGCAGCATGCCTATACCTTGCCTCATCCACCGAAAGCGCAAGCGCCTCAGCCACCGCAACGGCCACCGCTTGCTCCGAAGCCCACCTTCCGCAAAGAGGTAATGAAACTTGCCCTTTACCACACCTTCCACTGCTTTCTGCTGCTCTATTGCGCGTTCCGACTCTTTACGGTGCCCTCTTGAACCGAATGTGTCCCACAATCTTCTTCCCTTACCTATCCGATTCCCAACGAAATGAAAACAAATTCTGATGTTTTGATATAAATTCTCCGTAAACAAAAAATTCGTTTAGATTCCAATTGCAATTCGGATCTATTTCAGCTTATCTTATCGGCTATTATAACAAATATTCCCTTTTTCCTTCTTTCTTCCTGGTTCGTCTTTATTTATATTTGCTGCACATAATCGCTCGATCCCCGGTACTGCTTCTTTAATTCGTATATCCACGTATGCACCCGTTCTTTGCCCTGTGCATCCAATCGATTGCGCTGGATGACGCTTGTGACGATGTTGTCTTCTTTGAATCTCCTTCACTGTGCCACACAAACTCCCAAAACTAAACTTCGCCCGCCAATAACCGAAGATGCGGGTTAAGATCGAGCGCAAGCTAAGTATGCAAACGGTGGCGAAGCAGGATGTTTAAGCAGCGCTCTGCCGAACGTGTTTCCACATCCGACCGCTGGCGGCGCACAGTTCCGCGGGAGTTTCAATCACATGATGATGATGATGATAGATATATGCCTGGGAAGGAATTGCACCAAACAGAAATGGCGCGCTAATAGTATGATGCTGATGTTTTGCTGAACAGAACGCCTCTACGCGCCTTGTCCCTCTCGAAAAAGAAATCCTAACCAAGCCTGTAACCATCGGCGGAAATGTGTAGCGGAGTGGCCGAGTTAACGTATAACACAACTTTAATCATCATAGTAAGACCCTGTTTGTATCTTCCTTTGTACCTTTTTCTTGTCCATTTTGTGATGAGTGTTATCGTTATGTGTGGGCTTTGTTTTGTTTACCATTTTTCAAACCACCCCACCCCACCCCCTACACAAACACACACAAGCGCGTTTTACGTTTAAGGGGTTGTTGCGTGTTTACGGAAACACCCGTAAACGGTGGTTATTGCTGTCGGAGGGTGTTCTGTCTGTGTGTACGTTTTGTTTTTATAGTTTACCATTGTGTAATTCATCATCGATCAATGTCGGTCACGATCGTTCGGTTTCGTTTTGTATATGTGTGTATGTGTCGCACATTTTTGTTCCATTCATCTGCAACCTTATCATCCTTTCGTCATCCCTTTTCACCGCCATTTTGTGCACAAGAGGGTCGCCATTATCATTCACGGTCGGGGTGTTTTTTTATCATCTGTACTTCCATCCTCTGCTGCTCGGTGTTTTGTTTTCTTTCCTTCTCTATCGCTTTGAAACGATCTCTACGCACTATTTGGTGTTTGCTTACGATCATACATGTCATATTTTAATTGTTCTCTCAAGTCCTCTTCCAGAATCTAGTGTGATGCTGAAACTGTTCAGTTGAATCGCTCTATACTTAACTACATGATTAAACTTTTTTAGGGTTGATAGTTGATGTTTGCAAAACAACTTTGATGCCATGCTGTTTTGTGTTACTTTATGAAACGATTTGTTTGCTTGGTAGATTTACTTCATGACGGTAGCTAGTTGTTATGCTTTGTTAAATAAGATAATCTTCTGTTTTTTGTTTTTACTGTTTGAATTGGACACGCTTCTACTGGTCTAATGTTTTCAGCACGGTTTTGATTCATTTGATTGCCTAGCTTTTGTTTGCTACTGTATTGGATGGGTTGTGAGCCAAGTATATAAGATTGGATGCAGTTGTAATTGTTAACGTAACTATAACGAGTCAATCTACCTTTTTGAAATGTTTGCGGTGTGTTGCTTTTTTCTTTGGTCTGTAGATCGTTTATGAGCTACCGAACGTCAGTTCGCTTCAGTGCTTTGGTTTAAATGATCGATTTCCTCTCGATTGAAGTATCTTTGTGGAAGAATTAGTCTGGTGCACACAACCACAACCAACCATTCCCACCCCAAAATGCGTGCTAGTGCTGCGCCATGTTCTCACACACCTACCGCCTATATTTCGCAGTCTCAAAACGGTGACACACCCGATTTCCCCGCGTCCACATCCGGGACCACCGCCGGCAGCACCACCCCGCCGGTGAACGAAGAATCCCTCGATCTAATCACGCTGGATACCACCAACTCGAGCTTCGAGCTGGAGGACTTCGATCCGCTCAATGAACGGGCCAAACCGATCGGGTCGGGTGGTCCGGCCAGCACGTCGCATGCGACCCCCAGCTCAGCACTAACACCCTCCAGCTATTCGTCAGGCTTGGCAAATGCATCTGGCGTAACGATGCCGACAGCATCCTTTCCCTCGACCAGCCTGAGCGTTAATAATCCGGTCTATCCTTACTTTACACCGTTTTACCAACAAAATGTTGCCGTGGCTTCACACCCCGCCCATCATCAACCTCACCAACCTCACCATCACAACCGGGCACTAGGGACGGGAAGCGATGGACAATCACAACCACCACGAACACTACAGCAGCGCCCGTACAGCAGCGTCGGCGAACGCACGAACGCACCCACTGGTGCTGGTACTGGTGCCAGTGCACGGGAAAGCAATGTTTCGGATGATTTCGAACTGTTGCGAAACTATGGTTTAGATAAGTTCTCACTGCTGGACGGTGGTAGCACAAAGCCAACACTGCACATGAACGGGAGCACTAGTAAGGTGGAGCAACCGAACACGACCAATCTTCTTCATAATGCGCAGGTTCCCAATGGCCGGCCAGTCGGTTGCAATGGTAGCAAATACCCGTCGATGGATAGCAACGGCGGCCAGACGAAATCATCCTTCAGCAACTGGACGACGTTCGATTGATCATGGTCAGTGTTAAGCGAGCTTCTTGTACCAGCTGCCTAGAGCGCTACTACTATTGCAGGTTCGGAAGGGAAAATAGTTTCTCAGCGTATGCAACAATAGAATTAGAAAACGATAAACTCGAAATTCGAATCGCAGAAATGGTGGATACGCATTACTACTACTAATTCGCTACAGATATTATTGAAAAAATGCATAACAGAAGTAGGGCGCGTATAAAATTAATCCGGATACATCAATGCCTAGGCCATATTAAACGTTTAATCGGTTATCATACAGCGAACTAGAGAGCCAATACTGTTTTTTCTGTTTTTCTGTTGGGATATTTATTGTGCGAAAACACACACACTGTAACCAGTTCTTTTCAGTCTGCTCGTGGTCTTTTTTGTTTTTATTTGTAGTTTTTTTTTTCTTCAATTGTTTAGTATGTAGTAAGCGAAAGCAAACGTAGTTGGGCAGGTTTCAGTCGATAAAAAAAATGGGAAAATCGTATGTAAACAGGTGGTTTAAAGGCAATGATATGCTTTCTAAAGGGGAAAGGTAAATTTACCGCAGTTAGCGGTAAGCATAGCTAAAGCATAATCGTAAAACGATTTAAAATAGAGCCACATTAGCAAGCGTTCGAAAGCATAACTCGACGACGGGATGGGATTATAGAGTAGGGCAAAAAGAAAAAAAAATGAAAAGACATGGCACAGGCAATGTAAATTTGATTTAAATCGTATGCACAAAGGTAACAGGAACGAGAAAAAATGTAACAAGAAAAACAAGAGATAATGAACGAGTAGATGGAAATGTGCATGTTGCAACTAAAGAAGCGGATGGAATAAAAAAAAAAACAACAGATATATGAAAGAGTTTGCGTATAGTTTATCGCATAACTTACGATCACTAGTGGATAGTGCAGAAGCATTTTAAAATGTATCCGTTGCCAGAAAGCGGTAGTTGTTTAATAAAAGTAGCATACACCAAAATGATGCGCCACCGGTGGCAGAAGATAGTGAACATGAAATGGTTATGAACAAGTCATAGAAATCACAGACAGTGTGGCACGAGTATCATGGTTAGCGGCCGGATTGCAGTTGTAAGTTTTATTTGAACGTACAAGATCGTGAACGATTTAGCAACTTTCTATACGCGTCAGAAAGTTCGGTAGAAAGTGATCATATATTACTGCTTAATACGATATTTTAACGCATCCTTAACTATCATATTAGAAAGGGGGTTGCAACAAATGCAACGTATATCATAAATCGTACTACGATAGATAAACCAAATATTCAAGAAACAGCAACAAAAATCGACCCATTTGCCCATGGTTGTGCCACGAAACGTGATGATGGCACGTTTGTGGCGCAATGCAGTAAACAGTAATTGTATTTAAGGTTTAAGATATTTAGTCAAAATGAAGATGGAGGTTAGCAATTTTTAATCGATTCACCGTGGTGTGGAATCACGAATCGGTGCAAACTTTTTTGCATCACACAAACACGCTGCTCAAATAGAGGCCGTACTACCGCGGAAGGGCGCAACGAAGTGGTTTTGTTAGTTCTTCTATTAATATTGAACATCATCGAATGGGTTTTGCTCTCTTGCTACTTGTCTCTATCACTTTACAATACTGCATACATCACGCTGTGGAAAACGTTTTTATTTTGCGATAAAACAAAACAAACAGAAAAAAAACCCCCGCAAAAGATAGGAAAACAACATCCCTAACAGTTTTAGCAAAGCACAGCGCCCACACGTGGGACACACGACCAAACGGAAGGAATGTGCAGGATAATTGCCGTGCGGAATCTTTTATATTAGGGTGGTAATATCACATCACATATGATAGACTTTTTTTTAGTTAGGAAATGTAGAACAAAAGAAGCAAAGGGGAAAAACAAAACTATACTGGCGATAAGTAGTAAACTTCCAACCTATTGGATAACAGTCATGATTTGTGCCGTTTGGAGCCCTGGACACTCAATATTTAACCGGAATTAATAAATATATATATATATATACATAAACATAGGAAGAGCGAAGTACACGTTTTATCCCAACAAAACTATTATCAACCGGTACGATGCTATTCTGGTGTGAAATGGTAGCAATTTTTTGGACTAAAGAAAGAGAAACCGGCAAACCGGTGTTCAAATAGATCGAATCGTGTGCGTGTGAAAATGTGAAAATTTAAATTCAAAACAAACGAAAAACATTTAAAATATTCCGCAAAATGAAATGGTTGGCTAACGGCAAGGCAAAAACGAAAAACACAACAAATTATAACAAACCAGCAAATGATCATTATCTACGATAGACAAATTAGGCGTAACGCGATGTGGATCATATTGAGCTATAAATGGCTAAATTTTAACATTTCAACATGCTCCATTTTATGCCGTTGAAGGAAAGGGGAATGGTTAGAACAGTGTACTAACTACGTTGCATTGCTTTTATTATTACGTTTTGCAAATGCAATGCTTATTGCCTCCACGAGCAATTCATCTCGTATAGGTGAATACGATGCATCGGTAACGGCAAAAACCGTGAGAATCAATATTGAAGTTTTGTTTCATTCCAACCAAAATAAGCTTCTTGAGTAGACAAGAGACAAGCTGCTGGATGCTGTGCGTAGGTAACAACGTTAATCATGAGCAAGTGTAATGCAGAGATTCCCAACATTGCCGGAATGGTGGTTGCAGATGGTTCGGTTCGAAAGTTTGTGCGTGGTAGAAAGCATAGAGATGGTAGAACAGACAGACTATATATATATACATACATATATATTGGAAAACGGATGTTGAATGTCAAATAAAAGACGAAACATATTACGAAACCGATTGGCGATGCCGTAAATAATGTACTAATGAAAGAAGTAACTTACTAGTGACGCTATTTAGTTGAATTATGATTTATTTGTTTGCAATACTAAAGCGAGATACAATGTCATGTTTGTGCTCTCATCTTAATGCTATATGAAGTGTATCAAAAAAAAACAAACGAGGGAACATTTAATAAAGGTATAGCGGCCTTACCCTGGCTCGGGAATTCGCAATCTTCAGGTGAGCTAGATAGCAACTTAGTACGAAAATACCGACCAGCAGAAAAGCCAGTATAAATTTTTGCGCCCGTACATTTTGCATCATTCGCTCCTCCTTCATCGACTGGACAACCGTTTCCATACCGGCCAGATCCATCTCGCGATACTGGCGGCACAACAAATTGTCGTGCACGGTGAGATGCACCAGCAGGTAGTCTTTGTAGACTGGCGGTTGGGCACAGCGCAACTTTGGGAAGAGTTTGTGCAGTTCCCGCTGGGTGCGCATCACCGGGATCACGCGATCGATCAGCCACTGCATCGAGCAGTTACAGTTGATCGGATTGCCCTGCAGATCGACACCGTGCACCATCTGCTTCCAGTTGAGCATACTTTCCGGCACTTGGTCCAGTGCGTTGTAGCTCAGATCCAGCTGTAATGAGTGGCTTTGTGCTGTAATATTGTAGCATCGCACGCATATTCTTCATAAACTTACCCTTTTCAACTCTTTCAGATCAGCAAACGTGTTGGGCTGGATGGTGGACAACCGCGGACAGAAGGATATTTCCAGCTCGTGTAAATGTTCTGCGGGTAAAGCGTTTCGATTCGATACGGCAGTGTTTGAGTAATGGAACTATTCCCAACGATTTCACTCACCTGCTATATCTTTGAAGGCACTCCTTTCGATGGATCTTAAATTTGGCATTCGGTTGAATGCAATTTTCCTCACGAAGCTCGTTTGATTACCAAAGCACGGGAAAGCATCGAAGTAATTGCTCGACAGATCCAACTCTTCTACCGACGGGAAACATTCGCTACAAAAGTTCGCCAGTCTGTTGCTGGACAGATCGAGCCTTCGCACGTGTTTTGCCTCTTTCGTGGCGATGATCTGATTGAAACTGAGCGAAAGATCCGTTAGCGTGTGCGGCACGGTTTCGAATGGCCACGTGCTTAGCTGGTTGTGTTGCAGCAACAATATGCGAAGCTTTTGCGGCAGTACAATTGGTCGGTCCCCTTTCCTGATAGCGTTATGGGATAAGTCGAGTGTTTCCAATGCCTGTAGCTTGGATACTTCTGTTCGCACGGATTCGATGCGATTGTGCGATAGATTTAAATATGTCAAGTGTGGCAACGTAAACGTTTTAAGACCCTTGATATCTTTAATCCAGTTGTGTGATAAATCAAGATGCTGTAGCATGTTGGGGGTGTCGATAAAGTCTAAAATAGAAGGAGAGAAGCAACAACAAAAAAAAAGCAATTTGATAAGGATTCGTCACACATCAGTTGGATAGATAAAAGCAGTATACGGCTTACCAAATACCACCGTGATGTTATTTCGACGTAAAGACAGCTTATTCAGTTTAGTGAAATTCCTGAAAGCTTCCATCTCAACCGTGGCGATTTGGTTGGCATCAAGATTAAGCGCTGTAACGTTTGCATGACCCGGCAAGCTGCAAATATATTGTTAAGGCAGAGGTTAGTAGGACGTCGGATCGGCGCCTGTTTTCCCGCACGATGGATCACTCACATATCGATGTAGGGGATTTCCAGTCCGTTAAACACAATCTCAAACGTTCGATTCTCTTGCATCAAGGTATCCAGCGAGGACCAATTCCAGAAACTAAAGTCGAAAGCAGCATTTTGTGACTCACTGTTAGCTTTCCACATGGTTTCGCTAAACTGTAGCGTCAGCGTTGTACCATCTTCCGTACACTGCATGTACTGCTGACATATTGGCACTGCCGATAAAGATCCACACAGTAGCAGATATGCTACGCACCGCACCCACATTTTTCTCATTGTTTTGAACACCTCCGCCCCACGTGAGTAGAACACTTAAACAGCTTTAAAATGCATCTAACGCCCGCGGATGAACGGGCAGGCTGTGTGCGACAGTTCAATCGCTCAATAATGCTTGCTTTAGAGCAAATAGGCTGTACAGTACTGTAACCTCTGCAGCTGTTATCATATCAACGTGATAACGATAACGCAAAGTTCTTTAATACTAATAAAAAAAAAAAGTTGCTACACACATCATTTCCCCACTACTGAACAGCCAATCTATCGCTGAAGGTCGCGCTGAAGCATTATGTTGTTTCTCAACCATGCGTCACTCGTAACATTCGCGCCCGAACCGTGTGGCGTGAAATGGCGTCTACAATCGGCACCGTTCTGTGGTGGAGTTAAGCCGGAACACTGACCTTTTCTTGTGTTGGGTGTGAAATAGTGGCGCTTGGCAGTGAGCCTCCGTTGCAGCTGGCATTAATTATTCATAAAATTGAGTACTTGACCAATGGTTTGGGGGAAAGAACAAATGCTTAACGTACAGCGTTAGTTTTTATTAGTTTCTTTACGTTAGTTTGAGTGATATTGGCGTAAATGAAATACAGTTAAAACATAAAATATTGGTGAAAAGTTTAAGTAGGGCAAACCGGCAATCCAACATGGAGTCGGAATAACATGGAATAAACTACAACAAATGTACATGATTCCTATCTCAATTAACCTGAACAAGACGTAATGCTCTTGATCGTTTGCCTTCTTGACTTGTACTACTTGAAAAAATAAAGATGTTATCTGCTTCTTGGTTGCTCAACGACCCTTATAGAAAATATAATGTTTGTGGGTAGAGAGTAAATGTGTAAATATGGTGGGATCCAATAGAAGTTGTTTATTGTGAGCTATTTCAACTGCTATGGGAAACATTTTTTTAAAAATGTGATACATGTCACAAGAGACAAACAAATTCTCTTTAAATGGGAAAATACAGGTGATTTATGTGGTCGATTTACTGATCCATCAAAACATCGAGCGTTAAAGACGGAGGCCACAAAGTTAGAGAGTTTGTATGTAAGAAACGATATGCAGATAAGCTAAAATAATAATATTTCTTGCACAATTTGTACTCAACAACACGGTGTTACAGGTTTCGGTGTTTTATTTCATTCATCACGACTAAATGTTACTGGATTCTCTTATATCTAGCTTTATTCGCTTCCGGTTGCATCCTGCTGTGGGCTTGGGATCGGTTTCACCGCTTCCGCTCCGACAAGGCTGCGTATCTTGGACACCTGCGACTGGTCCAATGTAAACGAGTTGAAAATATGTCGACCGATGTCGACGCTCTCCGGATACCCGTTCTCGCTGCAATACTGCAAACACTGTATCGCAACCGACGGCGCTCGGTTGGTGATGCAAAGGTTAACAAATTCCCGCAAGCCATCTACCCTCGGGTCACCCACGATCGTGTTCTGATCTTTGCTAAGCTTCATGAAGACGGCCGCTGCCTTCTCGTAATCACCGGCACGGGCACACAGGAGCAGTACATCACCCAACATCGGTCCCGGCATACCGGTAGACGTAGTGGCTCGTGGTGCAGCGGCCCGTTCCTCCATGCGATTCCACATGTCCCAGGCAATGTTTGCAAACCGTTCGACCAAATTCTCATGCTTCGGTTCAGTTGCCGACGGTTCGTTCGTGACCATGATGTGCAGCAACAGATTGACTAGATTTTCCCGGTTCGTGTGATCGAACTGTACCATGTGTGACCACAGCAACGGTATGTGCTCGATGGCTGTGTTCATCTCAACCGAACGCAAAATATCCTCCATAACCGACGGTTCCGGAGTGTAGACGTTCGGCACGAGCAGGTGGTACGTGTCCAGGAAGCTGTCCAGCGGTTCCGTTGTGGCGAGCAGCGTAAAATAGTGCCGGTAGTAGATCGATTCCTTGTACGAATCGCCAATCAGGTTGTAGTTCTCTCCCTGATGTAGCAACTGATTCACCCGCTTTGCCAGCTCCTTGTCGTGCAGATGATTGCGACACACGTCCATCGCCGTCACAAAGAAGAACGTATCCTTCGGATCCTGAATGGTAAACTGTTTGCCCTCGATCTCGTTCATTATGTCGTGCAGCACGTGACTAACCGGCCCACGTTCGCGACAAAAGATCACCAGCAAGTAGTACCAGCTGGCAAGCGATGGTTCGATGTCTAGCTTTTTGAACTCGGCTAACGTTTTCAGAGCGTACGTACGGGGATGATTATACCCGCCAATGGTGGTCACCGTCTGCAGGATGCCGTTGAGCGTGCCAAGATTCGGTCGCAATTGTTGCTGCTTCATGGTGGTCATAACCTCGCACACCAGCTCCCACCGCTTGTCGTAGCTTTCCTTCAGGAACGAGGCTATATGCAGCAGACAGTTGAATGTGTTCGTATCGAGCTCGATACCTTTCTCTATCGTTTCCTGATATAAAGCCCATGCTTTTTCCACCTGAAAGAATCGGGACATGCCACGTATCATGGCACAGTAGTGCTCGGAGCGCTTCGTTTCCAACCCGTGGAACAGTTCCTCTGCCAGCTCAAAATCTTTCCACGTTTTGCGCTGTCTTTCACGCCCAACCGTACCCTGGCGGAACCAACGCTCCTCGATGAACTGCTCCGGCAGCGTATCTTCGTGGTTGTAAAAGCAGACCAGCTCGAGCAGTTGCTGCTTCAGTTCCTCCCCAACCTCTATGCCGTTCTTTTTCAGCAGATTGTACACCAATATTGCATCCTTCACTTCGACATTTTCTATAAGCTTTTGCAGATCGGTCGTTTCCACCTTGCTTTCCTCGTTGTATACCATCGTCGGTGCGAACGCTTCTACCGGCGGATCGGCCTCGTTATGTTGAAACAGTTTTGCGTTCTCCTGCCGTATCCAGTGAGCTGCCTTCCGACCGGCTTCCTGTGCCAGTGCGTACGTTTTCTTGTTCGCGTTCGATGTCGGTATTAGGTACGGATCGTCGTGATATTTGTAATGCGGGGCGGTCGGATCGAATCCTACCGTGGCCGATAGTGCCATCAGTATATCGGTTGGGCCACGCTCGATTCTAGTTGGTATTACTATTTTTTCCATCGGGCCGCCGGTTTCTGTCGAGGCGGATGATGCCGGTTGGTGAGTTGCGGTGCCTTTCGATGCACATAATACCCTGCCGTACGCAAGCGTGCTGTTGCGCGAGTGCACCCGTAACCGGTACATCGATTTCCACAAATTATTCATACTTTCAGTCACTCAACGATTGCAATGTGAATGGGAAGAAACTGTTCGGTAAATGCAGCACGTCTGCCTTCCTTTGCGAAACACCTTTTCGGCACAACAAAAACAAAGGCATGTGTTATGTCACGGAGGACAACTGTCAACAGAGGTGTTGTTTAGTTGTACAGCGCCACCTATGTGTGAGGTATTTGTACTGATACGAAGAGAATGGTTCGATCGTTTGAAAATGAAATATTTCAGTCGTTATTCGTTATTCCAACAACAACATTGAGTTTTAAAATTATCACGCAAATTAGATCTTTTCCTGCCATGGGGAAAGTGAGTCAGTGTGGGAACAGTTGTGTTTGTGCAAAAGAACATTTGTGAGGTTTAAACAACATAATCACGCGTAGAATCGTAAACATCAATATCAGCATGTGATATGAGCAGAGTCAATCCGAGTTGGAAAAAATGCTTGCGAATAAAAGAACTATTTTTACAAAATCAAAATATTTGAACAAACTCACGATGGTGATGTAAACATTCTAGAAGCTGGTTCGTTCCCCACTTGGATACTATCAGCATCCATTGTATACGAAAGCAAACATCGGGCGTCGGTGGTGTTCCATTTTCTGCACCACTCTAATCATCGTGTCATATGATGAACCACCGGAACTGGTGTGTCCTTCATTAGTAACAGCGGAACGGCATATACTCACCAACGGGTCGCCAGCCCGCACAATAATATTGACCCTTTTGATCGATTAACAATGTACCAATTCTGTGGTGGTGTGTGTACGTGTTATTTTTGCGTTTTGGAAAACGATTCATCTACTACGTCAGAAAGGACGCTACGCGACCGAAATGCTAAAAATATACACACCCACCTGACATTCACCATTAATGATAGTATATTAGCAGGTGGATGATAATTGTGCGCACAGGTTAGCGGCAAATTGCGCTTGTAGTGGGATGTGATAAAGTCGCACAACGAATCGCAGTGAGTTTAGTTAATATCGAGACACTAGCGCGACCAGTACGTTACGTATCGTCCGGGTTCGTAAAACATCAAATTCGTTCTAAAAAGATCGCTCTTTACTAAAACAAAGCTTGGGCAAGATGTCTGAAACGCAAGTAAGTATTGGGTCTTCCTCTGGACAGTGAAATCTTTCCTTTCCGCCGTGCGAGTTCAAAGTGGCACAAAGATTTTGATCAGTTTTTGGTGTGTTTTCCCGTGCTGCATCCAGTTCGTGTGCGATCTGTGCGGTCAGCGGTACTCCACCTTCGAGATCCTGATGACACACAATCGGCTGAAGCACTACCATACGATCAAGTTCGGTTGCGGATACTGCAACGAAACGTTTCGCCACGAGGACGATCTGTACTGTCACTTTGTCCTGACGCACCGTGTCGATCCGTACGCAAAGTCGCGCTGCAACAGTGCCGAATCGGATGAGTCCGAGGTGTACGACAGTCCGGAGGACACACACATCCGCCAGGCGAAGGAAACCTGCGGCCAGATGCGTCTGATCAGCGAAAGTGACGACGGGTCGGAATCGATCGGTAGCAGCTCGGGCGAAGACTCCGACGCAGATAGCAGCGATCTGGAGCTGAATTACAACGAGCTGTATATGAGAAGGAAACGGAGTGCGATGACGCAGGAAGAGATATCGGAGCTGACGGATGTGTTTAAGAAGTCCGTCCAGTCGACTTACACCACGAAGCTGCGATTATAGCAACGGGGGATAATAGCGAGAATACCAACCACTCACCAATATCTCGGTGCAGGACAGCTCCTGTCCTGAGGAATGTGTTCCAACACGTCATCCATTTAATCACATGCGACCACAATTAGCTGCTCGCTAATGGTATTTCGTTTTTCGCTATATCAGTGGAAATTACTATCATAATTCGTCGATCGAGGATCGCGAAGATCGCGCTTTCTGGCATCTGGAGAGCTGTCGACGATATTACACTTAGCACTTAGGAATGGAGATGAAATCTCGCCTCGCCGCTAGGCAGCCGTAACTCCCTATTTGTCACAAATGCACACGAACCGGTTGTGTAAACAGAGCCTCCGTACCTTCGCTCCGACGCTTCCTTCACTCCCTCTTCCCACCCTGCCCCATCCAAACTCTGTTAATGGTGGTGTGAAATAATTTTTCGCAAATATTATGATTGTCATTTGGCGCGAGGTTTTGATGCCGCACCGATTCCTTAGGATCACCGTGAAATGGCGCACCGGCTGATGGGCAAGGCATTGTTTGGTGCATTTATCGCATTGCCGACGTTGTTACCGGGTGGGAACTTACTCCAACGACCCCCGGAAACTGTGTCCACGGTCGTGGAAGCAGTTTGGGAAAGGGCCTGAGAAGGGCGTACGGTAATTGCAAAGGTGACGAAATGGAATGCCAACGTCACGAACCGATCGTCTCTGGAAGACAGCGGTAATGGTGATGTTTTATTTGGGAGGAAAATATTGTACATATATATATGAAAAAAAAAAAAACACTGGCATTAAGTGTAGCGATAAGAAACATTAAAGGAAAAAAACTGGACAAATAAATGAACTTTAAGTCAACGTGATTGCCCGCAGTTTGGAGGTTTTATTTTTTTTTGCTGTTCCTGACACGCACCGCCAATGGTTCCCTTTTTGTTCACGAGGAAGGACATGGTGTCCAACCCGCCCTATTCTACCATATCCTTCTTCCACCTTCTCGTTCTCCATCACCTCTTGTAAGACCCGGTGTGTAATTATGGTCCCACTGTTAATGTTAATGATAATGCATCGGAAGAAACCATTGAAATTGAACTGCGACGAGAGGGAGATAAATAAATAATAAAAAAAAAAAAAAACGTAGCGAAATCACGCTGCAGAAGATAGAAGATGGTAGCCAGACATTATCAGAACCTTCGACCTTCGGCTTTTTCTCTTTTCATGCTGCATTCAAAAGGTGGGGAGATTCGGGGTTTTCAATAAAAATAAGATACGAAAAGTATCACATAAATGGCTGTACCGTGTGGGCTTATATTTATGATGTACTTCTTGCTCTGGGGAGATTTTTTTTTATTTGCTCCGTTCCCTCGGACATACTTTTGCCTCATTACATACCGGCATTCATGGTCGCTTGGAGTTTTATTTGCCGCCTTGGTCGTGCTTTTTTTTTTGTTTGTTTGTTTCGTTGCCCTCCAACACTCCGGAGGTCGTTATTAGTCATAAACGTAAACGAGGAATATTGGGCCTTGTGTGAATGAATGGCTGGCTGGCCATTGCTGTCTGGAACGGTTGGGATCATTAGGATGCCGTATTACTACGGCCCTCGTTATTGACGGGAACTGGTTTAGTAATAAACGGTGTTTCGTAGCCGATCTATCAAACGAGGCTTTTCTTTGGTACCTTCGACTATTAAAATGTCGTCCCCCTATTGCTTCGGTGGTCCCTTTTCCCTTTTTTTCCATAAACGGTTTAACCACATTTAAACGATTCGCTTAAACTAACAACACAATTCACGCACAAGTTTATTAAAACTTCTCTGCCAGCATTCTCTGGTTACGCTTTCTCATTAGCTTCTCCTGCTGGGATGTGGTTGCGGGCAAAAGTAATATGTGTCGAATGGTCGACGCCGCGTGCCAAATGGTCATAAACGTTTTGCCGCCAAAAATTACAGTCGTCAACGGGGGGTTTTTAAATGTCAGCTGCGCGTTGGTGGGTAATTTTCTTATTACCCGTGCATCCAAGCCAAGATTACGCACGGTTTGGACCTTTTGCATATCTTTGTGGTTTGTGACGGGTATTGTGTATGGCCACTCCCGGGGTGGGGAGTATTATGGGAAAAGCATTATCGAGCTATTATTTAATGCTTTAATGTTGATTGTTTTATTGACCAGTTGAGTGCATAATGGTTTCAACATGAAGTGATAATATTTTCCACTTCACGCATCAATTTTAGATGATCAAGCGATGAAAGTATTAACTTCTTATTGTTTTGAACTGTATTTAAACTACTTAATGATTTCGAATCATTCATGCTACATTTGGTCAATTATTTGGTGGGATCAGCCCGAGGTTAAATATTACGAGCTATTAGAGCTAATGCAAAAAATTAAAGCAAAGATGGTCTGTAACATTCTCAACATAAATTCATTCAGTAAGTGTACTTTATATTGATTTTCTTCTCCCCTGTTTAGACTCTGGTTAGGTTATGTAGACAATAATATTGTTTTAAATTATAGATATAATTATTTTCCATAATCTTTCAATAGTGCTTCATGTGTCAGATATTGATGATCCATTTTGTTGCTGATTTCACATGTTTTTTTTTCTTTTTGTCAAAAACCTTGACAACCACCTTGATCTTGACACCCTTTTCATGGATTGATTATCACCGCGTACAATAGTTCTGTTCTGTTTCCCTTTTCTCGGTGTGATCTTCAGGCGCATTCATTTTTGCTACAAAAAAGCCTTTACATAAAAGCCAAGTGTACTAGTGTTTAATTAAAAAAAATGTAATCAAAGTAAGTTAAAATAATTACCAAACATTTTATTTGAAAAACAAAACAACTTCTTCAAATCGCTTTCGAATACTGTGTACGCTTATAAGATGGATCTGTTTTCGTATGTGTATTCAAAACATTGATTTGTTCGTACCAGCCTTTTATTGCTTATACTTTGCAAAGGGAACGTTAAACAACATTAATCATCGATCAACAAAGCTGCGTTCTTTTCATTTGCAACCCCAAAAAAGATGCCAAAAACTTTACCATTTTCGGGGACTCACGGTTCGTAGGGGGCGCACTGTACATGTAACGTACGCGATAAAAGTAAACCTCCTGAGCAACAACGACGCTTATTGATGGTTTTGTTGCGCTGCTGCAGCTCGTTCGCAATCGATCAACACCTCGAGTGCGCGTCGGGTAATATGCGTCATGCATGGTGACATTGCTATGAAGCTACACGGAACGCACTTCTTGCGGTTGTGAATTCTCGCACCGTACCACATGTACCGGGTTACCGGCGGCCCGTAAGCAAACAAATCCCCCTTTTTCGTGTGTTTATGTGCCCACTCCCTTTTTTCCAACCAGCTTCCAAGTTGGAAAAACTCACCCTATACTATGAGTGCGGCTGCCCTTGAAGTGGATTGATCTTCCCTGATCGTTCCTTTGTTCCGTGCTGTGTGCGTATGTTTGCACACGGTGGTGGTTGACTGGTTTTTCTCACCAGCTTCGATATAAATCAATCAACCTGCTCGATGGGAACCTGCTGTAACGTCAAACTGGCGGATCAAGAAAATTGGTTCCCCGAAAAAAAGGTAGAAAAAAGAGCCTTCATGCAAAACGGATTTTATCATCGCGACTAAGGGGATACGCGCGGATTAGCGCCCAAGTGGCGCATTAGTGCGATGGTAAAAAATATCTTTTTTTATCTAAAAAAAGAAGAAAAAAGAACCCTTTTAAAACGGAAAAATTGTATCGATTTTATTGCTTCCGGGGAGTTGTTTTTGCTTTACCATTGGCGCCCTTGAAGTGTGGATGAAAATAATCACACTTCCTAGCCCAAACAAGCCGGGCAGGCGAAACGTACATCACTTTGGGAAGGTTTATACAAAGCTGACCTTTTATTTTGGTCCATCTGTCCGGGGTTGTGGAGCGTAGTGAAGACGTTCCTAACGTTTGTATGACTTTAAACACAAGTCTACCAGTCCAAGGTATCGAACCATCATCCTCAAAGCGTCACGTGCGTTCTGTCGGAACAAAAAAAGCAACAGCGAACCAGTGTTCGTGAACCCAACAATTTAACGACATTTTTCGACCGATCAAATCTTGTCCGTTGTCCGCGTGCATGCCCGAACCGATACGATTTTCGTGCGAAAATCAAATAAACCATTAAAGTTTAATTATCGAGAAATTGTTTACGACCGGCATTGGCCCGTACGAACCAATCCGCAAGGCCGGAGTGGACGCGATGTCTTGTTATCTGCGCCGGTGCACAGTGTGCAGTGTGCGCCTCCGTGAAGTGAGTGCGTCTGCTTAAGACACGTGTTCCACGCCAGAGCGCGGACACGATTATCACCACCGGTGGCGCTTTCGTGAAGCGCGTTTTGTAATAAACTTTAATCGATTACGATCGTCACGACCAGTGGCCAGTGTCGAATGACAGTAGAAAGACGCACCCAAAAACGACAACAAAAAAGGGGCTTTTGTCTTGTCGCTCGGGAACCGGCCAGAAAAGGATTTCTTTATTGCACTCCTACCCGGTTCGGTGTTGGTTTCTCCTTCGTGTTTTTTTATGTTTGTTGTCATCCAATTTTCTCGTGTGGCCAACGTCTCTCTTTTGTCTTGCCGTGGCGTAAGATTTCTCAATCAGCCACTTGGGTTCTTTTTTTGTCTGGTGTTTGTTTCTTCGCTTCGCTTTTAATTTCGTCGCCTGGTCGTATTTGGAAGTTGTTATGGAAAATAATTACTCCACCTTGGTACTGGTGGTTACTGGTTCGCACCGTTTCTCCTTTGTTTGTTTCTTTCTTATGGTTGTGTCTTTTTTTTTTGTTTGGCTGAAACTGTCTGGTGCTTTTGTTTTTTGGGTCGAACTTGGAACGAATCGTTGGTGCGATCGAGTGGATGAATAAGATATCGAATGAAATTAAGACTTTTGCTTGATTGATCACTATCATGGATGATGATGCTAATGATGGAAAAGGAGTAGATGGTGAGGGTTGGCAGCATAATATTAAGTTCTACGAAATCACGTTGTCGTTTAGTTGAGTTTGGTTAGGTATCTACTTGAAAGATGTATTGGTTCACTTGTTCCATTTGCAATTGTTTTATGTTTCCTTCGAAACTGCGATTAAAGAAAGAATTAATTATGTAGCTTCTCTATGATGAGAAACAAATCACATAAAATGGAAAAAGTTTTTCCAATAATGGTTTTTCTTTACCATCGCACCTCACCACACGCCAGGAGTTGGATGGACACAGTGGTCATCATCCGCCAGCACAAACAGCTGACAAACAGCTGACACTGAGCAGGGTGGGGAAATGTAAATATTGCTACTGTTTGAGTTATTTATGCAAATTATCCCTCCATCTCGGTCACATTCCTGCACCGGTCGCGCTGATGATGCTCGTGACGACTCGCCGTGATGATCGTTTCATGTGACGAAACCTCTTCCGACAGAAGAGCCGTCGCTGTACGAACAATGTTTGTACTGATAGTGGGAAAAACTTCACCAACCAAGAGTGAAAATGGAGTTCATTTTAAAGTTGCACGTTACGGTTACGGTTTGACTTGGTGCTGTTGCGAGTTGGTTTGTTTGTTTTTGTTGAATTTGAAATTGTGAAAATTGTGCTTTGTTTTTAATGGTAAACTATGGTAGAACTCGTTCTGAAGTGATTATCTGGTGTTTGATTAAATCTGATATGAAAACTTGTTTTATTTTGTTTTATTCCTTGCAATACTCTTCCATTTTTGGTTTAGTAATTTTGTTTAAACATCATTTTATAAATAAAAGCTTTTTTTCTGTTTTTTTTTTGTAAATTGCATTAAAAATACTTCTAAGGTGTACTAAAGCCTCTAAATATGAAGGTTTATGAAATTAATTTCCTTAAAAACCGCGTTGGTTTCCAAAAGTTGCTCATTTTAAACATTTATTCCTAGAAATGTGAACATGAAAAGAAACACTAAAAGTTAGAACTAATTCTTAAACTGTATTTATACGTCGAAAAACCTCTTGAAATAAGTTTGAATAGGAGAATTAAAGATAAAATGAAAAGAAAAACCCAGATAAGCGTTCTAACATGAAGGAAAAAATGAATAAAATGATAAAAAAAAGATAAAATAAAATGGAATAAAAATGGGATAAAAAAGGTAAAATTGAAATGCAAAATACAACACAATAAACTTGCCAAGGAACGAGGAATTAAATTATTTTATAGAATGTGAGCAATGAACAAGATCAAAAATATTTGGCCTTCCATGAAAAGATAAAACACAGTTGAAAAAGCTTATTGAGTCGTCATAGACAGAGCCGCGGTTGAAATAAATACATTCAAGCAGGTTTTTGCGAACAATACGATGCTGCTTACAAATAATTTAAGCTTTGCTGAAAGCAATCGCACGAAAAGCACAATCCTGGTGAGCTTCACATAAGAGAGGCTCAATCAGGCATAAATAATACCACAATTATGAAGTCTGTTAAGACTCCCGTCTGGTAATACTGTCACCCACCGCACACGCCTTGCCCCGGCACGTACACTGGCGTAACTTTCTGCTTCTGCTGGCAAAGTGCCACCCACCGCATCGGGATGAATGTTTAAAACTTATGCTTCTGAAAGCGCCACAGTGCCGTGTGGATAGTGGGTCGCTAATTATCGTACCACCCGGGCGGGGCGAAACCGTTTTGGAACTGTGTTTGCCCTTTTCTTGGGCACGCTCTTGACACGCGCACGAATCGTGCAACCCGGCCCAGCCGATGCGGAATGATGGAGTGATCACGATTTGACAGACCGGCTTTTCGGGCATGAACGCTTCGCTAAAAATCACTCAAGGATGTCTCTAAGACGATGGCGAGTTTTAGCCG
>STHB01000003.1:8635705-8690501 GCA_018908115.1 Anopheles rivulorum
GATGTGAGCACTGTTTATTTACCTTGATGGCAGTGAAGCAAAAGCATCGCTACTTGCAATCGGTGGAAGAACCGCATCAGTGACACTCTAATAAGAGTCCTCCGGCAAAAATGATTTATCTAACGTCTAACTACACTCTAGGGACCTCTGTTATATGACAGTTAAAAACAAATCGGGGCAAAAAATAGAAGGAATAAAGGCAACAAGCTCTCAGAGTGATGGTGATGGTGCTTAAAATTGGCATCCCAACAGTGAGTTTGGTAGAGCGAGTGAGCCAGTATGAAATATTTATGATGTTTCTTATTTCCCACAGCCCATGAGTGTCTGTTGGTTGGTACGAAACCATCATCATCGCCATCTTTTGTAACGATCGTCAACATGTTGATGCCAATCGATTACATTCTTTCCACCACCCTGAAGAAGATCCTCCTTATCCGTATGTTTATGATCGTGTTGCATCGGGCGTAATGTTTTTGTTTTGTCCGATGAACGATATGTCGGATGGTGGGATGTATTTATGATGGTATCGTAATCGAAGCGGTAGCATATCAAGCTACCGGGATGACCACACGCGACAGTGAAACCGAGTGCGCAAATCCTTTTCCACTCCATTTTATGGAGTCGAACACTTTTCCCTGGCAACAAAAAGGGAACGGAAATCAACATTTATTTTACGACTCACACATGTCGCATATGTCGGCAAAGCACAGTTTGAACGCACCGAATGGTACGCGGCTGTATGTCAGTATAACTCTTTTCAGCTCCTGCTCGCTGTGGATGCTGCTGGGAGTGGAAAACATAAAAAAAAGCTTATCAAACCTCGTTGCAATGACAACCAGCTACCGTTGCTAAGGAGATTGGTTGGGTTGGTTGATGTATAAAACAAAACTATCCCCACCCTATTGTTTCAAACCAGAAGGCGTTTCATGGCAAAATCCCTTTTTTTTTGCTGCTTTTACTGTTGCGCACGCCTTTATTGCAGCGCATCATTTCCGTTTATGGCGAGTGTCAACTTTCCGCTTGTTGCGCTTTTCTCTCTCTCTCTCTCTCTCTTTCTCTCTCTCGTCCTGATTGCATCCGGTTGATAAGGTTTTTGTCCAAAAGGGAAACGAAAATAAACTCCACCGGCGCTGTAAACAACACGGCGTGTCGCTGTACGGTTTTGTTCCATCAAGCTGCGGCGGTGCAAAATAGTGTTGCTTAGCTTAGCTTTGTGTTGTGCTGCTTTGGTGCTGGATGCGCATTTTCTCCCGGTTGGCTGCCGGGCAAACGCATCGAACTGATTGCATCGAACCATGCTGCTTGCTGCATACACAGAAACTGAATGTAAGTGGCAAAAACAAAACAAAACAAAAAAAAAACAGTGATAAATGGATTGCACTCGAAGGCATTCATGGCCCCGTAAAGCTGGGCAGGATAATGGGATTGAGATGTTTTATCCCTTGCCTTACAGATGACGGTAATACGGGTGGGGGTGTTTGTGTGTTTTTGTATTGGTTTTGCTTTCCGTCCTCTTAACGAGTGCATTAGAGCAACAATCTAACATATTACTTTGTGTGAATCGTGCTTTGTAGATCGTGGTTTTATTTTTCGTTTTTCGCATGATTTGTTAGTTTCTGGAAAATAAATTATGGATATAAAGTGACCTTTTAAAAGGCTTTGATTTCATTTTATATTTTTTTTGAAAAGAATATATTCTCCTTTTTGTTTGGTTTTTGTTAAAAGATAATCATCTGTTATATCTTCTTATGTATTTGTATGTTGAGTTAAAAATTAAATTTCCATTTAAAACATAATTTGTTTGTTTGAACATTTTATTCTTATTTAATTTGAAGATATTATTCTTAAAGTTTTTAATTTTTGATATGTTTAAAATAATTAAAATAGTTTTAATTTATGCATATGTTTATTTAACAAAAAATTAAAATATAATAAATAAAAGAATTCGAAACACCAATTGATAAAATCTTTCCAACCGGCTCTGAGGGTAGCAATCCCTTGACGATGGCAAAAGTCAAACAGTTCCGGCTTTCTTAATCAAACTGCTATTAAACGTCCATACAACCGAAACCAACCCATACACACACAGCATGCACAGTGTCGTCTTTAATTTTCCACCATCGTTCGTAGTCGTGTTTGCTCCGTTTGGTCGTTTCCAAGCAAGCTTTTATTTGCCGTTGGGAGGCGGGTAGCAATAATGTCGTGAAAAATATGTTTCATTGAATATATACCGGCTGCTCGTAAAAAAAAAAACACAGAGCTTCCCAGTTTTGCACCCCCAAAAACCCGACCCTTATGAGGAAAGAGGTGTCTTAAATGAGGAAAAAAACGAAACTGGAAACGGTTTATGTCGTGGCGTTTTCGTGGTGCTAGTTCCTTGATCGGTAGGAAAAGTTGCTTGCGCTTTGCCTAAACGTCTAGACGCGTTTGTTTAATGTGTGTGCAAAATTATGTTTCCGACTTCGATTAGTGTCACACCGGGGCGTTAATAAAGCTCTCCCTCGGTAAGGTTGGTTATCACAAAAAGAAAACAAAGGATAAGAGTTACACGAAGGATGGGAAAATTGTGTATGCTCAAGGGTGGGATCGATAACTCAACTTGGTTTGCTAATGAACTTTTAGCACAGTCAGCGAGCAACCGTTTGCCTGCTAATGGGAATCTGCGTTTGCCAATATCTTGGAGCGTATAGACTGAACACCAATCGTACCCAACCGATTGACCAATGATAATTAGATTCCCTTTCCAGCTCGGCATGTTGTCCTGCTGTTTGCCGTTGTATCCAGCATCTCGATAAGCTGCCCATTGGCAGGCAAAGTGAGTTAATGAGCTTCACCAGACCGACGTAACGCATTGTGATATGCTGGTGGGCTGGGCTTTGGGGATTGTAAGGAACGCAACAGCATTTCATCAGCTCACAGTCAGTCGAACGTGTTGCATTGTAGCCTCACTGGAAGGATAAGCATACATGCGTCGAGTGTCGTATTGCCTTCCGGAAGTACTACGTTTGGGAAATTGGAATCGTTTCTAGGAAGCAATATAAAGCCTTTACAAAAGGCGTAAGAAACCACTTAAACTTGAATGCGTTTCTAGTAAGGACGGCTTGTGAAAGACGATCTTCGAAAGCAGAACAGAATAATGGAAATAAAAGAACAGAATAATGGAAAAAAGTCTCTTGAAGAAGATGTAAATCTTGCAGATGCCTTTACTGAGCAGTGTTAAAGTAAAGCAAACAAACGTGATGAATGTCTTGCAAATGTTTGCATTTCCGTTTGTCCATTCTGTCCAGTTCTTTCCATTCCGTTCTAATCGACACCCGGAGCTTGATGCTGTGTGCAACATAAATGCAATAATTAAGACAAATGCACTCGAAATGGATGTGCAGACGTAATCGTTAGTTGTGCTTTGTCTGTCGAAAGTATCGGGGTGAAGTATCTCATTATCTTTGCTCAGAATGCACGGCATGATTACCATTTTCCAGGTGGGAAGAATGTATCCATCCGACAAGGGATTTTTATTTTATCTGTTGTTGAAAATATGAATAGAAAATGACCGAGTGGTGAATAATTTAAACCAAACCACGACAAAAAGGTTAGGATTTTCGTTTTAAACCCATTTTATGGAGTAGAAAATCACAACGTTATTCCCTTAAAACAATCTTCACGATATAGGGGGAAAAAGACGAAAACGCTTTCTAAGTGTGTTTTGGGAAATTGTCACAAAATAAACTTCCACGTTTAAAAGCTTCTTAAGCTGCTGGATTAGCAAAATATGAATTATGCAACGGGCGAAAGGGAATTTCCCTTTTGCATGATCCATTCTTCCCATTTGACCTTCCACTCGGTTTAGACCAGTCTTTTGCAACAGTCTTTTTTAATCGCTTTACAAGTGAGACACCCCCAGATTATGGTGTTTTTTTGTTTTTTGCTCTTTTGGTCCAATTTTTCTTCATATTTCATTCAGATCCCGAAACAACAGAACGAAAAAAGCTGCCTACCGTACCTACTTTCCCCAATCAGCTAGCCAGCAAAACGGGTCTATTTTCCAGCTCGTTACCATTCGCCGAGGATGCTGTTTTGCAGCTCACTGCATCACCAGATTGGACGCCACTGTCCCGAAAAGGAGGACCAAAACCCCTTTTTTTTGGACGATAAACACGCACAAAAAAGTATGACCGGTGACCCTTTTTAATTAGAATGTAGCACGGGAACCCCGCAGTGGGTTTGCTCCTAATCGCCAACATCCGGCTCACCGGTATGTACTCACCTTCGCACAAAGAAAGGGAGAAAAGCTGTGTCAAGACAGAGATCGCATAACGCCTCACGGGACAAGACACCAAAGGGCGAGCTTATCATGGCGCCGGTTTCCCGGGTACAAAAATGGAACCTGCCAGCTACAGGCTCTCGGCCACTCAGGGGCTAAGGTGTAAAAGTGCCAGGTAAATGGGAGAGGATTCACCCTTTCGTGGACCGTGGCTACGGCGGTACCGAGACTTCCTGCGGCTTTTGTTCACCCAGGTGGAGAAGCCTGGTCGTTCACGAAAATGCAACCCTGCTTTATGGGGGTTGAAACGGAAAGGCTTATTAGGCATGACGTTTCTCTCTCTCTCTCTCTCTCTTTCTCTCTCTCTCTCTCTCTCTCTCTCTCTCTCGTTCTTGTCCCAACTTTGGAAAGCTCGAGAACACATCCGTACAGATCGTGTTGAGTTTTCTGTTTGTTGTTTCACAGCTTTCCGGCTGGGTTTTGTTGAGGCTCTTGTTGAGGCTCTTCACGGGGACCGTTTTGCAGTGGAATTGAAGCAAAAAAAAACAGAAGGGCAACTCAACAAACCCAATCCGTCGCCACACCAGAAGTGGCGATAGGAAGCGTAATTTACTACACACCCAACCTCCCGCCGGGGTTGCTAGGAAATAATGAAGCCCAGATTATGTTTCCCAACCCATGTGACCAACCCCTCTCCTTCCCTTTCCTATCACCCAGTCTCTCCCGCCCCCTCCCTCCCTTCCCGGGGGCTTCACAAATTCCGTGTAGTAATTTCCGACCAATTATGGCTCCACCTTCAGGCTCGGATTGCGATGAATTTGGTCTGGTAGTTTTGCTGTTGTGCGTGCGGTCCATTTTTATGTTTTCACACAAGTACGAAATAATTGAGCCGTAAACGATACGTCGAGCTGTACCGTCGGGGTACCGAATCCTTCTGGTCGGATTTTATTTCAAGGGTTGCGAAAGGAATGATGGCCGGTGCTACCGGAAAAGTGATTAATTACGCTATTATTATAATTTTACATTCTTCATGCTCATTTGTCGGCGGTGATATTTACTGCGCTGCCAAGATTCATGGTTCTTGAGGTTTTTTTTCTGCTCTGAGCCAGTGTCAAAAGGATCCGGGTTGAACAGGGTGAAAATGCATGAAATATGGTGCTCGGTACTGTGGACGTGATTTTTTAATTGTCGTGACCATTTTAAAAAGCGACTTGTTTGGTAGCCTTTGGTTAAAAAATGGTTTCAAATTTATCAAAAAGAAAGCATGATTAAAGGTTTTCCATGCAGGCGTGAATTAAAGTGTAATAATCAAGACAAATTGTACGCATATAAGGGACTGCCTATTATAAGAAAGTATAATTTATTTAGTTTAAATAGTATTATTTTAATATAAATTGCATTATTAAAGCATGTTGCATTGATTAAACAAGAGTTAAGGAGAATGTTTCTTTATTTAAGGTTTAAGAATACAATAAACTCTTTGTGCATTTTTTTTCATTTGGTAATGGATTCGTTGGCCATTTGGATGGTTTTTGTTAGCGGGTGTATCGATCCAGTTCGATTCTACAAACGATGAAAATGCTGAGCAATAGACGATAGAAGAAGGCCATTGTATCGTATGGATCTGCTTACTTTTTAACAATGGAATGTTCGCCATTGAAGAATGAGAAATCTATTAAATCATCTATAAAATCGCTTCTTAGTGCTCGTATCACGGAGAAAAAAGGCGAAACAGACAATCATAGTCATTGTAAATATTATTCTTTTCAAAAAGGACAAAGGGCGTTTTATTTCAATTGAAGAAAAATCATCAAAATGGCAAAAGTTGTGATACTAAGATAGATCGGAGTGCCTTATTTACAAAGGAGCGATATTCTTATGAGATTGATCAAACTATAGATTAATAATATTTGTAGTGATCAAAAGATCTAGCGAACAAACCAATTCTACTCATAGTCAAATATATTCATTTTATGGAAATCATGCTTTTCATTTGGTGGGACCAACGGGAAATTCTTTACTATGAGTGTAACACGTTTTACAACATTGTCCGAGCGTTTCAATATTATCAAAACATATTAGTTAAATTACTCTTAATCTACTTAAGAACTTAACAACCTTCTGGCAACATCACTTTAATAAATTATCTACAAAAATGAAAAACCAATAATCAATATTTTCCTTTCTATTTAAGCTAGTTCCACCAGAGTAATAAATCTGACGAAAATAAAATCTCTACCTCTCATATTAACAACAATGTTGCCCAACGGTTGTTCGCTCGTAACAGATGAGAATACATATAATAATCCCCTAAACTATTCCCGCCACATGTTTGCTGACTGACCGATTTCGATTGCGAAGTTTAAATTTATCTTCACTTCATTGGCCAGCACACGAGATACCGGACCACCGTAATAGTTATTGCTAAATCGATGCCAAATGTTTACGCGGTTCAAAATGGACCGTGCTGCTACTGTTGATCGATCTAGTGTAGCAGAAACGGTAGCTGAAAGGCATATAAATTGTTTACGTTCGTCAACGGGCCGATTTGCCCGGTTTGCCGGACAGATGAGTAGCGACAGTCTGAAAGGCCTTTCCCTGGCGCATCGCTGGTCGACAACACGCCAGTGCATTAAATGGCTTCTCCAGTGTGGATGTATTGACATATATTTGACCAATGAATGGACCGTAGGGGTTTGTGGCTTTTTTGGCAACCAATATGGTGATGGTTCTCTGTTCGTTTGATTGAGTGCGGAACATTACACTACCGCCCATTCATAAATGGAAATGCCACGGCAGCATTTGGACGGTTTGACAGGCAAATGGTCGGCGACCATCCAAGCGAGAAAAGTCAATTTCCGCTCACCGTATCGCTTCTTGGAAGTGCACGTTTCACAATATGGAAACGAAAGGCACCACATTTGGCCGGTTCAATTTAATTCCGTCGTCGAGCGAAAAGCGAGCTGGGGCAAAGAAGACGCCACAGTGGACTATATTTATTTACTTCTGTGTTGGATCACAATATGGGTCATCTATTTTTGAACCGAAAGCCTGTTACTAAAAGCTCCGCTAAAGGTCACCAGATGGGAAAAGCCCATCACACGGTATCTGGTTGCGATATTCTCTTGTTTTTTTTTTAATTGTGGCAAACAAACACATGAAACATTGGACGTGTTGATTGCATCTGTTGTTGATTGCGGATCGAGCGTCAGCTGCATTTGTTTTTCTATTTGATTCCTTTTTGAGTGTTACTGTATTCTCTCGCTTTCAACAATTTGTTAATGGCGAACAATTTCCTATCCCTTTTTTTTCTCTTTTTCCGCACCAACCAAGCTGTCGAGAGAGCGGTCAAATCAAATTCATGCCTGGCGCTTAACCGCGACTGTGAGGCTGTATTTTGTTGGAATTATGAAGCTTGTTTTTCGTACCTTTTTTTGTCAAAACCACACACACACACACACACACACACACACACACACACACACACACACACACACACAAACTCATCTCACAGAGTCTGGCAATCATAATTAATTTTCCGAACCTTTTTTTTTGCTTTGGCTTGTGACAAGGTTGAACAAGGCCGCAGGCACTATTGTCCTCGTGAGCGTTTGATGGGTTGGAAAGGATGAAAAATCTAATTAAAAATGTGTTCCCAATTTTTTCCCACGTTTCTCTCAATTTGGCTATTGCAAGGATTCTTTTTTTTTTTGCGGTAACTTGTCAAAGTCAAGCGATAATCGATGGCGCCGAGCCCGTGCATCCCATGCAGCTGAGATTAGTATCTCAGGTGCGGAAAGGTTTGAAGGCTTAATTAAAAGGTGGTTATGAAAGGTGAGATGCAATTAGCCACCAATAATGAGGAAAAACGGTTCGAGACGTCTGTTGTTTTGTCTTCTGTACGGACATTCTGTATGGACCCCTCAACATTTGTTTGGTGGATCAAGGAATAATTAGAAAAAGGGATGATTTGGTGTAGAAAACAAGAAAAGTTGAGTAACATCATTCAAAATAATTTCAAAAATTAGATCTCGAACAAATAAAAGTCATTTAAAATAACAGAAAATGAAAACATTAGACCAATCTCCACAAAAACACTTTCATTCAATTCTAATTGCAGGTGGTTTTAAATGTGCGAAATTGAAGCAGCAGCTGCTGCGGTTAAAATGATTGGCTGTGTTTAATCAAAACCACACACGAGAAGCCATGATTTCCCGCGGTTGACATTTGGTCCTTCCGACATTTGGTGGAACCGCTGCACGTAGAAAGTAATTGGTTTGCTGGTAAAAAAAAAACCGAACCACCTGTGACTAACCGCGAAACCCGAATGGGGTTTGACGTTGCTTTTTGTGGATAAAAAATTGCCAACCCCCGGTCCGCAAAGGGATGGAAATGTTTCACACATTAATATTTCGTGTGTGAAAAAGTGCCTTATGGAGAAAACAACGAAGCTCATGATATCATCTGCACAAGCTCCATCAGCACGATCTTTAGCAGATCCGTGAAAGTTTCGCTCGTCTAGAGCGCAAGGTAATAAAAATGGGTTAAACCAAACCCCTTTTTCTCGGTCCCGCACTAGGTGCACGTGGTTAAACTTCTCCCTCGCCCGCACCAGCAAAAGTTTTCACCCAACCTCTCGCTATCGTAAGCTAAGGCCAGAGCGTTGATAGTGGTGCTACACAAACAGATAAATTCCGGTACGCGCGCTCGATAAACATGCGCACCGAGTGGTGAGCGCAGAGTCAATAGAACAACTCAACTACGCCCCAACTGGGTTTGTTCTACCCACAGGCGGTGGTTCTTAAATCATTTGCCGTGGCGGCAACGGTAAGAGTCAGTGGGGTAAGCTAAAAATAGCTTTACACACAGCATCAAGCATCCGGTTTTGGGTGGTAGCTCACTTATCATAAAACTTTCCTAACCGACCGAAAGCATCGGGCAGCTCTGTTTACAATGTTTACACACAAGCACCCACCTTGGAGGATGTATTGTTGCCATATGAGTAAGTGCGGGTTGGAACATTACGCGCACCTAGTGCAAAACCTCGACCAGCCAGCGAAAGCAATAGTTTCTTGGTTCGAGTTTCTTACAACCCCGTTATGCAAATTGTAGGGCAGTTAAGACACGAAACAATTTTGAGGGATTAAGGTTTATTTTATTGATAAAGGGTAAACAAATTGTATGGCTGCTGAAGAGCACAAGCAGAACAACTGATGGAGAAAATGTTTCCCCAAGCAAACATTGGTGCGCACCGAATCGAATGCGGAAAATAGGGAAAATGGCTAAAAGGGTGCCTGCTTCGCGAACGCTTCAACCCCGAACCAAAGAGAACGATCATTCCGTTACGAGTCATTTGCAATCATAATCCGGCAAAACGATTATATCCGTCGTATCGTGACGCAAATTCCCTTTTCGCACTAACATTCCCCTCATTCCGACGGTTCGGGCCAGAAAGGGTTCAGGGTTATTTTATAGCACGTCGTTAAAACGCGAGATCAATATGTGAAACAGCACAACCAAGCGGACTGGCCCGTGTTTTATCGATCGTTGATGCATCGTAAAAACTCGAGATGCTACCAACGGTGGACAAAAAGAAAAGAAAAAAAGGTGCGCACTTGTTGCATCCGATGTGCGGATTAATAACGGATAATTGACGAACCATCACGTGAACCGGCGGTTCACACGTCTCGTACGGGGTTGGCACGTTGCACGTAAATTTGCATCCCATTTGCTGCCCCACCATCCACTCAGGCAGGCACCAACATTTAATGGTGGGTTCGTCGCCGCCAGTACATTGTAGCAATTTCATAGGTGAAAAGGACAGCCGATCCATAGTGGAACGTGTTCGCCTACATTCGCTTGATCGCTTTGAACCTTTGAACCTGGCGAATATTTTTCCAATCCACTTGTGTTTTGTTGTGTCTTTTTCCCAACCCCAGCCTGATCACACAAATTTTACTTTGCACAATATTAATCATCACTTGCCAGACGATGATTGTCGCCGTACGATGATGGCAAACACCATCCGGATTATATCGCCCGCCGGACGTCACGTCGGGTTGGACACCACACCACAAGCCGCACCGTTGTCACAAATTAACTAATTGGCCAGCGGGCCAGCAGCAGAAAAAGAAGCAAACCCGCAACCAGAAGTGACATCGAATGATCGAGCATGAAAGGCTAAGCCGCGTGAGGATGGTGCTACCACACGGGAAGCCACTGGACGGGGCAAAGATCTAGCCAAGTAATCCACCGGACCGGAGCAAGATTAATGGTCCGATAGTAGGTCCTTCATCGTTTCGCTTCATCGTTGACATTCGTGGCCATCACACTCGCGCGCAATGCTGAGATCGTATCGTCCCTCGACAGCTTCACCATCCCATGCACACAGTAATGCAATGCCGCCGACCGGACGTGGACATGTGGCATGCGAAAGTGTGGCTGGTTTCAAATTTTGTTGTCAGCTGGTTGTAACACCCGAGCTTCACGTGCTTCCTTGCACGGTTGGCAGACAGAGAAAAAGGGAGCCCACTTTGTCAGTGGCGTAGTATCCCTAATTTAATGGGTATCCTCATCCATCTTTAGGGTGCCAGTTTCACGGCATGGTGAATCATTTTTTGTGTCACTTTCCTGTTTTTTTTTTTTGGGTGCACAGAACGGTGAGCCGTTCGCATGTGATGAGATGGTCCAGTTGGAAGAACATGATTCCTTCACTCCTGTGTTGTTTTATTCCTGCTTTTAAGTGAGTTCCAGGGTAGATGTTAACCAGTCACCAAATGGGGGTTTTAGAGTTGGTTCTCCATTAGCAAACTGGATTAGTGGATGTGGTGTTGTATGTAAAAAAGGGATAAAGCCCACTATACCGATCCTCGCTTTTCCCGTTCCGTACATGTTCGAGGATAGGAAATAAATTGGCAAGGATTAATGCAAAAGGTTCGAAGAGCAACATCATCTTTGCGAAGCTTTCATCCTTTATTAAGTGCTCCCTACAAAACTGATCCAGCCTTGGATCTTCCAACAGGCTTATAGACTTCCGCTTGCCTTATTTTATCCATAATAATTTGTCCCACAGTCTTTTAAAAGCATAAAGCGTATTATTTAATTATCAAAACAATGAGTGCCCTCAAAATTTCCTCTTTTGACACACATTTTACCACCTAAATGCCCATGAGACTCCGGTGACATGAAAATCGTTTCCTTCTGCAGGATGCAGGATTTAATTAAAATTTCATAACAATAGCTTCAAGTGGTTCATAATGTTGCGTGCTCGTATACCGTATGGAAGAAGTAAGGAGCAACAATGGCACATCAATCATTCTCGACTCGATTAAATGAATAGAGCGTCTTAGTAAAATGCATCATCAACTCTTACCAGGGCGCACCAAGGACAGCAACCCGTTCAAGTATCAAATACATTAACTAGGTACAAATTTTGTCGCCCCCATGCGTTGCCGTCCCATCCGACAAAGTGCAGTTTTCCGGCTGCATCTTGGGCAACGGAAAAGTGGCTACTTGAAGCCACGAAGCTAAAACATGCTGCCAAGCAGGTAGAACGGTCCTTTCCAAAGGGGAACCCGTACGGGAAAACTTTTCCGTTCGCCGGGCGTGTACACGATCGCAACAAAATTCAAACCCATCTTCATCACCTCGGCAACGTGGACCGAGTTGCCGAGTTGCTCGATGGTGCAAAAGGGAGTATAAGGGTGCACAGGTGAGTGCTGTTTAACTGGACTGCTAACAAGTTTTCCTTCCGTGAAACTTTTCGCTACCATTTCGCAGCCGCCATCGACCGTACGGTATGGTGTGACGTTTTGCAAAAGGTGCGCCAGCAAGTCCTTCGATGCATGGTGGAAGGAATTTGTTCGAGGTTAAATGATCTGTATGTGTGTGTGTGTGTGTGGTGGTGGTACTACAACCACAAACAATGCTTTGAATAGGTTCGAGTGCTGAGAAGTTTTCGCCCGGAAAGAACGGACGGTGGCACGAGGAAAGCTAATGATTGGGTAGCACTAGTATAATGCAACGTGGAAAATCAAATGCAACGCCAGCACGTTTGCCAATGCTTTTGCGGTGTACAGCTTTTGACTTATTATTATTATGCGGTCGTATGTATGGGCCAACTTTGGCCAATCTGTTTTGCGTAGAAAACAACTTGCAACGTTTGTGGAAGTGGAGTTTCGCAAAAAAGCAAATGAATAAACTCCTTTTTAAGATGATTTGATGAAGGACACGAACTCTGTTTCAGGGTGTTGCAAAGTTGTTTGTCCTTACGTGCAACTAAAAGGATTTTGCGCTGCTATTGGAATAACTTTTCTCAATGATTGCAAAGCATTATTTCATTATTTTGGGATAAGAAAATTATACCACAAATAATTTTATAATATGGTGTACAATTATGTTTTGACACAATCATTTCCTGTTTGAAAATCTTTATACGTAAAATATTTGCTTACATCAAGCCCAACAATTAGTAGTCTTTCATTTCTACATGGAAATTTTGATAATTTACCCACAGAGGCTTCAATAAAATTTGCCAATCAAAACAATGTCTTGGGAGTGACAGTTTCCCTATGAATTATGCAGCTTTTTTAAGTTCGACGAAATTTGTTTTAAAACGTTGCGTAAAATAATAATATCAAATTCTAAATAATCTAATTATCGTTTCAATATAATTTTGCAGAATATTAAGTTCTATTATCAATTTAATTTCATCTGTTTTGCCTTGTATTTTAGTTTAAGAAAATGTTTTTTTTTGTCAGAAATGTAAGAGAAAAATCTGTTTGAGTTTTATTTCAAAACATTGAAATATTTCAAAATTTCAAATATTTCAAAAACACAATTTAAAATGATTAATTTTCGCTTCGAAAGCTGCCGAACACTGAAATTAATTTGAGCGCTTCACTTATCGACAATCATGTAAAATACGCAACAATATCTCAATTTTCGGTGTAATCCCACTCACAAAACATGACAACGGTAACACTGTAAACGCTTAAATATGCAACACAAATTTAGCATCAATCTGTTCGCTTGTTTTCCCCCATCTCGTTCAATCATAGTTGTTCATCGTGTTAACGGCTTTCTCGCTAACGGTGCAAAAGGGAACAAAAAGGGGCACCCAAAATCCCTTTAACCCGACCATCACAACACAAACTAATGGAACGAGGGAATGGTCCCGACAAAATCCAATCTCAATCGATGCAAAGTTATGCGGCAAAATTGTGAAAATGGACAATCTAAACAACGGCCGAAACATCGATGCCGTCTCGCACCATATTTATTGTCCTGTGGGTGAAAGCGGGGGTCAGGTCAGGCCTTTGAAAACTCAATCAATTAGCTAGGGGAAAACTTTCTCAATCAACCCTTTTTTTCGGGGATGGAGCATGTTGTTGTTATTGGTGTCGGTCGGTTGGCGAATGGCTGGAACAAGAATCTGATTAATGGAAGAGATTAAAGGGAAATCTTTCGCCTTAGCCAGCTCGTGATTCGATACCAATTAATCTACCGGTTGTTGGGGGTGGTGGATCAATTCTGTGTGTGTGTGCGTGTGTGTGTGTTGGTGGTTGTTTGCCTTTTGGGAAGGTCGCTATGAAATCGATCGTGAACGAATTAACGCCACAGGTTTTGATTTGAGCAGAAGTTGATTAAATATTTACATTCTCGACAAGTGGCTCAATTTGTTGTGGCATTTGGGGCAATATGTGTGTATGTGCACGATACGTCTATTATAACGAAACATGGGGAGAAAAAACAAAGAGAGAAAACCATTTACAATTATCTCCAACGCATTGGAACGTGTTTGGTAAACAGTTCACGTGAATGTTTGTTTATCTTTTCTAGCTAAATAAAATATAAAAAAAACACACCCGATACTCACGTCCAATTTCTAAAACTCAAAATGAATCGTCAGTATAGTGCTCAATGAGCAGTAATTGAGCAATCCGGCCATCATAACCATATCACTGGAGATTTGATTATTTTCCCCAGCAACAACAACAACAACATCCAGAAACAGCGGCTCCTAACAAACATTTCTAAATTATAAATTCTTCAAATGATCTCCCGGGGGCGGGTTTTTTTTTGTTGTTGTGTCTGTTATGCTGCGTTTATTTGCCATTTGCGCTACGGTCAATAAAGTTGCAAATTGATCGTCATTTCCTACCGGGAATGAATATCTTTGCATTCGTGCATACTGACCCGGGCGGGCCATTAGTGACTCATCTGGCATTCCGGCCCGAATGCCAAATTACGTTCGAATGTTTTGTACAGTTTTTCCGCCTCGAAGGAAGACGAAGATGAAGAAGATGAGCAATTTTCTGGTTCGTTTTCCTCACCCGCTTCTGACCTTCTCTTTCCTCAACGGGAACTCCAGCTTGAGCTGATTTAAATAATTCCTAAAATAGATGGCACGAGGCCGTTCTCGTTTTGGTATATTATGATTTTTTTCTTTATTTCGCCTGTGCTTTGTTTTATTTTAGTTACTCCCTACTCCGACTGGCCAGCAGTTTGTTTGCGTAAAAATCTGCTAAACGCTACCGGCGAGCGCGTCGATTCGCCCGTGATGTCAACAGATTTATTAAGTTGCCAACTTTTGCTTTCGGGTCGAGTTTCTTCCGCCCCAGCCCAGGCAACGCTATGATGGATGAATTATTAATGATTTTCCGACCGGACTTTACGCCTGGGCCGGTACGGTTTTCCTGCTGGAACAAGATGAACAATCAAATGAAGAGCGAAATATGTTAGTACACTGCCGCCCGGTCCGTAGCAGCAATTCGTGAGAAGAATTTTTTGGAACAAACTTAAGACAGTTTGGGAAAGTTTTCGTAAATTGCACCATACAACGTGCCTCGACAATGGCTTTGGCCTCGACACGGCAAGGAAATATAGTTTGCAAAAAAGTTACAAAACTGTCACTGGCAGTTGATTTGTCTTCCAGCGAAAGCTATGCCCCGAAAGCATTTATCTTGATTTAAAGTATGACCATTCGGTAAAACTTTTTTAATTTAATTATTCATAACGCTTTAGGCGAGCGAGTATAAACTCGTCTTATGGATGGCACTCGGCGTAACGATTCACACGAATAGAAGTCATTCCTCGGGTGTATCAACAAAAGTATTGCGAGTAAGGACCTGCCCGCTGGTTCCAATTGTTCCACCAATTGAACCGCGTGTCTAAGCAACTCAGTTACACTCGGGTGTTGACCAAGACCGGCGACTGCACGCATCGCTTCGAGATGGTTAATTCAATCGAATAATGTGGTGTCTTGCGAGCACTACTCGTATCTTCCACTTGCTTAGGTGGCCTTTTCGACTGTGAGTGTGTGTGTGCATGGTGACAACGTGCGAATGGCGAAAGAGAAGTGTTAGCCAAGCGTTAGAATTGCACCAAACGAGAGTTAAACGAATCATTGCTTAATTTGATTAGCAGAATGATATCAAGTGCGGTTGGGGAGTAAAATTGTGAATGCTTTTCATTTTATTACATTGTGGCTAAAGAATGTTGAGCAGGTTTTTTCTTTGGTTAAAATGTCTATTAATATGGTTCTAGGGGTGAGCGTTCATTTCTCAAGAGGTTAATATTTATGTTTTACTGTATTGTACTGTTCCATTTTTCACAAAAATGATTTTATAAAATTATTTTATTTTTATAATGAAACATAAAAAATCATGTTATTTGATTAAAAAATAGCATGACATCTTAAAAAGCCAACTATTTGCCTTGAAATGCAAACACCAGACAGTACCATAATCAACTAATGCTCTCGATTTCCTTTCAGAACAAACCGATTGCTCTTCCGTACGTATCGCTCGCAGATCGCTATCATAAATGGTATGTAATTATTCCGTTTCCTGTCCGATCAAGCCCACTCGAATTGTCCGCCCGTATGCACCGTGTTGAGCGTTCATTCCAATGCACCTTCGAGTACGTCGGCCACAGGTCGGCCGGGAACTACTTTCCCGGCTGCTGACGGTACACCCAACCACAGTATAGCGAAGCGCTGTCTTAAGATCATGCCCTTAAGCGCTGTTATGTTGCGTTTGGGAGCATTGCACACACGTATATGCTCCCGTTTTCTGCCAGCTCAGCAGGTGCACTTAACAGCAGCCTTTCCGTTGTACGGCACGGCATAAATCAGATTATCTCCCAACCGGACACGCCCGCTGTGCAGAGGAGTAGGGAGGAACAGTAGGGAGGCTAGGAGCAACGAAATACCCAAACGGCACGCTAGCTCTCTGCAATGCACGCCATGCCAGCAGCAAAATGCAGCAGAACTGCAACCGCAAAAACCGACGTGTGTGCATGATGAATGGAACCGCACACGAACAGGCGATCGTAGGACAAGTTTTAATTAACTTGTTGATGTGATCCCCGCCGGCGGGTGGGCACTGCCAGGGTTTTGCTGCACACTAAACACCAGCCCCCACACCGGCTACGGCGTGTGGCGGATATTACAAATTGATCCAATCATACGTTGCGTTTGCGCCAATTAATAAATTATTGGTCGATTGATAGTGCACGACTCGGGCACCCCGAAACATTGTGCTCACGCAAATAGCAGTGTACCGAGCTTGGTGGTGGTGCTCGCTAGAAGATCCCACACACATACACATTCGGTTCTCGGTTGCGGTGCCCGCTTCCGGAATGTAAAAGCGTGAAACCACCCCACCCAGGGGGAGGTATTGTCGGAGCAACTTTGTCTAAATTGTTGCCAGATTTATGGGCGTTTTTCGGCGTGCTTTCAAAAGTCATTCGCTCTTCGGCAGTGCCATACGGGAAACGACGATAAGACCCGTCCCGTGCTCTGGGGTGGGTAAATAGAAGGCCCAACCGTTTGTCGATTGGGAACTCGCTTCGGTACCCACCTTTCGGATCGTGTGAATAAAAAGTGCAGCTGCAAATGGTAGTAAATCAAGTGGCCAGGTGGAAATTGGTGTTAATGGTTGCGGCCGTAAAGGAAGGAATAGCAAACGTTCATGGTTGATTCTTGATTTGTGTGCAAAATTGAGCACAGCGGTAGCTAAGGTATGGGAGATTTATTGCTGTTGTGAGGTGTTTTATTTTTTGTTTGCTTGCAGAGCAATGCAGCAAGGAGNAGAACTCGCTTCGGTACCCACCTTTCGGATCGTGTGAATAAAAAGTGCAGCTGCAAATGGTAGTAAATCAAGTGGCCAGGTGGAAATTGGTGTTAATGGTTGCGGCCGTAAAGGAAGGAATAGCAAACGTTCATGGTTGATTCTTGATTTGTGTGCAAAATTGAGCACAGCGGTAGCTAAGGTATGGGAGATTTATTGCTGTTGTGAGGTGTTTTATTTTTTGTTTGCTTGCAGAGCAATGCAGCAAGGAGATGGAAGTAGTGTTTTTAATTATCTTTGCTCTTCTAAAATCCGACGGCTTCACAGATTTTAACAAAGGCATATTAACTGAGATATTAAATTTAATTTACCATTTTGTTACTTCGTTTAAGATAAATGTTTAATAAACTTCATTGTGCAAAGTTATTTTTAATAAGAGAGTTCTTCTTCAATTGTTGAGACTTTTTGAGAGTTTAAGAAACATTTCTTTATTCTTGCTTTTACTTTAATTTGATTTTATTAATTTTCAAATTGTATAAGTTCTTTAAAAAACTTACTTTAAAATGTAAGATCACCAATACTTTTGTCGTGAAAGAGCCTAAGATTTTTCTCCAATGTTGCATTATCAACAGATATTGAAGCAACAGGTATTTTTATTGTATTCAAGGTAATCTCAATGACAGAGAGTTCCAAGAATCTCTGATCAATTATAGAAGAATTGAAAGATCACCTCAGTGTTTACTGACTCCCTGCATATTCAGATCGTTAAGGTTTTCTAAAGTTAAGGGACAGTAAAAGCAGCTGAAGATCAGAAGACTATTTAATGCTTATTTGTTAGTTATTGCCGTCCCTGCATCATAAAACCCGACAACGACATCCCACAATACAGCACCAAACGTTTAAGATTACGATTAGCTTTAATAAATCAAAAGTATTTAACCATGCTCATCAAACACTCGTGTAAAAGCAGGGAGAAGCACAATTCCAATCTGTGTAAAAGCCGCAAGATAAATAAGTGTTGGCGCTAGCTTCCTGCGTGTCGTTCCCCGGTGCAGCTGCGCAGGGAATTTCATTCGCAAAACCTCAATGCGAATGACCTTCTGCACTTCCCTTGCCTTGTCAGCCAGTGAAAGGTCCCACCGGTACAAGCGCACATACATCACGCCGTGCCGTCGGGGTCTAAATTGAATCAAAATGATATAAACAAGCTTGTCAAGCGCGGGACAACGCGCATTATTTATAACGCGCACTTTCTTATCTCTCGTTTGCCAATGGAACCCGTGCCATGCCACGAGACGCTTCGCGGTGGTCAAACAGCATCGCAGAACAGAAGCTAGAAACCAGCGAGCATCACCGTTTGTGCAGCTGGAACAACACGGACACCGGGTGACGGACAATATGGCCGTGTGGTTTCGATTCGGTTTTTGCTAACCATTCGTTGGAATATTTAGATGGGTGGTCACAAAGGTGACATTTCTTTATTGGTGAAAAATGTTTGAGTTTTATTGTATTTACCTAAAAGATTAAGTACTCCTAAACGTCCTCTTCAAAGGATGGTCTGCGGTATTGTTCACTCTAGATATTGACTTAATAAAGAAGCAAAAGTACGGTTGGTGCTTCAATTCGCATTTGCATGAATATAAACGTCACCTCTTGTGTTGCTAGAGTCATCCATTCGTGTTTACCTTTACTCTTCCACACGTGTTCCAGCTTTGAAGTGGGATTTTGTAGGTGAAACCGAGATAAACAACAGCACGCTCTTCAACAAGATCACCAAAGTGTCTCACAAACGGAACGCACGGATTACGAAAAATTCACCGGAAACTATATTGGGTATGCTCTGGTTGGCTTTGACTTCCGACTTGAACCGATCACTTCCTTCCCGGAAAACCCCCATAAACGCAGCCAGGAAGAATCACTCACCTGCGGAACAAAATAAAGTCACACTGACCTATAGAATACGGAGAATCGTACCCAACAATAGCCGCTGCCGGAGGTGGCTTCGTTCACCAAGCCAGCGAACAACCGGCTCTGGTTGTGGCGCAGCACCACAAGTGCAAACCGCTCCGAATCGTTGGGGCTTTATCGGATAAAGCCACGAGTGCCACTATGCTATTTGCAAGTTGCTTTGCACCTCAAGGAATTTGTCTTTCCTTTGCGCGCTGGGATGGGCATGGCATGGCGTGCAACAAATACCCGCAAACCATAAACAACAAGCAAGAGTTTCCAGAAGGCAAGGACGTTTCTTTGTGTGTGTGTGTGTATGGGGGGGGTCCCCCCAGGAAGAAATTCTCTGTCTACGCCCAGGTAGTTGCAAGAAGGTTTTAGTCGACGAAGTAACCATGCCCTTCGTGCAAGGAAGAATGCACCTTGGAAATGTGGACACGGAGACGATGGAACCGTTAAACGTTGTCGTTTACTTTGTGACCGGTGGGAGTCACCACACAAACACACACATCCACCCACACACACACACACACACACAAAGAAGAATGCACTTTTATGTTCGCACATCTTGAATGAAACGCTCTTTCATCAAATGGTCGGTGGTCGGGTTCTGATTCCGGGTCGTGAAACGTCGGCGCAAGGCAAGCTCGGTTGTGCAAGAAGTGGAGCAAATTATTGTTTGCCTTCCACTTGCGGACCTGGGGTTTTTTTTTTCTTAGCTTGCAACCGTATCTTTGGTAACGTTCCATTGGCTAGTGCTTGATTTGGAGGGAAGTGTAATGAAGGGACACGATAAGGGTTTATTTTTAATTAAACCCATTGCATTCGGTAAAATAGTTTTATTTTTTTGTCTACTGTAACTAGCACTCCGCAGCAGTATCCTTGGAGCAATGTTCTAATTTGCAAGATTGCCTCATTCGTATCATGTGTGTTAAAATCTTATCCTTAATTAAAGCTTCTAGTTGATATCTACTGACGTTCGTCGTCGCTATGAGTGACAGTTTCACCGTATTATGCACTACAATGTCCTTAAGATAAGTAAGCGCAGCATGGTGCATTTTAATTTAGAGCATAATTTGAGAAAGCACTCACGAAACATCAAAGCATAAAAGAGGATGCGATCACCTATGATGGGTGACAGCACAAACGACTGCTTTCGGAGCTATTTTTTTCTCTTTTCTTCATTACGCTTCATTATCATCGCTTACCTGGCCACGCATCCGGTCGCGTTTTCCGAATGGGAAAATGGAAACTCCTTCACCTTTTTTTTCTCTCCTAGCAAACCCAACCTGATGGGTAACACTCTCGTGTGTGGGGCGTGTTGCTTGTCACGCGGTTTGACACACGCCACCGCTGTGTGTCTTCGTGTTCGGGCGTAAAAGACGGTGCGAGTATATTTGTAAGTCGTTAGTAGCTACCATGGCGATGATGGCTTACACTGACAGACCGCTTTGCATGCCGCGACACACGCGGTCCCGTCACGCGGAGATACCGTGCCACATCAGGGCGCCCTGTCTGTCACTGATGGACCGTGTGCGACACATGTTGGGTTCTTTGTAGCCGTTCCGGTACACGTCGCGAAAGAAGTCCCATCCCGGTCCGGGACTTGGCTGAGTCTTCCGACAGCGCTGCTGCTGTTGCATAAAAGGGAAAGATTAGCTTCGGTGAATGGCGAACAGAATGGCGAGTGAGAACGAGAACGCGAACGGGTGGCTTGAGTTGCTACGCAAAATGAGGCACGCAGTAAGTAGTGTGTAGTGGAAGTCGATCGATTTTTTTACCCCGGGTGCAGTAGTAAACGTGAAGGTTTCACTTCAGAAAAGACGAGACAGTGTGAGCCGTGCCGCGGGTTCAGTTCTTTCCCATATGGGAAGCGAATTTGATTCTGACGTGATTAGAATGGAAGTGGTACGGAACGCATCAGCTACTTCAGCATTCCAAGATGGCTGAGATGAGATGGGAATGGAATATAATGCAATGGCAATCACCATGCGCTGGTACGAGACAAGTGCAAAAATCGATCTGATGGATGGGTTTGTTTTTCAGCTTTCAGGTTTTAAGTTACACCTCTTCTGGATAAAATTGCATCTGAGTGTGATTTTTGTTTAGAGTGGATTGAAAAATGCAGAAAAAAGATTTGAATATCTGAGGTATTCAAAAGTGATCAAATTTCACATCTTATAACGCATAGTCGTCTAAAATGTGCAACAAATACAGGAAAAATGAATTCTGTTGTCAACATAATCTAAACTCCAAAGAGTCCTCCATGCATTCAAACATTCCTTGATTAGAAGTTATGCTATAAACACTCTAATAAATAATTTTCCAGGTCAAGGAAAACTGCACTACAGTTCCATTATTCCACATTAGACTAGCATTAGAAAGCCCTTTTGTATGTGCATCCGAACCCCCCCTAGTGGGAAAACCCGTGCCAGGATGCAATTAAACAGCCGTTGCATACATTATGCGGAACACAAAAAGGGTCGCCTAACCCTATTAATCCGTATCGTTCTAATCGCCCTGCGAATGAAAATGCGTTTGTGGCGCTCTCGCATGCTGAGGTAACATGTACAAACACCTGCCAAAACAGGTCAGCCGCCGGAAAAAGCAAATGGAAATTCGCTCGGCATCGAGCCCCTCGATGGGATTGGTGTGTAAATAATTTAATTATTTCATTTTCGGAAAACACCAATGGCCCGATGGCCGAGGATGCTTCTGGGACTTTTGCAGCACACATTGCAATTGTGCTGTGTAAATATTTAGCCGCGGGCTCTCTTTGGTGAATCAATAACAGCGCAAGCATTATTACTAATATCGCTGCATAATGGTGGAGGAATGTTGGTTGCATTCGGTAGCTGGCTCTGTTGGTTTACCGCTTCGGGTTTCGGGTGTTTTTGGGTTTTGAGCAAACATGCGTGATTTTCCCACTAAAACAATGCTCCAATTTCAGCATGTAAGTGACATGTTTGGTGGTTTTGACGTTTTATCCCAGATTTGGATGCAAACCTTGAGTACCTTGATGATGATGAACAAGCCGACCAAACGCAGTTCCGTGTCGTCTGTCTGCGTGCTTCGCTCCATTTTGCGTACATAATGCGTCATAATGGTCGGTCGAGCTCGGTCAGTTTGTACCGTTTTCAATTGTACTAAACGAATTAAGCCACAAATAAATCTATGACACAAGCTGACACACTTTCGCTGCACAAGTGTGCCACAATAAATGGCGATCATAAGCGATCACAAAAAAAAAAGGGAACAGTGTGTGTGTGCTGGTTCTTTCACCAATGTTGTAACGCTTTTTAAATGGGTTTAAATTATACCAAATACCAGCATTCTAACGTATTCAGCAGTATGCAACAGTTTGCAAACACAATCAATGTGCACGCTTCCGAATGAGTGTTCACACTTTTACACACAACAATTAATAGAACTCATCAGCACACAAATTATGCTGGTACGGATGGTTGGACATATGGGCCGTCCACCGAATGGTGACAACAATTTAGCGCGTCTCGTTTCGTTAGTGTGTGCCGCTAGCAGACAGTAATAGTCTGGCCCATCAGGTCGGAAGTGAGTGGAGCGAATGGCGTTAAATTGCAACAGGCCGGCTTTGTGGAAGCCGGAGTTCCAGGAATGCGCGTGATAGCGCATACACACAATATGTATATTTTCACCGACATTGGTACAATGTATGGAAATTCTGCATGATACGATATGAATGTGTTGCCTGTTACAAGAAAATGTAGATTAGGCTCGTTACCAATTAAATGGTGGTTTATTCGGAAGGTTAAAAATAAATCGTTAACAAGCGACACAATAAGCCATTCAAGATTTTATTCATTGTGTCTGTTTCATTACCTCTATACTGAGGACTTTTATTGAAATAATTTGTACTAAATTTGTACTAATTTGTGGAATATTAGTGGAGAAAGAGTTGATGATATTTTGACATGGATTATAATGAACAACTGTAAACAATAGTAACTCTTTATCATCAACAACAAAACTCCTGTCAACCAGCTACCTCCAGATGACTTTGAGAAGGTAAAGGATATTAGTGATAACGATAATCAAATCAATATTATCTCTTTATTTACATAAAAACGCATCGAAAAGCAAGCGATAATATCTTGTAATATTGCACCTTTAAACAGTAGAAAAGGCTCATAAAATTCGCTGAAAAATCAATCGATTCAACAATGTTGACCATTCTCGTAACGAGGACAGCAAAAATCTTGCACGAAGAGTGATCGAAGCTTGCAACAAAACCGTTGTCAAAACGATTCGGTTTTACACTCATGATATATTCATTACACATTTCCTGTAATCATTGCCATCGAGTCCAGCAGCAACATAAATTATTCCCTCATCGCAGCCGGACGGCATCCGCCATCATCGGCCCGGTACCATCAATCGTCGATCGATCGGCAATTAATCCTGGCGCATCATCACACGCTGTCCCAAACACGGCCTCACCCGGCACGAACTGGCAATAAAAATCTCATACACTCGAAAAAAAAACGGCGACACTTATAATTCACTGCTCGTGCATTAAATTATTTATTTTGCATTCGCAGCCATCGTATGCGCACAATGTGGTACAGTCGGCCGTACAGGACCGTATGTCCCAAACCCGAGATGTGGATATGCGATCGATCTATTGCTAGGGGCGTGATTTATGGTTCGGACCTAGGTACTTTGATGAGGCTTTACGTGCGTAAAAATGGTTCACCAGCATTCATGGTGGCGCCACGCGCTTGCGACCAATTATTGACGCGCTGGCTTGATGGCTCGAGTTAATTCGCGTAATGTGAAGCCTTGGACGGGCGTTCGGGTGGAGGATTTTTGGGAATTGACTTTAATGGAGTTAATAGGGATGGAGGAATGTTTTCGGTCGCAGACACAAAAATATCATACCACAAGGAAGAAAAAGCTGACACAATGAGACAGGCGGGCAATGTTAATGTAGCACTAATTGAAATTGAATTTTTAGCCAAAGTTTATTCGTATTGCTCTCTGCTTTTGCTTATCTTTGCGCTGCAAATAGCAGGAAATTAGCGCCGCGCAATGGAATGATGCATAATGTGAAGCAAATAAAGTAAAATCGATTACCGATAATTGATGTGCGGAATGGAAGGAAAAGAAATTTCCAAATCCCCGAGAACAGACCAACCATCTTTGAGTACCTTTTTCCGCAGAAATCCATCAGCAGCGTCGGCAAATCCATCGTCGGTGGGCAAAAAGGCTTTCCGGTAATGCTTCTAATCAATTACCAGTTCCGGATTCGGCACACTGGTAAAACTGGTCGGCCGGATATCTGCAAACTGTGAAATGATTTCTCTTTTATGTGTGTATTCCTTTTATTTGCTATTTGAGACGAAGAGAGAGAGCAAAAAATAAAGCTTTAAGAAAAATGTGTTTCGCCCTATTTCAGGTGGAAGCTTCAACTTTTTACCGTGTTGAAATTTGCTGCGCGCAAAGAATTTCAAATTCTTTACAATTTGCTTTCCCTTTTTTTCTGAACCGATGCCGGGCACCGTTTCTTGAAGGATGAACGTTTTTCGTTTGTTTGCTGTTTCTTCACCATCTTGGCACATTTTTTCCCGCCCTTTGTGGCGTGGTTTGATCGCGCAAAGGAAAGAAAAAAAACAAGCACAACATCAAGTGGGTGGTAAATTTTCTGGCCTTCGTTAAGCGTCCAAAAATGGTACAACATTCCAGGCGTGTTTTCAATCTGTGATGGTTACGAAGCCAAGAGGGAGGAAAAATTTGTTGCCAGAAATGAAGGAACGCTAGCCAAAATCGGACCGAAATGCTCCCGGAAACTCCGTTCCGTTTGGCGTTCATTATTTTCCAATAGGAGTGCCATCCTATTCGGTATGGTATGGTTTGTATGTTTTGTTAAATTTGGGTGCTTTTTGCCTTTCTTTTTTTTTGCACATTCACCCAAAGCCAAAGGTGGGCAGGGAGCGTATGCTTTTGTTGAATTTTGAACCGAAAGCACCGTGATGAAGACGCGTATTTATGGGCAAAAAAGCTGCCCGTGGAATGTTAATGATACGCTCGTTTTAAGTGTGCATCGACCTTAACTCTACCCAAACGGTTGGGTAGAAGTGTGTGTGGAAAATTAATTTTCACTTTAAACGAAGGGCAGCATGAAGTTTTCTATGTGAAATTGTTACTGAAGTGTTTTACTTCATTAAAACCTAATGATTGCTAAATAAAAGGCAATTTGTGAAATATTTTAAGAATTATAAAAGTAGCAAAATGTTTTTCAATTAATCACACATGTTTCTTAACTAGAATATGAAACAATCTAAACTTTAACTAAATAATAATGATTTTAAATTATTTGAAAATACACATAGATGTTTCGCATTCGAATATTTAGGGTTTTAAAATTGATTTGAAAATGTATAAATTGTACACATTCTTTTTGTGAATAGTTTGGAGATGGAAGTATTTGAAGTAATTGTTTGTTGCCATGTAAAGAAATGTATGATAAAATACTTACACTATTCTTGGTACTGATAATAGTTTGTTAAACATTCACGTCTTCCAACAACTTCTACTAAAATAGACTCAAGATATCAATTTCCTTTCCATCCATTTTCTAACACATAATCAAGCAATTAAATGTAACAAAACAGAAAGTGTAATTTATTCGCCACCTAATCAACCAGTGATTTAAATTTCCATGAATCCAAACAAACCGATAATGCTATGTCTCGGTCGGCATTCCATTGTTACCCCTTTGCGATGTTAATCTAAATGCTGCAGAAAAAAAAAAATGGTTCTATACGTTGCGTTCCACTGAAATGGGTAATAATCAGCTCGGGCACCCAGATACAAATGTCCAGATCATGCAATCAAAGTGGAATAATTTCATAGAACCGTACGCAATGGGCTTGTGCCTTACTGCCGTTGTCGTCCGGCCGGGTCACCAGGCTCTGGCCCGGGGCTGATTGCATAGTTCGTGCACGTGAAGAAGATGACGATAATGAATATCATTTCGGACGCAGTTGAAATGCTACGGAAATTTAAATGAAAGTTGATTGCAGAATTGTTATGGGAACTAGAATTTAAATTACGATGAATTTCTGCTGTACGCGCGATGAATGCCACACGACAAGGCGGTCAGATGTGTTTGTGTGCGTAAAAATAGGTCAAACAGATTTTTTAATATTAGTTTTGTAAGCATAAATCACATCAATCTTGTCCAAAAAGAACTCCAATCACATTCGGGTACACTTTAACCTCACAAAAGCACTCGCCTTATGAAACGTGATCATCGCCACCGTAGCGATCCAATGTGTTAAAGGTTAAGGTGAAGGATAAGTGGCCATGATGATTGGAACACACATCGTCACTGCCTTATAAATCATTACATCCTTTCCATAAATCCTCCGTTTCCGGCTCACTGCACCATCTCAAAACAGGCTTGCAAAAGCAGGCTTCCTTCAGCGATGAAAAGGCCTTCCCCGGGTGGGGAAAAGATTGCGGCGAATGAATTATTGATGTTAATCATGCCCGGCCGGCTGCCAACAGATCGGCTGTTAGATTTATGAAATTTCAATTGCTCCCATCGTGCGCTGTTGTGTTCCCTCGCTTGGTGCGGCATTGACTACTGCCGAAATGGAACTGGCAGGAAAGATGAAAATAAAATTCGCCCTCGGCTTACAGCAGCCAAGCTGCGGTACGGTTGCTTCCCTCTCGTATTTGTTCTTCCATTAGCGTAATTGAGTTAGTATTGACCTTCTAAATTGTCTGCCTGCCTGCGGCCTTGTGCGGGGACAGCCAGGGAACAGCCAAGCTTGAGCGGAAGCGAACGACCCCTAGGGATGATCAAATGACAGATCATACACAACACAACGCGTCCGCAAAGCAAGCAAATGGGAACGATGGGAAGTCTCTGTTCGCTCGGTTCGGTTCCGGTCAGCTGACAAGTCGTCGACTATCTCACCGAAACGACGCACACGATATCGAGTGAAAGCATTGCCTAATAGATTAGATTCACAGAGCAAGAAGCAACCAGAAGCATAATCATATGCCCGTCAGTCATTACAAAAATGTGCCTCCATTTACTATTTCTTCGCATCTTTTCCTGCTCTTTTCAGCAGGAAAAGTTCTTTTCATTTCCCTTTTTTCTGGCGAAACTTGCCCTACAGGATATTTCTTTGCTTGCCTTTTTGCCTGCCTTCCTGGGCACAACGCGAAAGCGAATCTGATTGCCCTAAAGCAGAAGACTTTCTCCGGGTAAAACTTTTTAATTACAGTTTATAATCACCAACTCTGTCCCTTACCTTCATCGAGCGCCATCACCTGCGATAGCTTTGATTGAGGTTAAAAGGCCGCTTAATTGACATCGGACCGGTGAGTCGGAAAATGTTAGTCTGGTAGATTATGAAGAGCGATGGTCCCTTTTCTGCTTTACAGCTGGCTGGCTGGCTGGGTGAACAGTTTTCCAATAAATAGTTGCAAAAGTTTCCCCCCGACCCTTGAGACGTCTTTCCTTCGGTAGGAGGCACTAGGAATGCAATCCTTCCATTAGCTCCAGCTGACAGCTGCCTGTATCAAGCGAGTGGAGTTGTAAGGAACAATCAAAGAGGTGATATTTCTTCCGCATTGTCGGAAGCTCATAAAATGAGCATTCCGACCTACGGAGGCTGCCTTTGCAACCATTTCCCAAAGCCAAAAGGGAGGAAATACTAAGCGAACGCTAGTCGTTTCGCTGGTGTTGCACGGGAAATCCTATTTCCGGTTCGCCCACATCCGGTGCGTTCCTGGAGGCGGTTGCAAAACCCGTCACAAACGCAACGATAATCATAAGGCACGATGCTGTCGATTGTAGACGATGTGGTTGAGCTTCCTGGTCGTCATCGTATGGTGGTGTGTCTGCCATCACCAATTTACTTCCTGTTTCCGAACATTCCACAAGGGGCGTGTACGGGCAAAAGACACAGTTGCGTTTGTCGTCGAAATGAGCATTCTCTTCTAGAGAAGCCTGAATCGATTGTGTTACCGGGCTTTGTGCGCCCGGTTCGGCTGCCGGAAGTTACGCCACGGCACGGAAATAGATCCACGCTTGCCAGCTTACAATTGATGAACGCTTACCAAGCAACCAAACCCGGCTTCCTTCCGCTTTGTGTGATGCGTTTATCGAGTGTGGGAGCGCCAGTGTTCTGCTTGGAGTGAAGTATTTGCACACTTCAATCAGATCTGCATTCTTGAGAGCTGCATACTATCTGCAGGAGGTTGCACCCCGGAACTTGTTGCTGTACCATTCGCAGCCAGTCAATTGTAGCAAACGTTTCAAACCGATTGGCAGAAGCTTAAGCAGTAGAGCAGCAGCTGGTGCGGTGCATTCAATGTGCACTTGCAAAACCGTTGCACGTTAGATGTGAGCAGTAGTAGATAGCCACTTGTGCGACTCTACACAAAGTAAAGATGAAAGGCATTTAATGTACCGATCCATGTTGCCCTGTGATGGCAAACCCATGTTAGGTTTGTGAAAGAGATTTAAATTCATTTAGTGCAATTTTATTCATTTTTCAATCACCATCGATGTGACGATTGCACATTCCGTTGAATGATAATTTCCATCGTTTGACAATAGTAGTGGACAAGAATTTGGTTCTTCTTTTCAATTTTATTTTGATTATTAGCGAAGCAACCTAAATACGGATTAAACATTGGATATATAATATGTTATTGTCAAATTTATTTTAATAACTTTTTACTAATTCTAATTGCGATGTGAATGAAGCTAGCAATATTTCCAATTACTAATTGATTTGCTCATTTAATCATTTTGTTTGAAATTTTCAAAAGTTTTCTTCTATCATTTACTCACAATGAGATTCTTAAAGATATTGGCTATCAATTACACTTAATGCATGAAATATTTCAAAGACAAAACATGAAATATTTCAAAGACATTTAAAAAAATTTGAAATATAAAAGAATACCGAAAAATAGGTGCAAATTGGGCTATGTGAACTACTTAAATACACCTGAGGCACGTAAATCCCAAGCTACCTTTTCACACATTTTCAGTGTGGATGACAACATTCTGAATCGAGTGCCATATGTAAACGGCAAACCTTCACCCAATATTTCTGTTCCTGGCAGGAAACTAATTTTACACACAAAACCACTCTTTGGATTCTAATTTCAGAATGACAGCACCGTGCCGGCACGCGAACTAGCGGTGTAATATGCTTTCGCCGGAGCAAATGTACGCACCGACCCATCCAGCAACGCCACGGCAAGTGACAAAACCCGCCGATCCTTGGCACACTAAAAATTGAGACACACATTTTCCTAGCGTCAAGCGACACTCAAGCGACACAAACACATAGGAAAAACGCATCTGCTTCTCGTAACTGCAACTGCAGCAAGATGGCGCTCAGTACGACGACCGATGCATCGGTGGACGTTATCGCACAAAAACGGCTCGAATGTCTGGAGACGCTGAACGAGACCGTCGACACGGCAATATCGGGTGAGTGTGCTGCGGGCTGAACTATTTGTTCCATCTTCTGGTGCCATCCGGAGGTAAAGATGCCATCCGGGTGGCAAAAAAACCATAACAAAACAAACAAAAAAAGAACACCTCGCCTCAGGAAACCCGAAGCAAAAAGGCTCACCACCAGCGCAAACGCAAACAAAAGATAGAATCGTGGTGAAAATCCAATTAAAAGTTTATCTGATTAATGATGGAACAGTGCGAGTCGTGGTCGGGTCGTCCCCGACCAGGGTCAGGGAAAATAAAAGCGAAAAAGCATAGGAAATGCATAAGAAAATTCAGTTCCAATGCAGTCAAGACAAACCGGACGGCAGATGGGTGTTGCAAAACTTGCAACCCGAGAGTGCATAATGATTGGATTTACAGTTAATTAGCCGGTTGAATCATTATTGATTGGCGTCGATCGATCGTTCCACGTTATCGACCGGATCGATGGCAGAAACGTTTCTTCCCACGGGGCGAGGTCAACTCCGATGTCTTGCGCGTCGTTCGCTGTGCGTGTATTTCTCACATCCCTCACACATCTAATTCTGCAGGACTCTTCTGCCCCGGGACGTGGGATGGATGGTTATGCTGGCCGGACACAGCTGCGGGCACCTCGGCGTACGCCCTCTGTCCCAGCTTTATATCAGGTTTCGATCCAACGAGTAAGTATCGGCACCCCGGGGAACCCAATCGATTTTTTTTTCTGCCAACACCCTTTTTTTGCTCTTCTTTCTCCCTCGAAACCATCGTTAACCGTTCCACATTTCGCAGGATTCGCGCACAAGGTGTGCGGCGAGAACGGTGAATGGTTCCGGCATCCGGAGACGAACAAGAGCTGGTCCAACTACACAACCTGCATCAACCTGGACGACTTCGAGGTAGGCTAGACGGGAGCGTCTCAACCGGCACCGCCTTGCTGGTGTCATCATTTTTTATCGTTTCGTTAGCCCGAGTTTTCCCTTACCGTAACCTGGTTTTTTTTCTTCCCTTTCTTTCAACCCCCCATACAGTGGCGGAAACAGGTGAACCTAATATACGAAACCGGATATGCCATCTCGCTGATAGCTATCCTGCTATCGCTCGCTATTTTAAGCTACTTTAGGTAAGCGCTTCTTTCAGCGCCTCGGACGGGGTTAATGAATTTCGTTTTATGCTCATTAGGGGTTAAATTACTCGCCCAACCCGAAAGGAACGGGGCCTGGGGTTGGCTTAGGAGGTGAATGGGTTGGATTTTCCGCGTGGTTAGAATAGAAGCGGTTGGAATCGCGACCACCTGTGCCATACAACCGGACAACTTTAGGAGGAGTTCCCTTACTGGCCAGAATATCTGGTTAGCGTTGGTGTTGATGGGTGTTTAATGTGCTCGGGGAATATTTTCACCGCTTAATGTAGAACGATTCTACTTAAGATTCCATCGGTTGGTTAGTTAACTAGCCAAATGTAAACACAAGACCACAACAGGTGCATTCAACTATACTTCTCAAAGATAATTTAGTTCACGTTTTTCAGAGACTGTTAGCTACAGTTACTGACAGTTAGTGTAGCTTAGTATTTTCCTCTTTAAATAGTCATTCTTTCAAAATAATTCAATATATCATCACAATTTTAGAATAAAATATCACTATTTACTTTATGATAAACTTATGTAAAAGCTGTTCTTTAGCAGGCTATTCCTCGAAAGTTTGTACAGATAATTACTAACAAATAGCCTTAATATCTTTGATGTTTTTCATGTTGTCCTCCTTTTCTAATGCATTTTTCACAAGAAATATGAAGTTAGCTAAAAATCACTGCACGTACTGCATAAAGTAAGATATTTTTATGAACTTTAACACTTCTACTTTCTTGTTTATTTTTTCATGTTTTATTTCATATGACACATTGTTAGTTCTTCGTGCTTTGAAGTGGCCATACAACTGAATTTTCCTTCAGACAGGGACTGTGTTTCATATTAAACTAAATTTAAATGTAAAAAAATCGTATTTATTACAAATAATTTTGTAAAGGATATTTTTAAATTTTTAATCAAATCTTATTGTTACTAACAATAAGTCAATTGCATAAAGAAAACAAAATGTGAAGGAAGCAATTTCTCTCGATGGCAACTGCTGTGTCACCGGCGTGATCCACACATCCGTTTAATAACGTCAGTAAAAAGCTAGCTTATCCTTATTAAAATGTGCATTAACCCGGAGTTGTGCCAGACTCCGCCAGGTGGTAAAGCGTATTTAATCTCCATCCGTCTACGGTCACGATTAATGTTTCTATCAGCGTGTAAGAAGCTGTCCTGTCCACCCATTCGTGAGAATCTCAAAACCTGCACCATAGAGTACGGAACCTTTAGGAGAGCAAAAGAAAAAAAAAACGAACGAACGAAATTCAATAACAACACTTTTCCCAACCTGCCTGCTGCTGTTTGAGGTATAATCCACTGCACGCACACCTTTCAAGCCCGANTGAAAAATGTTTGAGTTTTATTGTATTTACCTAAAAGATTAAGTGCTCCTAAACGTCCTCTTCAAAGGATGGTCTGCGGTATTGTTCACTCTAGATATTGACTTAATAAAGAAGCAAAAGTACGGTTGGTGCTTCAATTCGCATTTGCATGAATATAAACGTCACCTCTTGTGTTGCTAGAGTCATCCATTCGTGTTTACCTTTATTCTTCCACACGTGTTCCAGCTTTGAAGTGGGATTTTGTAGGTGAAACCGAGATAAACAACAGCACTCTCTTCACCAAGATCACCAAGTGTCTCACAAACGGAACGCACGGATTACGAAAAATTCACCGGAAACTATATTGGGTATGCTCTGGTTGGCTTTGACACCCGACTTGAACCGATCCCTTCCTTCCCGGAAAACTCCCATAAACGCAGCCAGGAAGAATCACTCACCTGCGGAACAAAATAAAGTCACAAGTCAGAATACGGAGAATCGTACCCAACAATAGCCGCTGCCGGAGGTGGCTTCGTTCACCAAGACAGCGAACAACCGGCTCTAGTTGTGGCGCAGCACCACAAGTGCAAACCGCACCGAATCGTTGGGGCTTTATCGGATAAAGCCACGAGTGCCACTATGCTATTTGCAAGTTGCTTTGCACCCCAAGGAATTTGTCTTTCCTTTGCACGCTGGTATGGGCATGGCATGGCGTGCAACAAATACCCGCAAACCATAAACAACAAGCAAGAGTTTCCAGAAGGCAAGGACGTTTCTATGTGTGTGTGTGTGTGTGTGTATGGGGGAGGGGTCCCCCCAGGAAGAAATTCTCTGTCTACGCCCAGGTAGTTGCAAGAAGGTTTTAGTCAACGAAGTAACCATGCCCTTCATGCAAGGAAGAATGCACCTTGGAAATGTGGACACGGAGACGATGGAACCGTTAAACGTTGTCGTTTACTTTGTGACCGGTGGGAGTCACCACACAAACACACACACACACATCCACCCACACACACACACAAAGAAGAATGCACTTTTATGTTCGCACATCTTGAATGAAACGCTCTTTCATCAAATGGTCGGTGGTCGGGTTCTGATTCCGGGTCGTGAAACGTCGGCGCAAGGCAAGCTCGGTTGTGCAAGAAGTGGAGCAAATTATTGTTTGCCTTCCACTTGCGGACCTGGGGTTTTTTTTTTCTTAGCTTGCAACCGTATCTTTGGTAACGTTCCATTGGCTAGTGCTTGATTTGGAGGGAAGTGTAATGAAGGGACACGATAAGGGTTTATTTTTAATTAAACCCATTGCATTCGGTAAAGTAGTTTTATTTTTTTGTCTACTGTAACTAGTACTCAGCAGCAGTATCCTTGGAGCAATGTTCTAATTTGCAAGATTGCCTCATTCGTATCATGTGTGTTAAAATCTTATCCTTAATTAAAGCTTCTAGTTGATATCTACGGACGTCCGTCGTCGCTATGAGTGACAGTTTCACCGTATTATGCACTACAATGTCCTTAAGATAAGTAAGCGCAGCATGGTGCATTTTAATTTAGTGCATAATTTGAGAAAGCACTCACGAAACATCAAAGCATAAAAGAGGATGCGATCACCTATGATGGCTGACAGCACAAACGACTGCTTTCGGAGCTATTTTTTTCTCTTTTCTTCATTACGCTTCATTATCATCGCTTACCTGGCCACGCATCCGGTCGCGTTTTCCGAATGGGAAAATGGAAACTCCTTCACCTTTTTTTTCCTCCTAGCAAACCCAACCTGATGGGTAACACTCTCGTGTGTGGGGCGTGTTGCTTGTCACGCGGTTTGACACACGCCACCGCTGTGTGTCTTCGTGTTCCGGCGTAAAAGACGGTGCGAGTATATTTGTTAGTCGTTAGTAGCTACCATGGCGATGATGGCTTACACTGACAGACCGCTTTGCATGCCGCGACACACGCGGTCCCGTCACGCGGAGATACCGTGCCACATCAGGGCGCCCTGTCTGTCACTGATGGACCGTGTGCGACACATGTTGGGTTCTTTGTAGCCGTTCCGGTACACGTCGCGAAAGAAGTCCCATCCCGGTCCGGGACTTGGCTGAGACTTCCGACAGCGCTGCTGCTGTTGCATAAAAGGGAAAGATTAGCTTCGGTGAATGGCGAACAGAATGGCGAGTGAGAACGAGAACGCGAACGGGTGGCTTGAGTTGCTACGCAAAATGAGGCACGCAGTAAGTAGTGTGTAGTGGAAGTCGATCGATTTTTTTACCCCGGGTGCAGTAGTAAACGTGAAGGTTTCACTTCAGAAAAGACGAGACAGTGTGAGCCGTGCCGCGGGTTCAGTTCTTTCCCATAAGGGAAGCGAATTTGATTCTGACGTGATTAGAATGGAAGTGGTACGGAACGCATCAGCTACTTCAGCATTCCAAGATGGCTGAGATGAGATGGGAATGGAATATACTGCAATGGCAATCACCATGTGTTGGTATGAGAGCAAGTGCAAAAATCGATCTGATGGATGGGTTTGTTTTTCAGCTTTCAGGTTTTAAGTTACACCTTTTCTGGATAAAATTGCATCTGAGTGTGATTTTTGTTTAGAGTGGATTGAAAAATGCAGAAAAAAGATTTGAATATCTGAGGTATTAGTCTTCTAAAATGTACAATAAATACCGGAAAAGTGAATTCTGTTGTCAGCAAAACCCAAACTCGAAAGAGACCTCCATGCATTCAAACATTCCTTGATTAGAAATTATGCTATAAACACTCTAATAAATAATTTTCCAGGTCAAGGAAAACTGCACTACAGTTCCATTATTCCACATTACACTAGCATAAGAAAGCTCTTTTGTATGTGCATCTGAACCCCCCCTAGCGGGAAAACCCGTGCCAGGATGCAATTAAACAGCCGTTGCATACATTATACGGAACACAAAAAGGGTCGCCTAACCCTTTTAATCCGTATCGTTCTAATCGCCCTGCGAATGAAAATGCGTTTGTGGCGCTCTCGCATGGTGAGGTAACATGCACAAACACCTGCCAAAACAGGTCAGCCGCCGGAAAAAGCAAACGGAAATTCGCTCGGGATCGAGCCCCTCGATGGGATTGGTGTGTAAATAATTTAATTATTTCATTTTCGGAAAACACCAATGGCCCGATGGCCGACGATGCTTCTGGGACTTTTGCAGCACACATTGCAATTGTGCTGTGTAAATATTTAGCCACGGGCTCTCTTTGGTGAATCAATAACAGCGCAAGCATTATTACTAATATCGCTGTATAATGGTGGAGGAATGTTGGTTGCATTCGGTAGCTGGCTCTGTTGGTTTACCGCTTCGGGTTTCGGGTGTTTTTGGGTTTTGAGCAAACATGCGTGATTTTCCCACTAAAACAATGCTCCAATTTCAGCATGTAAGTGACATGTTTGGTGGTTTTGACGTTTTATCTCAAATTTGGGATACTGCAAATCTAGAGTACCTCGATGATGATGAACAAGCCGACCAAACGCAGTTCCGTGTCGTCTGTCTGCCTGCCTCGCTCCATTTTGCGTACATAATGCGTCATAATGGTCGGTCGAGCTCGGTCAGTTTGTACCGTTTTCAATTGTACTAAACGAATTAAGCCACAAATAAATCTATGACACAAGCTGACACACTTTCGCTGCACAAGTGTGCCACAATAAATGGCGATCATAAGCGATCACAAAAAAAAAGGGAACAGTGTGTGTGTGCTGGTTCTTTCACCAATGTTGTAACGCTTTTTAAATGGGTTTAAATTATACCAAATACCAGCATTCTAACGTATTCAGCAGTATGCAACAGTTTGCAAACACAATCAATGTGCACGCTTCCGAATGAGTGTTCACACTTTTACACACAACAATTAATAGAACTCATCAGCACAGAAATTATGCTTCTACGGATGGTTGGACATATGGGCCGTCCACCGAATGGTGACAACAATTTAGCGCGTCTCGTTTCGTTAGTGTGTGCCGCTAGCAGACAGTAATAGTCTGGCCCATCAGGTCGGAAGTGAGTGGAGCGAATGGCGTTAAATTGCAACAGGCCGGCTTTGTGGAAGCCGGAGTTCCAGGAATGCGCGTGATAGCGCATACATACAATATGTATATTTTCACCGACATTGGTACAATGTATGGAAATTCTGCATGATACGATATGAATGTGTTGCCTGTTACAAGGAAATGTAGATTAGGCTCGTTACCAATTAAATGGTGGTTTATTCGGAAGGTTAAAAATAAATCGTTAACAAGCGACACAATAAGCCATTCAAGATTTTATTTGTTGTGTGTGTTTCATTACCTCTATACTGAGGACTTTTATTGAACTAAACATTCCACAAATTAGTGGAGAAAGAGTTGATGATATTTTGACATGAATTATAATAAACAACTGTGAACAATAGTAACTCTTTATCATCAACAACAAAACTCCTGTCAACCAGCTACCTCCAGATGACTTTGAGAAGGTAAAGGATATTAGGGATAAGGATAATCAAATCAATATTATCTCTTTATTTACCTAAAAACGCATCGAAAAGCAAGCGATAATATCTTGTAATATTGCACCTTTAAACAGTAGAAAAGGCTCATAAAATTCGCTGAAAAATCAATCGATTCAACAATATTGACCATTCTCATAACGAGGACAGCAAAAATCTTGCACGAAGAGTGATCGAAGCTTGCAACAAAACCGTTGTCAAAACGATTCGGTTTTACACTCATGATATATTCATTACACATTTCCTGTAATCATTGCCATCGAGTCCAGCAGCAACATAAATTATTCCCTCATCGCAGCCGGACGGCATCCGCCATCATCGGCACGGTACCATCAATCGTCGATCGATCGGCAATTAATCCTGGCGCATCATCACACGCTGTCCCAAACACGGCCTCACCCGGCACGAACTGGCAATAAAAATCTCATACACTCGAAAAAAACGGCGACACTTATAATTCACTGCTCGTGCATTAAATTATTTATTTTGCATTCGCAGCCATGGTATGCGCACAATGTGGTACAGTCAGCCGTACAGGACCGTATGCCCCAAACCCGAGATGTGGATTTGCGATCGATCTATTGCTAAGGGCGTGATTTATGGCTCGAACCTGGGTACTTTGATGAGGCTTTACGTGCGTAAAAATGGTTCACCAGCATTCATGGTGGCGCCACGCGCTTGCGACCAATTATTGACGCGCTGGCTTGATGGCTCGAGTTAATTCGCGTAATGTGAAGCCTCCATCTATCGTTTGGGCGGGCGTTCGGGTGGAGGATTTTTGGGGATTGACTTTAATGGAGTTAATAGGGATGGAGGAATGCTTTCGGTCGCAGACACAAAAATATCATACCACAAGGAAGAAAAAGCTGACACAATGAGACAGGCGGGCAATGTTAATGTAGCACTAATTGAAATTGAATTTTTAGCCAAAGTTTATTCGTATTGCTCTCTGCTTTTGCTTATCTTTGCGCTGCAAATGGCAGGAAATTAGCGCCGCTCAATGGAATGATGCATAATGTGAAGCAAATAAAGTAAAATCGATTACCGATAATTGATGTGCGGAATGGAAGGAAAAGAAATTTCCAAATCCCCCAGAACAGACCAACCATCTTTGAGTACCTTTTTCCGCAGAAATCCATCAGCAGCGTCGGCAAATCCATCGTCGGTGGGCAAAAAGGCTTTCCGGTAATGCTTCTAATCAATTACCAGTTCCGGATTCGGTACACTGGTAAAACTGGTCGGCCGGATATCTGCAAACTGTGAAATGATTTCTCTTTTATGTGTGTATTCCTTTTATTTGCTATTTGAGACGAAGAGAGAGAGCAAAAAATAAAGCTTTAAGAAAAATGTGTTTCGCCCTATTTCAGGTGGAAGCTTCAACTTTTTACCGTGTTGAAATTTGCTGCGCGCAAAGAATTTCAAATTCTTTACAATTTGCTTTCCCTTTTTTTCTGAACCGATGCCGGGCACCGTTTCTTGAAGGATGAACGTTTTTCGTTTGTTTGCTGTTTCTTCACCATCTTGGCACATTTTTTCCCGCCCTTTGTGGCGTGGTTTGATCGCGCAAAGGAAAGCAAAAAAAAAACAAGCACGACATCAAGTGGGTGGTAAATTTTCTGGCCTTCGTTAAGCGTCCAAAAATGGTACAACATTCCAGGCGTGTTTTCAATCTGTGATGGTTACGAAGCCAAGAGGGAGGAAAAATTTGTTGCCAGAAATGAAGACACGGCAGCCAAAATCGGACCGAAATGCTCCCGGAAACTCCGTTCCGTTTGGCGTTCATTATTTTCCAATAGGAGTGCCATCCTATTCCACCATCGGTATGGTATGGTTTGTATGTTTTGTTAAATTTGGGTGCTTTTTGCCTTCTTTTTTTTGCACATTCACCCAAAGCCAAAGGTGGGCAGGGAGCGTATGCTTTTGTTGAATTTTGAACCGAAAGCACCGTGATGAAGACGCGTATTTATGGGCAAAAAAGCTGCCCCTGGAATGTTAATGATACGCTCGTTTTAAGTGTGCATCGACCTTAACTCTACCCAAACGGTTGGGTAGAAGTGTGTGTGGAAAATTAATTTTCACTTTAAACGGAGGGCAGCATGAAGTTTTCTATGTGAAATTGTTAATTAAGTGTTTTACTTCATTAAAATTTAATGATCACTAAATAAAAGCCAATTTTTGAAATATATTAACAATTATAAAAGTAGCAAAATGTTTTTCAATTAATCACACATGTTTCTTAACTAGAATATGAAACAATCTAAACTTTAACTAAATAACTTATTTGAAGTAATGGTTTGTTGTCATCTGAAGAAATGTATGATAAAATACTTACACTATTCTTGGTACTGATAATAGTTTGTTAAACATTCATGTCTTCCAACACAGTCTACTAAAATGGACTCAAGATATCAATTTCCTTTCCATCCATTTTCTAACACATAATCAAGCAATTAAATGTAGCAGAAAAGAAAGTGTAATTTATTCGCCACCTAATCAACCAGTGATTTAAATTTCCATGAATCCAAACAAACCGATAATGCTATGTCTCGGTCGGCATTCCATTGTTACCCCTTTGCGATGTTAATCTAAATGCAGCAGAAAAAAAAATATGGTTCTATACGTTGCGTTCCACTGAAATGGGTAATAATCAGCCCGGGCACCCAGATACAAATGTACAGATCATGCAATCAAAGTGGAATAATTTCATAGAACCGTACGCAACGGGCTTGTGCCTTACTGCCGTTGTCGTCCGGCCGGGTCACCAGGCTCTGGCCCGGGGCTGATTGCATAGTTCGTGCACGTGAAGAAGATGACGATAATGAATATCATTTCGGACGCAGTTGAAATGCTACGGAAATTTAAATGAAAGTTGATTGCAGAATTGTTATGGGAACTAGAATTTAAATTACGATGAATTTCTGCTGTACGCGCGATGAATGCCACACGACAAGGCGGGCAGTTGTGTTTGTGTGCGTAAAAATAGGTCAAACAGATTTTTTAATATGAGTTTTGTAAGCATAAATCACATCAATCTTGTCCAAAAAGAACTCCAATCACATTCGGGTGCACTTTAACCTCACAAAAGCACTCGCCTTATGAAACGTGATCATCGCCACCGTAGCGATCCAATGTGTTAAAGGTTAAGGTGAAGGATAAGTGGCCATGATGATTGGAACACACATCGTCACTGCCTTATAAATCATTACATCCTTTCCATAAATCCTCCGTTTCCGGCTCACTGCACCACCTCAAAACAGGCTTGCAAAAGCAGGCTTCCTTCAGCGATGAAAAGGCCTTCCCCGGGTGGGGAAAAGATTGCGGCGAATGAATTATTGATGTTAATCATGCCCGGCCGGCTGCCAACAGATCGGCTGTTAGATTTATGAAATTTCAATTGCTCCCATCGTGCGCTGTTGTGTTCTCTCGCTTGGTGCGGCATTGACTACTGCCGAAATGGAACTGGCAGGAAAGATGAAAATAAAATTCGCCCTCGGCTTACAGCAGCCAAGCTGCGGTACGGTTGCTTCCCTCTCGTATTTGTTCTTCCATTAGCGTAATTGAGTTAGTATTGACCTTCTAAATTGTCTGCCTGCCTGCGGCCTTGTGCGGGGACAGCCAGGGGACAGCCAAGTTCGAGCGGAAGCGAACGACCCCTAGGGATGATCAAATGACAGATCATACACAACACAACGCGTCCGCAAAGCAAGCAAATGGGAACGATGGGAAGTCTCTGTTCGCTCGGTTCGGTTCCGGTCAGCTGACAAGTCGTCGTCTATCGCACCGAAACGACGCACACGATATCGGGTGAAAGCATTGCCTAATAGATTAGATTCACAGAGCAAGAAGCAACCAGAAGCATAATCATATGCCCGTCAGTCATTACAAAAATGTGCCTCCATTTACTATTTCTTCGCATCTTTTCCTGCTCTTTTCAGCAGGAAAAGTTCTTTTCATTTCCCTTTTTTCTGGCGAATCTTGCCCTGCAGGATATTTCTTTGCTTGCCTTTTGCCTGCCTTCCTGAGCACAACGCGAAAACGAATCTGATTGCCTTGAAGCAGAAGACTTTCTCCGGGTAAAACTTTTTAATTACAGTTTATAATCACCAACTCTGTCCCTTACCTTCATCCAGCGCCGTCACCTGCGATAGCTTTGATTGAGGTTAAAAGGCCGCTTAATTGACATCGGACCGGTGAGTCGGAAAATGTTAGTCTGGTAGATTATGAAGAGCGATGGTCCCTTTTCTGCTTTACAGCTGGTTGGCTGGCTGGGTGAACAGTTTTCCAATAAATAGTTGCAAAAGTTTCCCTCCAACCCTTGAGAAGTCTTTCCTTCGGTAGGAGGCACTAGGAATGCAATCCTTCCATTAGCTCCAGCTGACAGCTGCCTGTTTCAAGCGAACGGAGTTGTAAGGAACAATCAAAGAGGTGATATTTCTTCCGCATTGTCGGAAGCTCATAAAACGAGCATTCCGACCTCAGGAGGCTGCTTTTGCAACCATTTCCCAAAGCCAAAAGGGAGGAAATACTAAGCGAACGCTAGTCGTTTCGCTGGTGTTGCACGGGAAATCCTATTTCCGGTTCGCCCACATCCGGTGCGTTCCTGCAGGCGGTTGCGAAACCCGTCACAAACGCAACGATAATCATAAGGCACGATGCTGTCGATTGTAGACGATGTGGTAGCACGATGGTGTTGAGCATCTGCCATCACCAATTTACTTCCTGTTTCCGAACATTCCACAAGGGGCGTGTACGGGTAAAAGACACAGTTGCGCTTGTCGTCGAAATGAGCATTCTCTTCTGGAGAAGCCTGAATCGATTGTGTTACCGGGCTTTGTGCGCCCGGTTCGGCTGCCGGAAGTTACGCCACGGCACGGAAATAGATCCACGCTTGCAAGCTAACAATTGATGAACGCTTGCCAACCAACCAAACCCGGCTTCCTTCCGCTTTGTGTGATGCGTTTATCGAGTGTGGGAGCGCCAGTGTTCTGCTTGGAGTGAAGTATTTGCACACTTCAATCAGATCTGCATTCTTGAGAGCTGCATACTATCTGAAGGTGGTTGCACCCCGGAACTTGTTGCTGTACCATTCGCAGCCAGTCAATTGTAACAAACGTTTCAAACCGATTGGCAGAAGCTTAAGCAGAAGAGCAGCAGCTGGTGTGGTGCATTCAATGTGCACTTGCAAAACCGTTGCACGTTAGATGTGAGCAGTAGTAGATAGCCACTTGTGCGACTCTACACAAAGTAAAGATGAAAGGCATTTAATGTACCGATCCATGTCGCCCTGTGATGGCAAACCTATGTTAGGTTTGTGAAAGAGATTTAAATTCATTTAGTGCAATTTTATTCATTTTTAAATCATCATCGATGTAATGATTTCGTTGAATGATAATTTCCATCGTTTGACGATGGTAGTGGACAAGAATTTGGTTCTTCTCTTCAATTTTACTTGGATTATTAGCGAAGCAACCTAAACGGATTAAACATTGAATATATATTATGTTATTGTCAAATTTATTTTAATAACTTTTCACTACTTCTAATTGCGATGTGAATTAAGCTTGCAATATTTCCAATTACTAATTGATTTGCTCATTTAATCACAAAGAGGCGAATGAGCAAAAGCCTCGTAAAAGCCAAAAAACAAACTCATTTAATCATTTTGTTTGTAACTTTCAAAAGTTTTCTTCTATCATTTACTCACAATGAGATTCTTAAAGATATTGGCTATCAATTACACTTAATGCATGAAAGATTTCAAAGACAAAACATGAAATATTTCAACGACTAGATGAAAAAATTTAAATATAAAAGAATACCGAAAAATAGGTGTAAATTGGGCTATGTGAATTACTTAAATATACCTGAGGCACGTAAATCCCAAGCTACCTTTTCACACATTTTCAGTGTGGATGACAACATTCTTAATCGAGTGGCATATGTAAACGGCAAACCTTCACCCGATATTTCTGTTCCTGGCAGGAAACTAATTTTACACACAAAACCACTCTTTGGATTCTAATTTCAGAATGACAGCACCGTGCCGGCACGCGAACTAGCGGTGTAATATGCTTTCGCCGGAGCAAATGTACGCACCGACCCATCCAGCAACGCCACGGCAAGTGACAAAACCCGCCGATCCTTGGCACACTACAAATTGAGACACACATTTTCCTAGCGTCAAGCGACACTCACACACACACAAACACATAGGAAAAACGCATCTGCTTCTCGTAACTGCAGCAAGATGGCGCTCAGTACGACGACCGATGCATCGGTGGACGTTATCGCACAAAAACGGCTCGAATGTCTGGAGACGCTGAACGAGACCGTCGACACGGCAATATCGGGTGAGTGTGCTGCGGGCTGAACTATTTGTTCCATCTTCCGGTGCCATCCGGAGGTAAAGATGCCATCCGGGTGGCAAAAAAACCAAAACGAAACAAACAAAAAAAAGAACACCTCGCCCCAGGAAACCCGAAGCAAAAAGGCTCACCACCAGCGCAAACGCAAACAAAAGATAGAATCGTGGTGAAAATCCAATTAAAAGTTTATCTGATTAATGATGGAACAGTGCGAGTCGTGGTCGGGTCGTCCCCGACCAGGGTCAGGGAAAATAAAAGCGAAAAAGCATAGGAAATGCATAAGAAAATTCAGTTCCAATGCAGTCAAGACAAACCGGACGACAGATGGGTGTTGCAAAACTTGCAACCCGAGAGTGCATAATGATTGGATTTACAGTTAATTAGCCGGTTGAATCATTATTGATTGGCGTCGATCGATCGTTCCACGTTATCGACCGGATCGATGGCAGAAACGTTTCTTCCCACGGGGCGAGGTCAACTCCGATGTCTTGCGCGTCGTTCGCAGTGCGTGTATTTCTCACATCCCTCACACATCTAATTCTGCAGGACTCTTCTGCCCCGGGACGTGGGATGGATGGTTATGCTGGCCGGACACAGCTGCGGGCACCTCGGCGTACGCCCTCTGTCCCGGCTTTATATCAGGTTTCGATCCAACGAGTAAGTATCGGCACCCCGGGGAACCCAATCGATTTTTTTTCTGCCAACACCCTTTTTTTGCTCATCTTTCTCCCTCGAAACCATCGTTAACCGTTCCACATTTCGCAGGATTCGCGCACAAGGTGTGCGGTGAGAACGGTGAATGGTTCCGGCATCCGGAGACGAACAAGAGCTGGTCCAACTACACAACCTGCATCAACCTGGACGACTTCGAGGTAGGCTAGACGGGAGCGTCTCAACCGGCACCGCCTTGCTGGTGTCATCATTTTTTATCGTTTCGTTAGCCCGAGTTTTCCCTTACCGTAACCTGGTTTTTTTTTCTTCCCTTTCTTTCAACCCCCCGTACAGTGGCGGAAACAGGTGAACCTAATATACGAAACCGGATATGCCATCTCGCTGATAGCTATCCTGCTATCGCTCGCTATTTTAAGCTACTTTAGGTAAGCGCTTCTTTCAGCGCCTCGGACGGGGTTAATGAATTTCGTTTTATGCTCATTAGGGGTTAAATTACTCGCCCAACCCGAAAGGAACGGGGCCTGGGGTTGGCTTGGGGGGTGAATGGGTTGGATTTTCCGCGTGGTTAGAATAGAAGCGGTTGGAGTCGCGACCACCTGTGCCATACAACCGGACAACTTTAGGAGGAGTTCCCTTACTGGCCAGAATATCTGGTTAGCGTTGGTGTTGATGGGTGTTTAATGTGTTTGGGGGAATATTTTCACCGCTTAACGTAGAACGATTCTACTTAAGATTCCATCGGTTGGTTAGCTTATTTAGCTAGCTAAATGTAAACACAAGACCACAACAGGTGCATTCAACTATACTTCTGGAAGATAATTTTGTCCACGTTTTTAAGAGACTGTAAGCTACAGTTACTGGCAGTTAGTGCAGCTTAGTATTTTCCTCTTTAAATAGTCATTCTTTCAAAATAATACAATTCTTTTACCATCACAATTTTAGAAAAAAATACCACTTTTAACTGTTTAATAAACTTATGTAAAAGTTGTTCTTTAGCAGGCTATTCCTTGAAAGTTTGTACTGATAATTACTCACAAATAGCCTTAATATCTACGATGTTTTTCATGTTGTCCCCCTTTTCTAATGCATTTTTCACAAGAAATATTAAGTTAGCTAAAAATCACTGCACGTACTGCATAAAGTAAGATATTTTTATGAACTTTAACACTTCTACTTTCTTGTTTATTTTTTTCATGTTTTATTTAATATGACACATTGTTAGTTCTTCGTTCTTTGAAGTGGCCAAACAACTGAATTTTCCTTCAGACAGGGACTGTGTTTCATATTAAACTAAATTTAAATGTAAAAAAATCGTATTTTTTACAAATAATTTTGTAAAGGATATTTTAAAATTTTTAATCAAATCTTATTGTTACTAACAATAAGTTAATTGCATAAAGAAAACAAAATGTGAAGGAAGCAAGTTCTCTCGAAGGCAATTGCTGTTTCACTGGCGTGATCCACACATCCGTTTAATAACGTCAGTAAAAAGCTAGCTTATCCTTATTAAAATGTGCATTAACCCGGAGTTGTGCCAGACTCCGCCAGGTGGTAAAGCGTATTTAATCTCCATCCGTCTACGGTCACGATTAATGTTTCCATCAGCGTGTAAGAAGCTGTACTGTCCACCCTTTCGTGAGAATCTCAAAACCCGCACCATAGTGTACGAAACCTTTGGGAGAGCAAAAGAAAAAAAAACGAACGAACGAAATTCAATAACAACACTTTTCCCAACCTGCCTGCTGCTGTTTGAGGTATAATCCACTGCACGCACACCTTTCAAGCCCGATTTTTCCTTTTCTTCCCAGATCGTTGAAATGCGCACGAATAACGCTACACATGAACCTGTTCGTATCCTTCGCCTGCAACAACTCGCTCTGGCTGCTGTGGTACCGGCTGGTGCTGACCGATCTCGATCTTCTGCAGGAAAGCGGCGTAAGCTTATCGATCCACTATCGAACCGCAAAACACTTGACACAGACGCTCACACACTGTACCATTAACTTATCCATCGTTTCCAATTCCCTTCTCGCAATGCCTTGAACGTTGGATGAACGTTTGGAATGGGGACAGGCGGGCTGCATAACGCTGCATCTCGTGCTGCACTACTTCCTGCTGACCAACTACTCCTGGATGCTGTGCGAAGGTTTCTATCTTCACACCGTGCTAGTGTCCGCGTTCGTGTCGGAGAAGAAGCTACTGAAATGGTTGCTGGCGCTTGGCTGGGGTTCGCCGGCCATCTTTATCGTCCTGTACGGGTTCCTGCGTGGCTACGTTAGTCCACCGAACGATACAATAGAGTAAGTGAACCGACGTGAATCGGTGTGTGTGTGTGTGTTGAATAAATAAAAACTCATTCCGTATAATGGGGTTTTGCTCGTCGGGGTTCGCAACGTCATAAACGTCAATCCATTCCTTTCGTTCGTTCCGAAGTGGCGAACCTCGGCGAACGTTGATGCGTTTGCGATTGATGATCCAATTAAGTGCTAAATTTGCAATCGTATTTGCATCGACACTTCCTTCCAGCTTTTTTTTCTTGGTTTGTTTGTACGCGTTGCAGATAGTAACTGCAATTGCACGCAGGAAGTTCGTCTCATAGCATGAGCAACGAAAGACAGCAATTAAATGTTTAACTTCGTTCCAACCATTTTTACTGTCTCTTTTTGCTCACAAATGAACGTACATTATCTGTAGGAGGATATGTATATTTTTTTTTTTACACAACCATAAATTACAAGTTTTTCACTTACTCTCCAAGCAACATTGTGTACTCAGCGGAGAGAAGGAGAGAAAAAGTGCTTACTTAAACAATACACAAAAACCGTCTGTGTTTAGTTTTTGCTTCGAAAAATGCAGTAACTTTCGTTCCCAACAAGGGTGCAAACTAGCGCAGGAAGGCGGTTACTGCCGGTTACTGCCCACAGTTTCGCATGGCATTCATTTATTCATTCGCTTCGAAAACCAAAAAAATAAACCCCTTTAACCTCTAATCTCGGTTCCTGTTTGTTTCATTCGTTCCTTTTTTTTCTGCCCCGTTCTCGTGTTAACTTTTTTGTGTTCCATCCTGTTTTTGCCCACAGATGCTGGATGAACGATAGTTCCTTCAACAAGGTGTTCGTCGGTCCGGTGTGCATTTCGATGCTGCTGAATCTGGTGTTCCTGTTCAACATCATGCGGGTGTTGCTGCTGAAGCTCAAGGCACCGGCCGGCCCACAGGGTGCCGGTCCGTCGAGAACGATACTACAAGCCTTCCGGTAAGTACGCCTGTTGTCTCTACTGGATTTGCTCGTTTGCCCCGAAGGGCATACACTGTGTTTGGTACATACGTTATCCTTCTTTTTTCTATTTTTTTTTGTTCGTTTGTTCGAGAAATCGTTTTGTTACCTGGCACGACATATCGTTGTTTGTTTGCATGCCAACTTTTAGTTAGATGACCGTTTTTGCAGTGCTGGAAATGAGTTTTTGAAATTTCGGTTTTGGGAAAGTTACTTTCATCAAACTGTGGCTGCAGGGCGTGCTTACACATGAGCAATGTGTAGTAAATGGAAGTACTTTTCCAAAGAGACAAGGACTACCTTCACAACTACCAATACGAGTTTCCTATGATTGATGATGACGACACAGAAGGACACAAAAAAGTTGTAGGGGTTGTCATCGAAAAACTGATTAGAAACATTAAACTGTTTCTTTTGAATAAAAACAAACAACAAGTTCTTTGTTCTTCATGTCCAAAACGTATTAAAAAAAAACGTCCAAATGAAGTATTCTAACCAGAGAAAATGGTTTCAATTGCTTGAAATAATTAACCACAGGTAGTTTTTTTTAGCTCTTGAGAAATACAAACAGTTTTTGCCTATTCCAGCAAGAAAACTTTGATATAATTGCTTGGCAAGAAATAGGCTGAAGCAGCATTCGGTAAATGTGACTTTTTTGATAAACCGGCTAATTCAATTCAATTCTCGTTATTGAAATTTCTTTAACAAGTGGAAGAAATATCTTTAAAGAGTATTTAAATGGTCAATTTTGCTCTTGTAAGGGAGCATGAAGCAAGAAATAAGAATACAAAAATAGAAAATGATAAGATTTTATCAGGTATTTCTTGGAAGCACTTTGAAAGATAGGAGTTTGCGATCCTTTAAACGAATCGCTCAATTATAATCGAATATCTAAAAGTTAATTTATATTTAGAAATGAGATCTCCTGGTATTTCATTATCCATATCCAAATGCCAATACTTCTTCAATTTTAAGTTAATTACATGAATTCCAGCAATATTGCTACACAATTACTTATTTGTTAACTGTTTCCATTTAATTTTTCACAAAGTTAGATTCAGAAATTTGCATAATATTTTATATATTTCTTCTTTATTTATTCTCTTTTCCAACACTTTACAGCGCAACACTCCTGCTGGTGCCACTGCTCGGTCTCCAGTACATACTTACACCGTTTCGTCCAGGCCACGGACATCCGTACGAGCGAACGTACGAAACGATGCTTGCATGCACTTCCTCGTTTCAGGTAACTATAACACTCTAACAAACTATTTAAATAAAACAAGAAAAGGGAACTCGTTCGTAGTGCACAAAAGTGACCAAAGTGTCAAACCCGTCCTTTGATGTGCAAACATTCTTGCTAACGTTCGCCATTGTTTTACACTCATCTTTCCACCTGAAATGCGGCCGCCGATCTGGGCACAGGGCCTGTTTGTGGCCGTGCTGTTCTGCTTCCTGAACGGCGAGGTGATCGCACAAGTGAAACGCAAATGGCGCACCGTGTTCCTGCGCACCCGTGCCAACTCCTACACCGCGACGCAAGTGTCCGTAAGTACGTTAACGCGTCCTAGCTGGAACGGTTTGATTTTTTCGGTTTTTTTTCCGTTTGTCTTTTTTTTTTCTCTCTCTTCCTTTTGTTTTACAGCACACCACCGCTTTTCTACACGCACCACACGAATCAGTACGGTAGAATTGAGGCGTTCATTGCACGTTTGGAGTTATGATTTTAGCATAAGAAGAAAAACAAACACACGTACGCTTTCGTAGTTCTTGTAGCAGCAAGTCCAAGCATCCAAATCGACGATCAGCGGTTAGTCGCTGTGCGAGCGGGCTTTCATTAGTGCAAAATCTTCTTATCTTACGCCCCGGAATAGGGTTCCCCGGTCATGGTTTCCTCTTGCTGAGTTAGCCCAAACCCTGACACCCATTCGGGGTGTTACCACGCTAGTGTACACATACGACTGGCATCCCTTCGCAGCACGCTTGGCTCGGGTATCTCTCGGGGTCTCGTTTAAATCAAAAATTAACTGGGCTGACGCCACCAGTTGTTTATACTTGTGGCTAACGCATTAAAGCCCTGCTGATGGGGCTTCTAGGCGTCTGGCGTTCAGGGTCGAGTCACCTACGATGCAACAGCCCGGGACAAACTGTGCGATAGTGCGATAAGGATTAGGGACGATAAATAACATGCCCGCGCTCGGTTTCGGTTCACTTTATCGCTTGCATCGTGGTTACCTTTGCTGCTAGAAAGGTTGCAGGTTCTAACCAGAATCCCCCACACTGGACCCCTCCGCGGCCATCCCTATTTGTTTCCACCCCCAACCCACCACTATTTGTTGTAGAGTTTAATCACCGGTAAATGGTATCACTCTCTGTCACACACTCTTTCTTCTCTTTCTTTCTTTCTCTCTCTCTCTCTTTCTCTTTCTCCCTCTTTTTCTTCTCTTTTTTCTTCTTTCGTCCTTTCAGTCCTACGCTATATCTGAGACGAGTTTTTAGAAAAAAAAAATCAATGCAAGTATCTTTATTTTCATTCCTCCTCGTGAGCCAACAATTGACGTTCTGTTTTTACTTTCTCTCTCTTTTCTTTTGTTTTCTTCATGGAATAAAAAACAAACCATTCATTACAAACAATTAAACAACAGCTACATAATACACACACACTCAAACCAAGTCTCATGAAATAGCAACCTTTTTTTGTATGTATTTCTAGTTTTGATACAAAAAGCTTCAATATTCCACTTAATTAAATTTGTTTATTTGTTGTGATTAAAACTCTTTTCTCTCATTCCAAATTGTTTCTCCTATTTCCCATTTCTATGTTCACTATCCAACAGAATGGGTTTCTCTGTATAACGTTTTAAATCAATTAAAAACTTTTTAATGTTCTTCACAATTTTATGTTATTGTTCTTCGTTGTGTACGTGTGTGCAGTTGTGTGTGTGTGTTTTATGTTTTGTTTTTCTGTGTTTCAATTTTTCCGATTCAATTTGTCAATTTGTTACTGTCGAAACTCGTTTACTTTTCCTCTTTTTGCACCATTTATTCGTGCTTTGATCCATTAATTGAATTTTCATACGATGCGCTCAATTTTGTGTTATATTTTCCCGTCTCACACGTAGGATGAAGGCAAAGCATCACACCGTTGTTGCATTTTCACATGTTGTTTTACCTAACTTTCTTCCATTTCTTTACTTACTGGAATCGTGGTAGTCTTCTACCTAGTTGTTGTTCTTCTTTCACTGCTCATTCTATCTCGCTCACACCACACCACACACACCCACTCACCCACACCTGTTTGCTGTGCTCTCTTCATCACTCCACTCTCTCGCTCGCTCTCTCCTTCTCTCTCTCTCTCTCTCTCTCTCTCTCTCTCTTTCTGTTCTACTCTTTGTTTTTGTCACTTTTTTCTCTCTCTTTCTCTTTCTCTTTCTCTCTCTTCGTATGTGTGTATCTTTTTTATGTCTGTACTGTCCGAAGTGTAAAATAAATCCCCAATTCTAATCACAGCCGGTCACCTTGCAGTTCGTCCGTTGCGGTCCACCAGTGCCCGGTGAGGAGAAGGTTTGACTAAAGGAGTACACCGACCGCGGCCCAACCAAATCCGCCCGCAAACAGTTCACCGGCCGCACCACCCGGAAGCGTTCGCTGCTACTGCCCGTCTCGTCCGAGCTGTCGGAACCGGTGGCCAGCACAATCCCACGGCCGGTCGACACCGTACGCCACCCATGTTCCTCGGCGATCGGTGATCCGATCGGCACAACCACACCACCGTCGGCAGCATGCAACAGTGATGCTGCGACCGACACCAATACCACCGTCGATACCGCAACCGTGCAGCGGGTACACTTCCGGCCGGAACCGGTAGCCGATCTGCGTCCGCCGGCGGATGGAAAGACACCGTCGTACGGTGCGGTCACAACCACAACAAACGGTCACCAGACCCACCGACAGCCGGTTCCGGGCAATGGGTTTCACGCGACGATGGAAAGTGTCGCTTTTCCCGATGACACGGCAGCACCGGCGGACGAGATCCTTTAAGCAGCATGTGGCGCAAAACGATTATAACGCTAGCTTTAAACCCGATCCTATCTGTGTAGAGAGAAAGAAAGAGAGTTAAGTTCACTGTGGATGCAATGCAAACAACAGGCCAAAACCTGTCCCGCTCGATGTGATGCGAACGTTTGTAAAACCGAGCTGCATCGGTTGCTTCACGAAGGGAAACGATTTTATACCGATATAAATATTTTGTTCTTTATTATTAAACGCAAACCAAACTGTTCCTGTCCCATCGTTCTCGTACGAGTATCGGGCCTGTCTGTAGATATTGCTGTAATTGATTAAATTACCCCATTTGATGTCGCTGTTCATGTGTGGGTTCGAATGGAAAGAGATGTCGCACGGGGAAAACTAAACTTTGTACTTTTGCTGCACGGTAATGCTAACGAATAGATAAATATTAAATGTTACTGTAGTGAACGTGGATAAGAACAACAACTGTGTAATGGAAGAAAAAGAAAAAAAACACTTATCAGATCCCTTATTGATGACTGTGTCATTTGCTTCCCCCAGTGAATTAAGCATAAATGAAGAATGGAAAACCCGCTAGCAAAATGTGTAAACTTGCTAAAATGCCAAAAACAAACCCGAGCACTTACACAACTTAATGAGGCTCGAACTAGAATGGTTCGAACGTAACAAACATACCAACACAGATGTAGTGTAATATTTTAAATCTGTACGTTACAAAAAATACCCAGTAAAAGGTGCGAAAGAGAGCGGTTAAAGGAAAGGGAAAACAGTTCGAGTTAAAAATAAATTAAATAAATATAACAAAAACTCATTGGAAATCGGTTGATGGATCGGTAACAGATAGAGAAAAGGAAGGAAAAACACACACAAACACAACAGTAGTTAAATTTAAAGTATATAAAAACAGCGATGTAAACTATGCGAAGATTAAATAGCTTGTAACAAATGTAAATGTAAATGTTATGTTGTGGATTTTGTTTTTTTTTTTTGTTCACTCTCCATCTCGAAACGTTGCAAACTGTGCGCGTTGAATGGAATGAAACATGAAACATTAAGGACGGGGGTAAACAAAATATACATCAGAATTTTACTGTGAACTGATGTGTTATGGTGCTGCAGGCATTAATTACTCGAAACGGTTATTAAATATCACATTCAGCGCGATATTTATGGACGGTATTTATAGCAGAATATTGATTACATGTTCACGATGATATTGCATGGCTTTAAAATGGTTAGACATTTTTGCAAAGGAAATACATGATTGTACAGCTGGAAAATCAATTTATTACATGCAAGGAATGCTATTATTTTTGGAAAGTTTTAAAGCAAATTAAAAAAAAGCAAGTATTAAATTTATTTAATAGTGATGTGATTATTCTCACACTTAGCCACGTGTAGCTAGCGCTCTAATGTTTTTATTTAATATTTTCTATTTTCCTCATATTTTTTGTTGTATATTATGAAACATTTTCAAGTTCAAAGAAAACGCTTTATTTGTCTTATAGAATATAACTTTTTATTTGTACTAAAGCGTTCGAACCTGAATGGCAAACACAGCAATGGAGGCGCCCAGTACCGAATGGAGGCGCCCAGTACTGAATGGAGGCGCCCAGTACCGAATGGAGACGCCCGGTCGTTCGTAGCTGTCGGCCGGTTTTCAGTTGACGGCACAATTTTGCGATATGCCCTTTGCGAAGACACCTTTGATGTGTTCTCCATTTGCGTACCAAATCACTGTGATCACGCTGTTGGAATTTACATCGTCAAAAATGTCACCAAACATTCACCACACGCCAGCGTCCACACATTCCTGTCTGACCGCACCCACCGACCCACCCACCCAATCGTGGAATGTGGTGGCAATGTGCAAAATGAAGCGAACCGGTTTCGGCTGGTGCAAAACTTTTGTAGTGTAGCATCACATTCCGATCCATTCGTGCGCTAAACGTGAAATTGATTGCCACGACGTTTGACGTTATTAGTCCGGTCGGAACAAATGGTTCTGTCTGCACCTGCAGAACGAGCCAACTTCACACAAACACGAGACCGCACATCTGCTTAATTGATGGTTAAGCTTTTGCAGCAATCTATTCAACCGGTTTGTTGTGCTGCAACATCTGCCGTTGCTGTGTCAAATCAAATTCTGTCCTTGTGTGTGGGGTTTTGTGATTCCGTGTTCATACGAGGGAAACATCATGGTGGATTGCAGAATACGAAATGTCACCGCACGAAAGTTCATTTCCTTCCAACCCGGTCGGTTAAACAACTGTCTTCGGGCTTGTTCTTCCTGCTGATCCGTTGGTTTGGCGCAATGGGCCGCAGCAAAGCAAATCCATAAAGACGTATTTGTTTTCCATTGTGACGCCATTAAAAACGACTCTCGAGCAGACGGCGGCGGTGCTTCCATCTGCCACTATTGCTATGGCATCGGTATGTTTGTGTTTCATTTTAGCTGAAATAACATTTTCCCAGTACCAGACCAGTTCCACCAACCACCAGCACCACCACTAAAGCTTGTCGTGTCGTGATGGTAATGATGTTATACATTTTCGAATATATTAATGTGTGCGAGGAAGTAGGTTCACCCATCGTTGCTGTTGAATAATTTGTGCTTTATCAATAACAAAGAAGGTGTCATGATTTGTCAAGCTTCTTGTCTTAAATACATAATTTAATGTCTATTATTTTGGTCACGCATAATTATTTTGGTCACGCATGTTGCGGGAAATAGAAATTGTTTATGTATAACTTACGACATCAATGACAATGAAAACTATTCTGGCCTATCTTCACCCCCGTTTGCTTTAAAATCTCCTAAATGATGGATTAAACGGTTAAAAGTACATACCAACGCCAGCAAACTGTAAACATTTCAATCGAAGTGAACGCTTCCTTCCTTCATAACGGAAGCAAACATGAAATCCGACAACGACATGACCCACTAAAACACCCCCCCCCCCCCCCCCCCAAATGTCTGCTAATGTCCTTTTCACCACTTAACTTCCGACGACTAGTCACTTCATACGCTTTTCCTTCCCGATTCACAAACAAGCTCCATTCCTCCGCTTCCGGTGTCATCAATCAAAGTGGTATGCGTCACATCATGTGTTCACGCACTTTTCACGACTCACGACTAGGCCGCACGCAGCAACCCCTACTATATCGGCCAAATGCGATTGCGATTGCGAATTGAATTATATGATGGTAAATATTATTTTGTTGGAAATTGATTTTCCGATATCTCCGTACCGTGCCATTCCTTTGTTGCTGGTGAGCCTTTTAGTCCCTGCTTTATTGGTAGTGAATGATCCATTCGCTTTGCCTTTCGGCAATCCGGTAGTGATTGATGCTGTTTTTAAGTGCAAAGCAATGTGTGTATGTGTGTGTGTGTGTGTGTGAGAGAGAGAGAGAGAGATAGCAATGTGTGATGGAACTTTTTTGTTTGTTTATTTATTTTCATCTCTTCAATGTACTCACATTGTACACGCATATCGTTGCTTGTGGGTTGCATATCAATTATTATTCCTAAGGATTTAAAGGAAAGCGCAATTATGCTCAATCCATTGAATGGACTTTAGTGATATGCAGATGGAACAATTGCCACGTTGTAGCGCGGAACAATCATACAAATAAAACGTTATTCGGTTTTGGTACAGAAAAAAGATAATTTGCTGGAGACATAAAAAAGATGTTCATTATGTATTATGTTT
>STHB01000003.1:8721790-8753074 GCA_018908115.1 Anopheles rivulorum
AATTTATTTAACAATTGAAATACTTCCAAAAATTATGCAATCACACGCTAAAAATGACATATTTTAATTCTTTAAATAATTACGATACCTTAAGGGTTTAATATCAGTGCTTCTGTGCAAGCCGATGATACACCACTTGCGTGCAAGTCGCACGCAATACATAGTTTCTAATATTCAAATGATTTATCGGCAGATTCGTAAAACGATAATCGTTCTCGTCGAAAAGAAATATATTGAAATAGTGGTTTAGTTTCCTAAATTGATGTTTTCTAATGGCCTCCAAATATTTTCTAAATTTTTCAAATGTTGCAATTTTTTGAACTTATAATTAATCAAAAACCATATATTATAAAGGAGAGTTTCAGGTTGATTGACGGATTCATCTGCTATTATTAGAGCCATAAACCGAGTATTGGAAAAAAACAATTTACTATGCTTTTACCAATCAATTTTTTCCAAATTTTGTATAAAATTTCCAATTAATGACATAATACCAACTCATCTATTCTAACTCATCGGAGCCGAAAAAGATTTATTTAAGTTATTAAATCTAAATTATTCAACGTACAAAAATATGAGATTCAATGCAAGAAAATTTAGCAAAGTAACGATAAACAGTTTTGCTCCGTTCGCTCGAAGAAATTAGTTTAATTTTGTCTAACTTTAAATCGTTATGATTTTTTTATGAATGCTTCGTTAAAGCCCACGTTGTCGACATTTACATCATATCGTGCAACGTTGTATGAAAGTGCTTGTATTGAACAAGCTCGATCGCATACAAGATGTTAAAGTCGATTATGTCGCTTTCTGTTAGAACGGCCCATTTCCTATGTCGACGTTCAAAACGTGCAAAGCGAATTAGAGCGAAATTAAAACGTTAAATGATTTGATGATGTTCAAATATTATTCCAAATGAGCCCATTCAATAATTATTATCGAATATAATTGCTTAAACTTGTATTGATAACAACACTGTTTAGCCATGTGTTAATACAACATTAGAGCTTTGCTAAACAAAGAAGGGAAAAAGTATAACAAATTACTTTACTTACATTGTTGACCTGCAGCTTTTAACCGGCAAATGTCGTGTTGTACAATATCTATGTAGGTGTTTCGTCATCGCAAACCGGAAACCTTCGTCTGCAAAACCGATTGTTTACGTTCTTGCCTCATTTATCAATGTACGTGTTGCTGTTGTTCGCGTCATACTTTAATTTATCAATGGATTTCTTACATTTTTTTTTGTTTGATGATGGTTGTTGTTGTTGTTACAGCCTAATAACTGAAGCATTCCACGATGAGATGCATCCCGAAACGGCCCTCAAGGGAGGTGTGTGGTATTTTATCTTTCACTCGCGATACAATGATTGATATCGCATACACCCGCATACGTATGCAATGGAAAAGTACACCGCGAAATGAAGGAACTGGAACGGCAGCATAGAAACCCAAACAAATACATCTTTGGCAATCATCGTGGTGACCTACAGCAAGCGAACAACATATTTTCATTACGCAGGTAAGTTTTTAGGGTGTGAGTTGGGGACAAAACTTTCACAACCCATCGGACACGTACACTTATGGAAAATCCTTGTCTTTCACGGGCCGGCTGATAAGGCGCCACTGACCTCGCACCTCGTAGTTTTTCGGCTAGAGCATCGATCGACTCTTTTATCACACGCAGTGATAACCGACGTGACAACAGTACGCGCCGGAGAAAGCCGTACCGACGTATAAAAGGATTCCACCCACTGTTGTCGATCATCATTCGTGAAGCTTTCGTTTACTGGTGATAGTCGTCTTGAACTGTGCGTAGCGTCTTCTAGCAAAGAAACAGATACAAAACAAAAACATACATACAACATACGAAACCGTTCGGTCGCTGCCTCGTCGTGTACTCTGTCCTCGTGGTGGACCAAGCCTGTGACCTGAACGATGAACTTCCCGGCGGCCTTCGTCCTTATCTCGCTTGCTATTGGGTTGCTGCTGCAGCTGTCTCCAGCGGAAGGCCAATATACAGGTATACCCCATTGCTATGGCGAACGACCAACAGCATCATGTAAAGCGATCTTGTGCAGTGTGGTGAACTTCTCTTTTTTTTGGCGCCTTGTCTCGTATGCATGGATGTTATCGAGCGACAGGAGCAGCAAGGGAACAGATAAAAGTTGACCAATTGATTAGCTTGTTCCGGTAGCGCGATATGAATCTAACGTGTCTGTTACGCCTTGTGATATGATCTGCAGACTGATAGCGCAATCGATGCGAGAGGCTGTTTAGTGCTGTGAAACGATCAACGGAATGCTAGTGACGTACTGCATACTGAGCGTACTCATGTAAATCAAGATATGTGGCAGTCGTACTATTCATGTACAGAAATAGTGGTACCACCACGGTGCGTCTAAAAATAACGTACGGGTTTCCCCACACTGTGTGATGTGGAATGGCTTGTGTAAGGTGATGGTGAGACACCGAGAGTTGATGTGATATAAATGGAGCCTTTGGAATTATTTGACAATTGACACGTGTATTTGACAATGTGCTCAACTATCTCATTCAGCTTTAAAACTTGGCATCAATTAGTGAGTACAGGGAAAATCAGGATTGGATCTGTATGATCGTCATCAAGAATTGCATTGCTGGACTTTTATTAGTAACTGATCCACGAAGACCACGAAGATCTGGAGACTCACCTGTGATGCAATCTATCCCACAGGCCATATAGCAAGGCATATAGGCATCTATATCCCACAGGCATATAGAAGTCCTTGAGCTGTATTATCAAGGACTTTCCTTCCTGGTTCAGTGCCGGAGCATCAATGTATTCCCTTAACGATCGTAGATAAGAGTTACTTGCTACTATTCGCTAGTGAATTAGATTCTTTCCACAGAGCATTCCTATTAGAGTTCGAATAGATTTATGTTCTAGCTTCTTGGGAATGATTTCCTGAGACAAGTCGATGACTAGTATCTGGAGAAACAAATTAAATAGCATTAAATGAACCTTCGTGTCATCTATCAGATATAAAGTAAAACCCATCTGAATAGCACCCAACGATAGCTTTCGATTAATAACAATTTAACTCTTCTCCATCACTCCTTTCGGTACTCGACTGGCACCTCGGTGGGACATGGGAACGCTTCATTTCCATGCGCTTATCGGCTTACTTGTAAATCACACCTTCATTTACGCAGAGAACTCACCAAAAGAGCCCGATTAGAGGATGAGATTTTGCAGTGGGCAGTATGGGCAGCTCCTTTAATCTGGGCAAGGAAATTAACACGTCGCCTTACGGAGCAGAAATCATTTTTAGAGCTACCCATCCAACGTTACCGCACACACGAAAGCTGTGACTGTGTGGCTAGTAATACCGTGCAAAGCTGCTTGTCCTTTTGCTTTTACCGGGATTAGTAATCTCAGGGCAGTGAGGATAATGCAACAACAAAACCACTCCACCACTAACACGCTACTTGCTCTCTCTCTCTTTCTCTCTCTCTCTCTCTCTCTCTTTTTCTCTGTTGTCTTCAGGTCCAACACTTGCCTGCGGTGGTACGTCCTTGGTGAAATCGACCACACTGCTATCACCGAACAACATTGCCTCGACCGGGCTAACCTGCGTCTACACCATCCGGGCACTCAATCTGCGCATCTGTCAGGTAAGACACCGGCGGGAAAATTGATACATCGCTTCGTCCGCATCGGCATGACCACATCTTGTTCGTTTTTTTTTTGGTTTCGTACGCAGCTTCGATTAGATTTCAACTCGTTCACCCTTGCTCAGCCGACGCTTGATCCGTACCCGAAATGCATCAACGATGTGTTTTCGGTGGACAACATGGACTTCGATTTGTGCGGTGAAAATAGTGGTCAGCACGGTAAGTGAAGGCTCCTGATGAAGAGATTTGAATTCAGGGAAATTGATTGTTTGAGCATGACTTTAAGATTGTGGCTTCAGTTCAGAGCAGGAAATATAGAACTGAAATGATAAAACGTGTTATTGAGATTAATTTAAGCAATTCTATAACTATTTAATCATTCAATAATTATTCCCTTCTATTACTTCCATCCAGTGTATGTGCCCTTTAACCCAACTAATGCCGAACGTACGTTGACGATCACCTTCCGTATCGCCAGTCGATCGCGGATCCCAACGCTAACGAATCCACACTGGAGCATCCGCGTCCAGCAGCTCGAGTGTCCCACCGGAGTGGCAACTGCTGCCAAGGACGCCGCTCGTCAGCTTGATCTGACAGAAATGTTTGCACCCAACGCTCGTACCCTGCACAGCGATGTCAGCCTTCTTGCACCGGCCGGTTGCCTGCAGTACTTCACCGACAACTCGGGTACGGTGGAATCTTTCAATCTCGGTTCCGATATGGGACCGTATCTCGGTGGATTGAGCTATGCCATCTGCTTCCAGCGTCCACGCAACAGTGAGATGTTACGCCTCAAATCGACTACCTTCGAGATCGCGTCGGCCGCTAATCCGACCCTCCTAAATCCGGGCGTGGATGAGCTGTGCTATTCCACCATTTCCGTCATAGCACGATCTGAGGACAATCTGCACATCCCGAATGCGATGCTTCGATTGCCTTTGTTACCAGCCCTGCGAGCGAGTCGGTTTTGCAGCAACATCTTGCAGAAAGGAGAAGTTGATAGTGAGTAGCTCGTTGTTTAAGCTTCCAGCAAAACACTTCTAACGATCTCCACTCTAACGATCTTCACGTTTATCTCCTCTAGTCAGTGGACCAGGTCCGTACGTAATGTACTTTACGAGCGATCTGCTGTTTGATCCGTTCCGTCGCGAGACCGGATTCCGGATGAAATACCAAATCATGTAAACACCACCTACACCACCGATCGAAGGGCATTCAGGAAAGCGACACTCCACATCAACCGAGTACCGAGATGAGTTGTTTTGTTTTTCGTTGCTGCCCGTTTCTGACTAGCGAACATACTTAGGTACTCCTTGTGTACTGGTCAAAATAATAACGTAATGCACTGTTCAGAAAAATTCACAATCAACTCTGTGATCTTTACCGAGAGAAGCAGACGAACGTTTGAGGGGTGCGTCCTACGGCATTAGCTGCCCTCCCCCCCCCCCCAATAAACATTACTCCAAAACTCGTTTCCATGACAAAAGTAATGCAGGTGCAATGTTTTTAAGAAAAGGGATTGCTTGTGCTTGAAATAAATTTGTACCGTGAGATGACAACGAGCGATGCAAATACGGAACAAACAGCCTTTAAAGTGCTTTCAACGATAAGTTTGTTTGAAATTCTAACATTGTTTATCATTTTGTTGTTAGCGAAATGAACACATAATACAGCATAAAAGCTTTGATTCGAAAGAGAGTTACTTAAAGAGAAAATGCTAGCAAACATGTTGAGAATGATATGAATGGATCATCACAATAGGCAAGCAAGGAATGGATTTGGGATTTGGGATGTTGAGGTTCTCTCACAAGTGCCAGACTTGCTTAAAAACTCAAACAGGTCGAACTCTGGTAGTATCTCTTCTCTATATAACTTGGGGGTTACTTACTGACTAAAGGAGCACTCGTCCAGCAATTGGGTATCGTGGATCAAAGAGTTGGTGAAAGTCATTAGTTGGGTGGAATTGTCAGCTTAAAATCAAAGTAACTCTTTGCTCATTCTAAGCTGAAAGTCAAGGTGTACACAGGTTTAAGGTGGGAATCAAATGTAGCAGACTCAACCTTGCTGTGTTGTGCGATGTCTGGTCTGCTTGTAGATTCCATTCATGGATTCTGGGTGTGTCTAAAGCCACGTTGTGACACTTGGTTAAGGCTTAAGTTTGTCGACAGTTTTATCATGCAAGATAGAACTGCATCGACATATTGATGGAGTGATTCACATTGCAATAAGGCAAAAGATTAATTTGTCTAATCAAACCTTTAGACAAAAACGTTTAGGTAAAATTTAAACAATTGCATTGCATTAGCCTTCTTACCGCACAAATGCTCATACGGAAGCTAAATAGTGGCATGGTTCAACATAAACCTCGCAGAAAACATGCCACCACCGATGGAACCACCGCTTCACAGCTGAGACATTTTCAACCGAAAAAGGGCATCAAAAATTAGTACAACGTGCAGGAAAGCTGAACGATCCCACGCTTAAACTCACCGGTCCATTTCCCTGGATGGCTTCCCGCTTCTGCCTTAGAGTCGACATTCGGGGGCTGCCCCAGCGTCGAGTCGAGTGTGGCACGTCCCAAGCGCCGTAACATTCTACACGCTCGTTGAACATGTTAAAGTGAAATAATACTCTGCAACAAAACAGAGGCGACCATGTACCGTACCGCATCGACAACCGTTTTGCGGTCGTTTCGACGATCTTAAAGCAGCAGGGAGATGCTGGCTACCGTTTTGCCGGGCAACCGGAGCAAACCATACCTCCGGACAGCTTTGGGGATTCTTCCATTGGGTGGAACGGAAAATGTGAAAAAAACCTTCTCTCTCACACACACACACACTCACAAACGTACACAGAGGAAAAGTGGGATCGTTTCACCGGATGAACCGAAATGGGCCAGCAATTTCCATTGATATTAATAATTAAATTCAATAAAACTCCATAATAATAAAATAATCTATACCGAAGAAGCGCTCGGCCAACAACCCCGGTGTGTGTGTGTGGGTGAAGTGTTGTAATAAACTTGAGACAACGTGCCGTCCGCCGTACCTTGATCCTTCCCTCCGGAACTCCCTTCCTTCCCTTCCCCCAACCAGCGGATGGATGGGTGGACACGTGGGTGTGTAATCGGCCTTGTAGCAAGGGAGTACATGTGTTTTAGTGTGCGCGTGTGTGTGTGTGGCCCGGGGATGTTCACAGTGAAATTGGTTGGCCACATTTGTGGAAAAAAGGGGTTCGCTGCATGGAAAATACGGCGATGGATGATGGTTGGTATGATGAGCTTGAGTCCTTTTTCCGGACTCACCGGACGGTGTTCTCTGTATTCGCGCTCTCTCTTTCATTCCCTCTCTCTCTCTTTTTTGGCACATCCTTTCCGGATGGACGAAACATACGTCACACATGTGAAACACAGGTTGGAAAACCGGTTTAGCACTTGGGTAGGGAGTTTAGATTGAATAATGCTACACTGGAGCAGCGACAAGGGAAAAAGGTAAAATCCATTCAAGTGCTAAACAGCGTTTTGGAAAGTATTTATTATTACACAATTCCCCTTTTATTCATCAATTCTTTGTAAATTTGGTGGATTAATTTGTACTTAAAAGATCATACAAACATATAACCATTTAATGTTTATATCCTTTTTCTAAACAAATGATTAAGTTTCGGCAAAAGGTGTTCCGCTTGCACTTATCTTCAAATGGGGTTTTCGTGTGCCCTCATCAAAATGGATAAGATAAAACCATTGCGTGTCAAAACCATTGCTTTGGCGTTAATTTTTGGTTAAATGCTTCCACATTTAGCTCTTTCTATGAACTCTTGTAACCTGCTCGGATTGAATTCAAACATGAAACTGAAGTTCATTTATTCATATTTTAGTAAGAATTTATTTAAGGAAAGCATGTAATATTGCACCTTGGCTTGCACGTATATTTCAAAGAAGATTTTCATTAATTACAGTATATTTTTCATCGGGATTAATGCCTTTTTTGTCTGATGCAATACAAGAATTAAACCATTTTTTGATATCCTTATATTATTTGTCCTGCGGATCACTTGGAACAGGTAGATATTTTATTGTTTAATATCTGAACAATGTAGCAAAAACCGTAGAATCCCTCATCATCAAGAATAAGTATTAACTGGTCACAAACAAATCCACAAAACTGGCAATTTTCTATCTGCGGATCTAATACATTTTTGTAATTACCTGTATTTAGAAGTATCTTTGGATGCTTGGAGGCTTAACATACAGCACAAGCGCTTAAAGGTCTAGAACTCTGTTGTAGAAGTCCTATACTTTGCAATTGATCCCGATTCGATTAATCAATTTTCCAGTCAATTTACCTACCTACCTAAAATACCTTGGGATGATTGAATCAATTTGCAATGGGTTAATTTTCGATACAAAAATTACTACTTAGTCTTGGCAAATTTAAAATAATCCCTTTTTTCCACTTTAATGCAAAATGCGAAAACGGAATAAAAACCTTTAACGAAATGAACCATTGACTGTTAAGTAGAAGATAAATTCAACCAGCGTATAGCTCTGCCACACTTCATAACCACTTACACGGAAGCTGCACAACCATCCGCACTCGCTCTGCTTTCCATTACAGGTGTTACAACAAAACGCTACCAATCGCAATCAATAAACGCCTTCCTTGGGCAACACGCCAAAACTTGTGATGCCACACTCGCAAGGCATATCTTCCACCATCAAAACAGCGATCGATTTTGCCCACCATTTGGCAAACAAATCCGCACCATAAGCGGTTCGATCCGATTAAAGGGCCAACATGGCAGAAAGGGAAAACCTTAACTCCCCCCAATGGGGATGGCGATAGCGGTGGCGGTGGCCTGGTAAAAGCCGCACGCATCGATCAGCACACGCGTGAAGGATGAAATCGCGTTAAGGTGTGTTTTTGGCCGTCCGTGTATCCCGGCTTCGCAAAACTTTTAGCCTCCAGCTTCCAAATCACAACGCCAACAATAGCAGACGGAATGATGGGTTTTTCCTTGGCCACCTTCAATCATCATACCCTGCCGTCTGGAATCGGTTTCGCCCTCTTGAAGCGCGCATCATTTTCTTCCGCCGAAGCACACTTCATGCGCGATTGATTGATGATGTAAAAGTATCTTTCTTTGGTCAGATACTTACGTTTTTTGGCGTTGTTTTGGTTGCCTCGCTGTGGTAGTGGAATTTTTCCACTTTCCACGAACGAAGGGCTGTGATAAACTTCCCATTTTGGTGGATTGAAAACACCCCGGCGCCTCGAGTCGCTTCCGGTCGGAATCATCCACCCAGTTCGGATGACCGAGACAAGAAATACACACAACACACTACAAGAGTGGGATAAGGCGCGAGGCGATGTGGCTGGAAGAGATCAATCGATGTAAATTGATCTTTGGCACCTAGGCGTTCAATTTTCCGGGAAGTAATCGGACCGCTTGTTCATGTATTTTTTATTAGACGCGCGAGATGAAGTTGTGTTTCTTCGTGTATCGTTTGAAACGATAAACGCAAATGGTAGTATAATAACAATTATTAGATGTAATAAAAAATACGTGTAAAAAGTGCTTTTCTATGGATAAAGCAACGGACAAACCGGGCATCCCGACCAATCCCAGTCATTTTTAGTGTCGGTTTGCTAATGAAAGCAAACCAACCTGGCTTACCAACGATGATGGTGTCCAACTCGGCTACAAACAAAAAAAAACAGCGTGCGCTTTGTTTCGTGTCATTCATAACAAATCATCGTGCACCAGGCCGACCGACAGACAGACGAAATGCAATTACCGAAAAATTAGCTACACAGCCTCGCACAGGCACAGGCAAACTCTTTGCGGCACCAAAAAGGGAACTAAAGTACATAAGCACTGGCACACACACACACACACACACACACATACAAACAATTCCCTTCACCAGAAGACTGGAAAGTGTGCCAAGGGATCAGAAGCAAGGGGGGGGGGGGGCAAAATATTATTAACATTCCATTCTGCTGTAGAGTGAAATTGTTGCGAAACGCTTACCATATTACCCGAACGCCACACGCAAAACATATCGATTTTCGAGCCGGTGCGGCGTTTCGAAATTACTTCCAACCAAATGCTTGGCAAAGGCCAAGCGTCACGCTTACAAAAGCGGTACACCGGGCGGGGCTGGAATGCTTCATCAGCGGCTGTGATGCTGGCATTCGGGGGGGCAAGATATCAGTGTTTAGTTTAAAACATTTCTGATGAATTTCAGTACAAATTATTAGTTCATCAAAGTTCAGGGAATCACTCCTGCAGGGTGTTGATTGGTTCAAGCGGTACACTACGTGTAATAACATGCATTAACACTAATTAATCCTATTTGATGGAAATAGGATCTTCCTGTGCAATGAATTCGATTTTTGAGTTCTAAAGGAACATATGAACTCGATTTTATATCTCTCGAGTAAAGAAATATTAGCTTGATCCAGCTGAGGTGCTATCTCGATGGGAAGAAGTGTCAGACGAATATCGACATATATTGCTTACGATTTTATCTGTTGTTACTTCCGTTCCAAGATAGAAAGGTCCAAAACTACCACAAAATTATCGCAGTCATCTAATACACTACAACCAAGACTAGCTATGAGTCTGTCAAAGCCTTGAGCAATTAGATACTTAGTGATCAACGTAACGATTCTCAGTAGATTAGAAACCTTCGAAGTCGTCGCACTAAGTTGAATAGGAAACAGGTCAAACCACTAACTACAGATTCCGGTGAATATCTAGTGACCTTCTCATAGGACTTACATTGCTTCTCCTCTAATTCAAGCTTCCCATATTCGTCAGGATTTTCCAGAAAAATTGAGGAACTTCAATTTTGAGAAGAGGATGGATCAGTTCAATCTATCATATTTAAGGTTTGAAGAAGTTTTGTTTGTGATATATGGTCTAACATCTAAAAATTATCATTTATTTCCCCTTGTTATTGTCTATACTAAAGTAAAACAAACTTTCAAAAATGCTCGTTCAAGTAAGATGTTCCTTAACTCACAATTGTTAAAATATGTCGCAAAGACACTTGTCGCACGTTCCTTCTTTTTTATCCTAAACCATATTGTAATGTGTCGAGAAAATTTCATCTTTCAATAACAAAACAAACAAAAAAATACAATACCATGACACTAGTTAAGCTTCATCCAGCGTTATCGATTCACACCAGAGCAACACCAGAACGAACACCTTTTGCAATGAAAAAAGAAAAGACGGTTCAGAACGCATCCATGGAAAATCCATGGTAATCATGATTTATGAGACCTTTCTCTATCCCCACGGATGTCTGGGTAGATAGTAGAAAATAAAAGTCGATCGATTGAAGAAGCAGAAAGCTTCTTTCCCCGAAATCTAACGGCAAGCCACACCTTCGCTGTCGCCTGCACGAAGCAACGTTGTGACGATCACACGCGTTAGAGTTCTTTAATTTTGCGACACAAACCTCCCCATCACAGCCAGAGACAAGGACACGGTTGTGTGGAGCGCGTGTGGCAGAGCGAACAAGAAACAACAAGCCAGTAAGCAAACAAGTGAAACGCAGGGCAGTGAACGACAGTGAAGATAAATTTTAATAAAAATTGCACCAAAAAAGTAAAACCGAAAACGAGAGAAGTGGGAGAGAAAAAAAGGAGGAGAGCTAGTAACAAGAAAAAACAACATTAAAAACTTAAAGTTCCGGACAGTAGGGGAACACGAGTCACCTGCCGTTTGCCGTTAAGTTGACAAGTTCTGTTTGATCCTTTTGTTATACTGTGTTTTGTCTTTTTGAAGCTTTACACCTTGGAATAAAGGAGAAGAAAATGAAGCACTTTGCTGAAAACTTTCGCTTTAAAAACATAACTTTAAAAAGTAAATAAAAAGAGCAAAAGGAGAGCCATTAGCACACGCCACAGTGCTTTGATTACAACTAAAGCCAAACGTTTTCCAAAACCTTATCCGGAATGTTGGTGGGAAAATAGGCACACACAAAAAAAATGGCCGCTCCTATCAAGCTGGGTTTTTATGCAAAGGTGTGCGTCGCAAAAGTGTTTAAGCGATAAGGCAAAACTCTTTTCCACACCGTATCGTCTCATTACCCAGTTCGTAGAAGACACTTTTCTATCCTCTGAAAACGGAGAAGAATTAAAGTTTTTATTTACACATTTCTTCATTCCTTTTTTTCTTGCTGTTTTTTCTTCTCTTTTTGGTCCTTCTTTTAAGGAAAAAGATTCATACACTCCACTCACTTTGCTTCTTCGGTTCTGCACTTTGGTTTTCGGTATTATCGATTGGAAAAGTTTCATCGCGGCATCGCGTTTCTCTGTACCTTCGAAAGGGGCAACGATTGGAAATCAATGAAACCGAACCGAAGTGTGCATAAGAAGCTCAACACGGGCTAAAGGAAACACCTCCCGCGGCTTAAGCGTCTGTTCTGGCATCCTGACAACCTGACCATCCTCAACAACGCCAGGAAGCTAGTCTCGTGTTCCGGAAGATTAGTCTCGCAGCGACGGTATCTCTCGACGTTAGGTAGAAAAAGCGAACGAGAAAAGGAAAGCAAAAAAACAGAGCCATTCAAAGACACAAATACAGCCACACACACACACACACACACATTGCTCAAGCTTTTCCTTCGGCCTGAGGGCAGATTTGAAGGATTCAATTCAGTTCTCCTGCTTCTCCTTTGCTTTACAGTTTCTGGTTTCCTACTTTTTTGGGGTTTCGATTTTTTCTCTCGATTTCTTCTGTTTATGTGTTGCTCTGGGCGTGCATAGCAAGGCGGATAAGTCGAACACAAACACTATCCGGTGACAATAATGAAAAAGCTTCAGCAAAAACCGGGCGGATGCACAGGCCGGGCAGAAAGCATGTCGGAAGAAGGTTAGCAGCAGCAGAAGCAATTCTCACTTTTGGATCTCCCATTTTTTTCCTTTCTTTTTTGGTAAATTTCAATATGTGTCGTCTTCGTCGCTGGTGCTCTGTGTCTGTGTATGTGTGTGGGTTGATGCATATTAGCATACTTTAGGGGGGGGGGGGGGGGGGGGGGGTAACATGATTTTTTTTCGTTCCCTGTGTTTTCGTTCTTTACCATCTTCCATCACAGCTTCTGCACGGATAACGCTGTGACTTTTTCTATTTGCTGGAAGCAGCATTCCAAGCCAAGCGGCATGTGTACATTCTGCACTGCACTTTAATATTGCTTCGATGCACCGGTGCAAGCGGAATTGTGCAAGCACAAACAACCTTACCCACAGCCGGCCAGACAAGCAAACAAATTGCAATGGAAAATGAGTTTGAAATTGTATTGAATGTGACGCTTCTTGGGTGGTGTATAATAAAACCAAGCAAGTAGGTTGGTTTTAAGTTATTTTTGCATAACATATGAAGAGGCTTATTTATTTGGGAGGTTATTTTTGTAATAATGCACAAGTCATAACAATAATAATTCAATCTTTCAACAATTCATTTAAATAAAATAAGTTTGCTTTATTCATATTTATGAATACGAATTAAGCGTTTGTAAAAATTATCTCATTCTAAAGTTTAATTTTAAAGCTGAATACATGAACTTTTGTAAGCAATTAGATGTTTAAGTGAAAATAAAATCACCTAAATTTAGTATAATATAAACATTTGAAAGCTCCACATTGTATTGTTTCTGAGCGCCATTTATAACAGAAACGTCATAAAAATAACACCGAACAATCCAGCTTGCAACATTTTCTTAGTTCTTCAATTACAACTTAGTAAATAGAGTATTAAAATCCTCTCGACTGAAACATGCATAATGGTCAGCTAAGGCAGAAATATGTGAATTGCCAGTCGAGATCAAGGAGATTTATTTCTATATTTATGAATATACTAAGAAGACTTTATGTGCTGATCTTTCGCTAAAGATGGTAAATAAATTATCAAAAGTGTTAGATAAATCTTAATCTTAATAATAAAAAATCATTATTAATCTTATCAATACGCCTAAAAGTATGCAATTTGCTTATCATGCCTCTAATAATATTTGCCTAAATATAATGCCTCTAATTATATTTGTATTGATGATTGTCATGTGTTTTTGGACGTTTAAAGTTAGACGTTTGAAGTTAGACGTTTAAAGCAAGTCAAACCATATTTAGAGCATTATGGTTTTACAATGTTTCGATGTGCCGTTGATCAGCGATCTTAATATCTTATAGATTTTCATTTAATCTAACCCAGTTCTTCGCGGAAAGCGGATCACGCTCGTTGATTAAATCAAATCAATGCATATACACTGCAGAAACCACAACATCCATCGACAGCACGGCCAACTTGCTCTAAAATTTGCACCTAAAGTTTCATTTCCGGCTCATGTGACAAAACGAAACGAAAAAGCCTTCCACCGGCCCACTCACCCACCCACCCACCCATGAATGAAGTCTTCTTGCTTCGCTCGCAACGAGATAGCGCGAACGATATCGGTCCGAACAAATCAAAACGCAATCACCAAAACCCGATAATATCTCAATTTATTTTTCGGGCTTATTGTTTCAACAAACAGCCGGCCGGAAAACAAAACGGGGCACTACACTACACTGCACTTGACCACCTGGGCGGTGTTGTGTACCGCGTGTGATGCTCGTCCTTTTTTCTTGCCCAAAAACCCCGTCCGGATTGGCGGATTTGGAGCAAAAGTTCCACCTCAGTTGCATCGGAAGTTGCATCGGACACCGTGTGGAGTGTGGCTGGGTCGTGTCCGTTGCGGAATGGCTTCTGGGCGAAAGTAAAGGTGAGGGCATATTTTCACCTCTTTATACGCCGGCAGCGACTGGATGGACGTTTGAGCCCGGCTGGTTTGATGAATTACTTTACAAAATGCGCGTCAGCGGTCGTCCACCTTAGGGAATTTCTCTCTCTCTCTCTCCCTCTCTCTCTCGCTCTCTCTCTCTCTCTTTCTATTGGTGTGTGGTTATGCATATGTTCATCGTTTGCAAAAGAGTCACATTTCGAGTGGCACTTGGCACAGCCTCCGCCACTGTGCACAGCCAGTGGGACTCGACGATGGTCGCTGAAATGAAGCGGCAGCCCACGTGGCAGCCCCTTTTGGTTGCGAGCCAAATGTTAAATCGATCGATGAAAATCCGTTGGCAATCGAGGGAGAGCAACTCCCTCGCCTGCGTGCGATGAGGGTGATGGATGGATAGATAGATAGATGGATGGATGGATGGATGGATGGATGGATGGCTCGTGTGATTTGATGCCTTCACGTCTAGACTTAATTGTGGATTGATTGAAATTGAATGGTTTCAAATGATGCTGAACGATCAAACCGCCAAAGCGCGGCAGTAGCCCCGAAAAATTGTTGGCCATCGTTTGTGGTTTCTGGTGGCAGAAAACGTGGGGCCTTTTTTTCTGTGTTTGTATGTTAGAAACGGGCTCTGGCCCATCCGACGTTGGTGTTGTTTTGGCCGGGTTTAAAGTATCTCTGACGTTGTTTTCTATCTTTTCTGCTCTTGGAAACCTCTTTTCCGGGAAGATTTTTTCGACACGTTCGGTGATCGGGAAGTGATCAACCGAAGCGAGAAGCCGATTGTAAGCGTAGGAATGCGTTTTATGAACTACTTCACCAAACAGTTAGAAGTGGAAGCTGTAACGGTGGTACTAAAGGTATCTCTCCAGCTCAAAAGAAGTATCTTTATGAACATTTGTTCAGGGTTTTTATATTCATTTGATGAGAATGATTACCCTAAATAGAAGGTTTATTTTTTGCAAGAGGTGTTTTGCTTTAGTTTTCTTTCACATAACGACCAAATCAAACTTTCTCTTCGGTACTTTTATTAGATTTTTTTTTGGTATTTTAAGTTTTTATTCATTCACATTTCATATTTTTATTGTTTTTTCATTGTTTTTTTTCATTTTTATGTTTTATGTTAGTGCTCTTATATGTTTTTTAAGTAAATTTTCACATTTCTGTTTAGTACACTTTCGGTGTAATCTTCTACACTATTAATATTGCTTTATTAATAACTTATAACTATAACTATAATTGAATTAGTTTTTCACTCTCATTTTCTCATGTATTTTTGATTCGATTGAAATAGTTTAAAGACTGTATTATAACATTTTTAATTTTTTCTTCATTTGCCTGTTGTTCCTTTTAAAATGCTTACATTTTATTAATTTCTTTCAATAGTTTCCATTGAATTGTTTATTTCCACAGGGAAAAAAGGTATTTCTGAACACATTTATTGTGATGAAAATGCAAGTATTTAAAAAAGCAATAAACCTTTACTGTTTATTATCAACCACAGTATGTTATGACTCATCCACACGAACACATGAAAACCCCACCCACAACCACCTCCCGTTCCCACCTGGTGCCCTACAATACGACCGGCAAACCAGCCGATAATCTGGGCCACCGGCCGTTTGCTTTGTGTTAGTCACATGTACCAACATAAAAACCTCACCACAAAGGGGATGGCGTTGGGAGAAAAAAAAGAGGCGAAAATCTATCCTTCCATATCGGTGTCACTAGCAGCACTGAAAGGATGGCCGTGTTAGTGCAGTCACCTTCGGGTGTCGGTGTCGGGCATTGTTATGCGAGGGTAAATTGGAGAAGTGCATCTCCTAAGCGCTCACCCACACACGCCCATCGAGTGGTCCCCCTACACCCAACACACACACACACACACAGTCGCGTGTAGCATCTTCTGGTCGTTTATCAAAAGCATATAGTTTTATGTTCGAACAGGAAAAATAAATGGAAATTTATGACATTTGCTAACCGACTCAACAACAACCCCGGACCGACAACACTGCCCGGTACACACCTCTCTCCAAACCGGATGTGGCGCACACCCCTCTCCATGTTGGCATTTACACGTACCACGTACGTATTCGATGACCTACAGAGGACCCACTAGTACTGTCGGGTGTAAAAACAAGGGGTGGTAGGGTTGAATGCAAACAAAAAAAAAGCACAGCAAATGGCCACCGATGGGTGGATTTTATGGAGTTACCAGGCGTTTTCGGGGCGTTCTTTTTTATTTTAAATGTTGTCGTGTTTGCCTTGTAGTCCCGCGGTGATGTTCCCGATCGGTGCAAAAGGTAGTGTTAGCGATTTAGAGGTAGAAAGCGCCCCTAGCCTTTTCCGACTCTGTTTCCCCTTTTTTCATCCCCTTGAGGCAGGGCTTTCGCCTGCTGCACGAGTTATATACATATACGTGCGCGGGGTCATCGCGAATGGCGTATTTAAAACAATTTCACCAGGCAAACCGACGATTAAGCTCCTGTCGAGTGCGATGAAGTTTATGGATTTTAATATGGCACTGGCGCATGCCACCGACGGTGCTGACATTTGAGTGCATATTTCAATTGCAAAAAAAAATGGACCCCCAACGCTTTGTTATTTAATGTCTTTCAAAGCTTTCCGTGGCGGAGCACTGCATACTTAAAAACAGCTCGATCGATTTAGGTTGTCCCTGCACGGGATAAGAGGCTTTGAAATTTAAAGCGTCCTTTGGTGGAAACACCATTCGAAGGAAATAACTCTTACAAAGACATACACCGTAAGTTCGGTCGGCACTAATTTGATCATCGGTGCATTACATCTCCTCAAGGCAGACATTCGCACTAATTGACGCCCGAGCAATGGAAAACGGGCAGACCCATCCTCCCCCCCCCCACGGTGGGCAGACATGTTTTGACCCCATCAACCAAACACCATGACGCGAAACTTGACGGGTGTCTTGAGTCTGCGATGTCAAAACGATCCCTGGTGGGGGTTACGATAAGATGGTTTCGTCCTGCGTCTTGTCTATCTACACCCACCAGACGGCACACTTGACGGGTGATGGTGCCGATGATGATGATGATGTTGTCGTCGAGAACGATTCTGTCACGGTACGACGCGCCCGAAAGTTTGTCGTTTTTTTGTCACTACTCGCCACATGGTTAAAAGGCGGATGCAAAGTGCATACAGCACATTAAGCCAAGGATGCCAAGGACGTTCCAGCGGAATGATCGTACCCGAAACTATCCCAAAAAGCTTTTCCCTTTTTTTTTGGTGGAAGATACTTTTGGGTTGCTGTAAAACTGGCAAAGGGAATGTAAAGAAAAACATGTAAAGAAAGAACTTTCCTTCTCTCTCTCTCTCTCTCTCTCTCTCTCTCTCTCTCTCTTTCTCTTTAAAAAAAAGAAAAAAGCTTCCGAAACGATTCGGCATCGTGCCAGTGTGGTGAAGTTATCGCTTCTCGTTAGCCGCCCGAGGGATGAAAAATTTAATTAGTGAAGCGCCACATATCTTCCGGCAGGTTCCGTTTCCAGAATTTGCGCTGTGTCACCGCTTCGGACACCCAAAAAAAAAAAACACCTCCCCGGACCGGTTAATCGGTTTAGTAAAACCATCGAATTAGAAGTGGCGCGCGGCATGACGACATGAATAACGTGTGATAAGACGGGACCATTTGTAAGTTTTGTGTGCTTTGCCACAAAGGGGGTTGGGGTGTCCTTTCTTGGGGTGCCATAATTTACCTGCTTTATGATGCGATTGCAAAAGAAAAGGGGACACACCATCGCTGGGTGGTCGTTGTCGGGAGTGAAAGCAAGAAAAAAAAACAAGCTTCCCAGCAGTTAGTGTAAAAGGCAAGATAAAAACCGGAAAGCTTTCATAAATAATTGGTCCACCAAGGGTGGCACCAAAAAATTGCAACCGGAAGAAGCTACTCAACCAAAAACAAGAAAAAAACGTGAGAAAATTTCTAAAATTATAGCAAGATGAATGTCCTTCTTTATGTGAAAATGGGGAAAACCCGTTAATTTATTTCTCAATTTCTCGTTTGGCAATAGAGTTATTACAATATGGTCTAAACGAACAAAAACAATCTTTCTGCAGCTACTTGATTTTCAATCCCGTGGAACCATATCTCTTCACATCAATGCATCACTTCGAACCAGAAGGTATGTTGCCATGAATCTTCTAATCACCCCGAACCCACCCAATGGGGTTGACGATCGTCCGTTACAAAAACCCACCAGTAATAATCCTTCACGTAGTACGGTGCCAACAGTCAGTGCAATGATACGAATCATTTTGGCCAGTTGTATGCGATTTGTCATACACTGGCACACTGGGTACTTGAATGTCCCACCCAAACACACACACCCACACACACATAAACATGTCCGTGTTATGCTTAAACATTGTAGTACGGTTAGTTCTTTTCGGACCCACATATAACCATAGCAACGTGCCAACATGGCCGTCCAGGACACCCTGGTTGGTGCCAGTGGAGATGGAGGAGAATGAATTTTAATTGAAATTTACGATTAACCCTATTGAAAGCGATTGTTGATCATTTGCGTAACAGGAGTGTTTGCGGTGTGGTTTTATCCCGTACACCCGTCCCGGGCCACCCAGTTCCATCATTAGCTAGCACATAGATGGTCCGTTGGTCCGATGGCAAGAAGATAAAGTGCAGCGTGCAGCGTGCCAAGTCTCGACTGGTCGACTCGGTTGCACAGTTTTCCCAACCCCGATGGAAGCCAGCTTCCACTGTCCACTGGCTTCTTATGCTAACATGTGTTTTTGCCTTCGCAATGGAAAAGCCACTGCTAATGCAGGAACGCAAGGATCCAAGCACACACAGGCATATTGGTAAGGCCGTACGTAAAACCGCACAATGGCAGTAAGTTTGCAGTCGTACGATCTTGGGGAGGCCTCTTGCAATCGGGTTGCCTGTTCATCAATATGCGACCCAGGGTGGCCAGCCCACATCCGATACCACCCCAACGTACACTAGCACGGCTGCGGTAACAACCATTTCGGGCGAGTGAATGCTTTATGCTAATACGCATACGCAACACTTGACAGCTAATAAGACAAATCGATAAGCTACACCACAAACGGAGCGTGAAGGCTCCGGCACACTGGTACTGGCGTTCTGTGGTCAACTGGCGGGGGATGGGTGAAATTATTTACTCCACACCGTTCATGCCATGATGGGCATGCAGTTCTTGGACATGCACACTTTGCAAATCATCACCCAACCAGCGATAAGTTCCACCGGAGATGGAAAGCCCGGTTTGGTCGATGGTTCGTGTTCGTTAATATCACAGCAAAAGTGAGTGAGTCGCCATACCTAGCTGCGACCAACTTTACCGATTTTTCAACGCAACTCACTTTAATATGTGGTATGGCTAAAGGGATGTGTTTTTTCTCCGTTTTTTTGTTTGTACGCCAACATACTACCGTTTCGTCCATTTGACGATGCACCGCCTCATCATCAATCAACTTGAAGCGTTGCTCTCGGGAGGGAGGAAAATTACGACCAATCGATTTCGACTCATAACGCACGAACGTTCAAGCCATCCACCAGCACACTTGCCGATGAATGCGTACAAGGGGAGGTTCCGGGGTTCCGGCCAGCCTCTATTGATTTGTTTATGATCGATGGGTATGGGCAACCGGTAGACGAAGCGGTTGCCAGCTCGCATTCAATCTCGTCTTCGTTTACAACGGACACGGCATTTTGTCCCAGGCGGCATTTGGTTTCGCTTGTGGCGGACGGTAGATAAGCAGCAGCAACAATACCACTGCCACTGGAAGGATGATCCGGGTAGGGACATTCGCACGTGAGGCAAGATTTAAATGGTCGGTACTGGGTTCGATTTTGTAGAAAGCATCGCTGTGCTTTGTGCAGAATGGCAACGACGCTGGTTGATTCGATTGATGTTTGGTAGGCAGCGTCTGACCTGACCCGGGGAAATGCAGCGCTTCAGATGTTCCGATGCAGGAAAGCGAGATATTCAGTTGAAAACGACAAATCTTCATTAGATAAGACTGCTGAAGGAATGTTGAAAGTTGTCTTTTGAATGGTCCACTATGTACGTAAGAATGTTGATTACTTTACCTTTGCCGGAGGTTTTTAGAAGGTATTTCGGAATATTCAGTCCTATAATAGATTAACATTCATCTATCAACAATCGATACAATGATTTATTTGCCGTTAAGTATCTCTGTATCACAGGGAATCCAATTACTATCCCAAGACAACTAAGATGTTCTTCGTCTACCAGTACTCCAATACCAATCCATGATTCAGTCAAACCTGAAAATAATTGAATTATCCTTTTCCCCTTTTTATATTTTACCCATCCCATGAATATATTTTAAGTTACCTTCAATTGTCGCGAAGTTCGAGGATGGAAAACCTGTAAGTTCTCATTCACTCATATCCCATTCACTCACTCACATAAATGACAAGGCGTTACGGCAAGTATACCTACACCAGAGCAGCCCAATACTTACGACACAGATGGCAGGAGTAGTGATGACCCAGCAGAACTTCCACCACGACAGCGGATAGTAGCCGATCATGTCCTTGATACCGTCGTAGAAACGGTCCACACCGTAAGCCCACGAGATCGAGACACACTCGAAGAACATCAGGAACAGCAAACAGAAACCGCTGACCGCGTACGAATCAAGTATTTGGAACACGTACATACCGCCCTGGGGTTATGTGGGAAGCACATCATGAAATTGGTTCTCCAACAAGTTTGCGCTTGGGGACATACCTCCGTAATACACGTCAAACCAACGAGATAGCTGATCATACAGACGATCGCGATGAAAATTTCCTTGCGCTTGCGCAACAGATGCGGCCACTCGTCAATCACCGCCGTAATGAAGCCCTCCATCGTGCAGAACTGTGAGTCGAGACCGATCAGCAGCAGCATGAAGAAGAACAGGCATGACCAGAGCGGTGCGCCCGGGAGCTGTAGGACGGCCGATGGATAGGCTAAGAAGGCAAGACCTGGACCGGAGGCGGCTACTTCGGCCACTGGACGCTGTTGCTCGTGTGCCATGAAACCGACGACGGAGAAGATCACGAAGCCGGCAAACATACTGGTACTCGAGTTGACGGTACACACAATCAGGGCATCTCTGTCGAGTTTGGAAGGTGGGTGAGAGTTTAATCAAACGGATGCGGGAACTAATAACACAAAAAAAACGAGATCTCTTTACGAAGATGTTAGACGTACTTGTACACATTGTTGTTGAATTTGTTGTAACTGCCAAGAGCGACCAGAGTTCCCAAACCGAGACCGTACGAGAAGAAGATTTGTGTGACTGCATCGATCCACACCTGACGGACATTGAAGAGGACTTGTTGAGTGAACTCTTATTCCTCGCGAAGGTTTCACCCACGGTACCTACCTCCGATTCGGCAAGCTTCGATAAGTTAGGGCTCACGTAGAACTTGATGCCTTCGAAAGCACCCGGCAGCGTAATGCCACGGATCAGCAGGATGGTAAGCAGAAAGTACGGAAACAGGGCAGTAAAGTACACGACCTTGCCAGTCCATTTGACACCCTTCCAGATGCAGAAGTAGCACAGGATCCACACCAGCAGCAGCGTTCCGGCAAGTTCCCAGCGGATCGAACCAACCTGATCAATACCGCTCGAGATCATCAACGTGCGGCGTCTTCACGTACGTGCGAACGAAGAGTAAAAAACATATTAGGCAGTTCAAAATTGGTTGATATCTTTGGAGGTATTTTGGTGTAGTAGATGAGCGTGACTTACTCCCAGAATTCTTTCACCGGATCGGCCAAATCGGTCATTGACACGTTGTTCGAGTTGAGGGAGCAAATCTTGGTGACCGTGCTGTTCACGCCGATCGTTTCCCAGCACAGCAGGTCCTTGCGATCGTACGGGTTGACGCAGTTGATCGAGTTCCACGCATTATCACACGTTCGCCAAGGTACATCTGGTGAAGTTAATTGTCTAGGCGTGAGAAAGATGACTACACCATTTCCATGGTTACCATTACCATACCTGCGCGTAACGACATGAAGAAGTAAAATATGGCCCACGCAAGGATGACGATATAGTACACGTTCATCCAACAGGACATCACTGCCGCTGCATAGCCGATACCTTAGAGAGTATACCAAGGAACAGATTAAGATTACCAAACACCCAACCAAACACACGGAGACATTCAACAAGAATTTCCCCACAAAACGCTACCTTTAAAGATGGGCGCAATCTTGAACACGCCCAGTCCACCGATCGTCAACATCTGGCCGAGTGCCAGCTCCATGAAGAACATCGGTATGCCGGCGAGGAAGAGTGTGACAAAGTACGGTATCAGGAACGCACCGCCGCCATTCTTGTAGCACAGGTACGGGAAACGCCAGACGTTGCCCAACCCGATCGCCAACCCGACCACCGATAGGATAAAGTCCAGCTTTGACCCCCAGGACCCACGCTCCGGGAGGTCTTTATCCGCTTTCGATACCTGCTTTGTGCTTTGCGACATTGCGCCTGCCTGTTGGTGTTGAGCCTGGTCGTCTCGCGACTTTGACGATGGTTCGCACTCCTGACCGATAGCGACTAGCTCGACGGAACCTGCCGATGGCGCACTCGTTACCTCGATACGTACACCGACCGTTCCCAGCACCGGCTCCACGTGTTGTTCTTGCTGCTGCTGCTCCTGTTGCTGCTCCTGCTGCTCGTTCAGACCGTCCAGTGTGTTATCTAAACATTCAACCGTCGGCGCGGTGCCCTCTGTCATAATATTGATGGACTTGCTCGCTGCTGCGACGACTCCGATGGTCGGCGTTGGTTGGAACCGGTGATCACACAGAAATTAAGCGATCCGGTGTATCTTTACAGATCGGGAAGGAACATTACAAACAAACCGAAATTAGTGCCGCATATAAAATAGGACATTGGGTAACAAAAGAATGATATTAAGGTAAAGATGTCAGCTCAGGATGGATGTGTTGTTCGTGACGGTTTTTGGTAGGTCTGGAAGGATGTTGAGATCTAAATAGAGAGAGAAGAAAGAGAATAGGGTTTGTCTTGTATAAATCAATTATTTCCTTAAATGCTTCTCCACATATGCAGATATGTCCAGATTATCAATCTCACCAACACGGACATGGCAAGTGACCATCAACTGTCATTAGTAGCAGGCCTGGGACACCGGATCTCATCGTTTTGATGGACGTTTTTCGATCGGGGCAACAAACTTTTAACGCCGAGCGCCGTTCTATCAATCAGACTCTCGTGCGTGTGTTTGTCGTTGCTCTTTGCACGCCCAGTCCATCGATGACGACGATGGTGTCTTTGCGCTTCCTTCCAAATAGCCTGCACCGATGTCATCCGCCGGCATTTGCATGCAGCGTGCAGCTTGGCAAAGCTGAAATGAAGATGATAAAGCTCCATCCGTTCGACGGTACGCTCGATTCGGCTGGTCGGTGTTGTGTCACACATGCTCGACCCTGTGTGACACCACCGTAGGACGCGTTTGCCGTCGATTGATGAAATCGTTTTGCCACCAGCTGTCGGTGACAGTCAGTGCTGCACATAAATCATATTCATCCACCAAAAACGGTACGTAGCACACACACGCCGTAGCCGAGAGGCACCTTTTTGGGCGTTGCGAGTGGCGCCGCCAAACCGTCCCGCACCGCACCACCACGTCTCGTCTTTAATCATTTGCCGAAAGGATTCGCGCAAAGGATGCAGCTGGATGAATGTTGATGGTGCTGTCGAATCCTTACACCGACCAACATCGTCGATATCGGTCGGTGCGAGCAAACGGAGAAGCAAAACAGGCTCAGTCCGTGGCGTCCCGGGGCGTGGCGGCCGGGCAGACGGGCAAGCGTGGAGGAAAAACAATCAGCGTAGATTTTCCCTTTAATTTCCTCGGGGAAATTTGCACGCCTCCACCGTTCCATTCCACCAGCAGCGGGGTTTGCCGTGCGCGCCATGCAAGATTCATTTCATTCGACGTTTTCGACGTGTTCGTGTACGTGTTCGGTGTGATCGTTTCGGGCGGCGGGCTTTTTTGGAAGGTCCTGCCCGGCCTGATAAGGCGTGGTTCGCCTCCATCCACCACGGCCACGGCACGTCCATCGAGATCCTGCCGGCAAGATCATTATAATTTACGGCATGTACACTACGCGTGATTGAGGCAAAAGCACTGGATGCTGGTTTGGAGCGAACGGATAACGCCGTTACGTACCGGAATACCAAGTGTATTACCGGGTTTTGCTTGGCGTGTGGTTTACCGTTCTGATTTACTGTGCTTGTTTGCTTAAACAGTTGTGAATTATTTTCACAAGTTTGCTCTCTAAACGTTACACGTAATTGAGAAGGTTGCTGGTTTTGTTTTGTTTTTTTTAAGCACAAAAAACATTACTTTTTCCTTGCAAAAGCATTAATTGAAATCCAGTGAGCCACATAAAAAGCGGGCGGCCATCCCCATTTTTCCCATTACCGTAGGCATCCAGCGCATCTCTTTACCAGGCCGTCATTATTTGATGCTTTGTGAAACGTGGTCGCAGCAGCATTGATTGAGATGAGCGCACAATGAAACCAGCAGACACGGCCACACCGAACCGAACCGAAGAATAGTAAGCTCAAACTAGCTGGAATAAAGCTGCGATCCAAACATGGAAACGAACATACGAAACATAAACACAAAAAAAAGAAGAACAACAAAATAGCAACAACCTGCGAATGGAAGAAGAAGGCAACAAAAAAGAAAGAGAGAGAGAGAGAGAGAGAGAGAGAAAAGAAAAAGAGAGAAAGAAACGGGGGCCAAAGTCATTGAAACGAAAAACAATGCAGCATAAAACCACAATCAGCGCACAACAAACAGGGCGAATGAATAAATAGAGTTGCGGACTGAAGCGAAGAAAGAACAGAACAAAAACTGGCAACTTTCATTCCGTATTGCTGCCACTCCTTTTCACTGCTGGAATAGTTATTTTCGGGAGAAAAAAAAAGTGGCATCCCATTGGATGAAATTTTTGCCACCCTTCGGGGCTTCCGCCGGATGCAGCTCGCTACACCCACCTCCCCCATGCGAAGGACTCGACACTCGCTACTGGAAATGCGAATAATCATGATAATAATCAGAAAATTCGCAACACTACCGGATTTATGCAGAGATTTGTGCGGACGTGCCGTCGTCGTGGTTGGCCGCTCGGTACAATCGTGGTGGCAGGATTGTGGAGAACCCCCCCCCCACGACCGTGATTTATCTACCCCCTTCCCAACAATCCTTCCTCCACCCGGTGGGATAGTGTTAAGGCGGGGGTGTGAAACCGGGCTCTGTGTGTTGTACTTTTGTGCGCGTGACCGAGGCACGGCGAAAGGCAGAAAAGCAAAACCAAAAAAAAAAAGGAACAAGCGCGTATAAAAATATGAGCCCCCAGGATTGGAAATTGGAATTCCGTGGAGAAAAAACAAACAAACAAAAAACAACCTGTGGTACCGAGGCAGGCCAAATAGAATAAAATAAAACCTTTGGTGGGTGATGGGATAAAAATGCAAAACCCCCTTGTGTACCAATGGGTCATGTTACACGCCCGAATGGACCACTTTTGCCTGATTCGTTGCACTTTTCCAACTTATTTTCGACCTTCCTTCTCGATGACGGGGTTTGAATGTTCTTACGCAGCTTTGTTTGTAACATTTAAATTGAACTGAAAAACTACATTCCCGTCCGGTGCGTCAACAGGTGTCTTTATAAAACTCTTTTACTAAACGTGACTTATGATGCTTTGCCGACATTTAATGGGCAGCATAAAGCAACTCTTCCACGTGCCGTACGCCTACAATCAGGCAGCACCATTGTCACCATTTCAAACGACCACCGACAAAACAAAAGGCTGCGTGGAAAATATTGGAAATTAAAAACTTATCCTCCCTCCCTTGTTTGGGGTTGCAAGTGGAAAAGCTGCAATCTTCACAAAATGGAAGCAATTTACCAACCCGGCGGGAGTTGAGGATTTACTGCATTTTTTTATTTATTTGTTTATTTTTTTCCACATTCTCACATTGCTTGGCTTGTTTGCTCTTGTTTAATGCTCTTGTGTTTTTTTTGCTCTAAATGTTTTTTAATCTGTTTCTGTTCGCCTCAGTGCTATGTCTTTCATCGGTGGGAGTTTGATTTTCCTCTTTTCTTTTTCTCTCTCTCTCTCTCTCTCTCTCTCTCTCTCCCCGGGATTTGGTTTCACTTTCTGAAGCGATCCGACTGTTAAGTCCTGTACATTCTTTCCCAAACAATGCATAATCGAAAGCGATGCGGGAAAGGATAACGTAACAGTCGGGAAAATCAACAACTGCATTTAGCTGCATTTAGCTTCTTTATGCAAGTCTTCCCGTCGGCATTGTGTCCGATCGTGCGGACAATGATAGCCCCAAACCTTCCGTTCGGAACGGTTCACGGTGCTTCATCGCTGGAAGATGATGAGCAGAAGAACCATAAAATTATCTAGAAATAAAATGCAACCATTCGTACGGATGCCGACATTCGTGACTGCTGGCGTCGGTGAATGTAGACAGCTTCTGACGTATTACACTCATCCTGGGGTGCCTCTATTGTTGCACTATTCCCACCGAAGGGGATAATTTTTGCCCAGAGATTTCCGGTTCCGGTGCAGCATTGGGACGATTTTAATTCCTTCACCGCGCGCCCACACACACAAAACCCTGGGACACAAGCTCCGTTCCATCTGTTGAATGTGAGCGATTATTTATGGAATGTTTTTGGTTGCCACACACACACACACCCGCACAGCTCGAAATCAATAGCAAAACCACCATAAAGCACAATAGGAACCTAGCGAACCATTCTAAAGGGTGTTCTCTAGAGGACACCGTTGATGGTTGTGATTGTGGCGTTTAATTAGCCAGTTTGGAAGAATGCACAACTGCTGATTTCTGGAATAAGATGGAAATGAATGCAACCTGAATGTGAGCACATTTTAAACCACACAAATGTTTTGTGTCTATATCTTGAGAATTTGCCGAGATCCTCTAGAATTGCTTTGCCCTTGCAACGCTTCATCGGACAGCAACATTCCGTATTCGCTGCTGAGTTGATAGATACTCGATCTCGCAAGACAAGTGTGTGGGACGATGGAACATTATTTGCTACACCGAATCGATAGTACTAACCCGGAAAAATTCCACCCATTTGCCGCAACACGCCAAACATCTTTCACCGCCGGTTTGGGTTCATTCCAATCAATACCGACGGTCGAGGTCCAAAAACCCACGCCTGCACCGCGTACTGTACATTCCAAATCCTCCAAACCTGGAAACCCGACTCCTTCGGTTCGCTTCCACACAAATAAACTTCCCGAACAAACCGACACAAAAGGGTTAACCACGAAGACGACGACGTTGGATTTGGCCACGGCAACGGCTACGGCCTCATGGATGCATTCCCATTCCATTTTACCATCGTCATTCGCACAAATTGAAGCGCCCACCACTGTGGCACAACTTCCCTGTGTGCGCTGCATCGTTTTGTAGCTGAATGCATTCCAGACCCCGGGAAGAAGTAATAAGTTGCGAATGCTGCATATTTCGCTGATGATAAATTTTATCATCCCATTCCTTTTCGGTGTGCGCTGAGCAGCGAGCCAAAAATTGGGAGAGCTCTNCCAGCGAAACCGGAATGGCCACCGTTTCATACTTACGTTTGAAGCAGGCGGGGATGGTTGAATGCGCACTAGTTAGGTCTAAAACTAGTGTTGTTCCTTAGGTCCCTTTCCATCCCATGGATGGAATTGCAAGCGGCAGTTATTGGCACGAAATTTGCTGATAACATCGTGAAAACACATATACCAGGTGTAACCATTCGGACCGATTTCCGGGATGTGGTGTGTAAGCTAAAAGCAGACCATAGAAGATATAGTAAGTTTGTGGCGTTTCGTGTGCGCAAGATTTTAGAAAACACCGAAGTACAACAGTGGCGCTGGCGATCCAGAAAGCTGAATGTGACGGACGAAGGAACAGAATAACACAACACCCCAACGTTGCACCCGTCGAGGCGATGGTTCCACGGGCGTGGAAAAATGTGGTGTTCGGAAAACGAGCGACCCGGAAGCAAGCTTCTTTATGAGGAAACATCTGAAGAGATCCGACACTATCTGTTTCATCACTTAAGCTGGAGGAAGCAGGGGATCGACAGGAAAGCACTGAACAAATGGATCGTTTTGCTAGGTTCGCCTTTCCACAGAGAACCATCATTCCGAAGGGCACGATAATGCAACGAAACATTCCATAATCCTTCCGCACAGCCATCAGATACCGTCGTTACTGTTAGAACATTACCATTGGCAATACAAACACTCACATTAACGCGGCGTCTGTCAACGAAATCCGTTCGCATTTTACCATACCAAGACTGATGGTAGGTTATAGTTCACACTGTTTGTACATTTTACCGGCACCTAAAACAACGTGAGCTTTCGCTTGGATATTAACATGGCTTACCTGACAATAAATGCGGGAAACATAAGCGACGCAGTAATATGCGCCACGACAGCACCGACGAATTTCAATTCATCATGTGGTTCCGGTCCTTTGTTGATAAACAACACTCGATGCTGTGGTGGCGTCTGCACTATCGATCGACCTAAAACAGAGATATTCAATGATCATTATAACGCACAATGCAGTATATAATACAAACAGAGCTCACCAATAGTGCGACAAGCACGGACTGCGTGTGTTTGTTGAATTGTGAATGTTGTACAAAGAATAAAACACACGCCTGCTGGATGGTATTCTGCAACAAACACTGCAACGAACAATGAACTTAAACTGAACGCAGTTTTCCGGACAACAACACTCAGACGGTTATTCACACGTACAGTACTTACCACAACGTTCAGGAACCACACAGATGCAATATTTTTACACATTGTCGTAAATTTCACTAGGTAAAATGAAATTTTAACACAGCAAATGTATGCCACCTGCGGTGCAAGCTTTGTTTACATTTCTGCTTCATTCGATCTGTCAAAACTGGAATCAGGCAGATTTTTTCCGATTCGTCGATCTCTCGACCCCATTCGTCTGTGAACTATTGACAAGTGAACAGCTAATCGGTTTAATTTGAAGCAGCAGTTATACACAAACTCACAACATCAAGGACACACGGATACTAAGACAAACGCACGAATTTTGGACAAAGGAAAAAAAAGGACACACGGATAGGCTAAGTACTTAAGATGTGGGTCGTGGACCCTGGGGGGGGGCAGTTCCCCCGGGTCATACTATGAGATCCTTGGGGAGGATCACAGAATAATGGGGAAAAGAAGAAGAAAAATGAAAGGGGATCGAATGATAATGGAAGAAACATGACACGGAAGAGATCTTTATGGTAGTGGAGAGTACCACAATCGGTAAATCACTGGCCACATACAACCCATTCTTATTCCAAAAGGCCGTCGAACTGGCAATCAACGGCAAACCTATTCATACCACGTTGCTACGAGATGGAAAGATACTAATGAAGATGAGAAACAGGAGCGACGCTAAAAAGCTATTGAAGTTGAACCTTAACCATCCAAACGCGTCAATTAATGTAAAAGTGTACGAGCATGAAACGCTTAACCACACCCGAGGAATTGCTAGATGCGATGCATGCATGTTCCTCAGTGAGGAAGAACTTTTAGACGGGTTAAAGGACCAAAAGGTAACCAAGGTCGAAATCATGAAGAGGAAAAATGACAAGGGGCAAATCATTAACACCAGGTCGGTCATTTTAACCTTTAACAGCACGGTCCTACCCAGAAAAGTGGATATTGGATATTTCACTGAAAGGGTTGAATTATACATTCCGAAACCCACTCGCTGCATGAATTGTATGCGAATCGGGCACACGAAAAAAGTATGCTATAAGGAAAAGAAATGTGCGAAATGCAGCCAATCATTCCACGAAAAGTGTGAGAACGTGGTAAAGTGTGCAGAATGCGGAGAGGCTCATAGTACGCTAGACAAAGAATGTCCTATCTACAAGGACGAATGTGAGATCAAAAAGATTCAAACCGAAAAGAGAGTGACGATGCGTGAAGCAAGAAGGATGCGCAGAGCTATAGCTCCTGTGATTCCGAGAAAATACACATCCCTAGATTATGCAACAATCACAGCAAATAATAACGGGCAAAACACCCAAACTCCACAAAAAGAAAACGAAAACAACCAAGAAAGACTAGACAAACAAGAAAATAATAATCAAAAAAACACAGAACAAACATACACAAACACAGAACCAACTACAAAAGATACAGAAAATAATAACTTATCAAAAGAAACAAACAAAGTAACACAAATCAAAAGTATAAATACACCTACCCACAAGAGCATTGAGATGATTTCATCGGATGAGGAGGGAAGTATTCCCTCCACAATCACAGCCCCCTCGCCATGCCCAGGGGAAAAAGTCGATGTGGATATCGAAAATGAAATATTTACCTTAGAGAACGGAGAAACACTACCGTACAAGCAACTAACGCAAGAAGAAAAAAAAGCAGCCACAACCAAACGGTTGTTAGAAATGCTATAAAACGTAACAGCTGAAATGGCTGCAAATAATAACGTTAAAATCATACAACTAAATATACAGGGTCTGACAAACAATATAGATGAATTGAAGCACATTTTAAGCAGCGACAAGGCAGATGTGGTATGCCTACAAGAAACCTGGCTAGTGGACCATACTGCCTGCAAAATAAGAATACCACAATACAACCACTTCTACCAAAACAGAGACGATGGCTACGGTGGCAGTAGCATCTTTGTACATAAAAAATACCAGGCAG
>STHB01000003.1:8794816-8826018 GCA_018908115.1 Anopheles rivulorum
CACTACTCACCCGGCTCACCAGGTTCGGAATATGGAATTGAGAAATATACAAACCCTTCATGCCTATCCCAACTCCATCAGCCCAAGAGTTGCCCAACCAAGTTGTCCACGAGTGCACGGGCGGGTCCTTAAACTCCATGTTTATTGTCTACTTTACAGCATCGCCCACACCGAAATGAACGGGGAAGCCTTTCGCCGCAAATGACTGTCCCCAACAGCAAACATTAAACCTCGTGAGACCACTTCCAAAAGGGAGACGGTAACTTCCTGCCGTGGAACAGGCCCTAGCAACCGAAGCCTAATAGCATTGATGATGAAAATTATTTACACCTTCACCCCGTGGTGCCCGAGTTCGGCAATCATCAACGCGTGGCCAGGCCATCGGGTGCGGAATATATATATATATATATACCATCGTGTATGACACCGATGTCGTCGTCACCGAGATGATGCTGATGATGATGAGAGTATCTGGAAAGATATTGCTTCACATTGACCCCACGGCCCTAGGTACCATGGGAAGGAGGAAAAAGCTTACGATAAAAACAATGAAATTTGCTCGTCTCACCACAAACTACCCGGATCGAAACCGACAACCGTATCCGAGATGGACACACACAAAGAAAAAAAAAAAAGGGGAAGGAAAACGTTTCCGTGCGGTCCATCGGGAGGAGTGCTAAATTTTGCTGCTGCCGCTGCTGCTGTTCGGGCACACGGGAACTAAAATCGGAAAATTGCATCTTTCACTGTGACCACCGGGGTGAGTGTTTGTCTGGTGAGGGAGGGGGGGGGGGGGGGAAAGAAGAGAGAGGTAACTAGCCCTTCGCAACTGAAACCCATTTTCCCGGGAGTTTTCACACGTCACGGACGGACAGCGAACGACAGATGCATTCGAAAATCGGAAACGAAGAAACTGGCGATGGGACACGATTTGATGGAACAAAATAAGGGGGAAAGGTGGGAATGGGGAGGGAGGGTTGGGGGGGGGGGAAATATTTTTACGGTCAAGTTTTACTCGTCAGGTAGCCATAAAGTAACGAAATTTACGACCACAAGCATCAGTTTCTTGCTGTTTTCTAGCCATTTTGTGGTGTTCCGGGCGGGCGGTTCTTTTTTGTTTTGTTTTTCTGCGGACCGTGTGTCGCATATTCGTGTGCTGGTGTGCCACGATGGCCACGATATGCACAAAACAGTCGTCATCGATATTGATTTTGGGCTGGGTAAATGATTTCAACAGCACGGCAGACCAGATGGAAGATATAACGTGCACTGCAAGTATAATTATGAGTTGCTTCCACGGACGGAGTTCCTTGTGATACAAACATTAATAATCCATCAAAAATGAATAATTAATCTAGAATAATAGACGACTTCCCATGAGAGAGAGAGAGAGAGAGAGAGAGAGAGAGAGAGAGAAGAATGAAGTAAAAGAATTATATAAACAAGGTTACGATTGTCAAGAACGATCGCGTCTTGATGGTGTATCAACCCACGGTAGTGCTCTTGTTAGTGCGATTGCATACATTCAGGCGTTTACTGCACAAACCTTGTATCGTGTCTTTTAGAACAATACTTCTTTGCGTATAATAACGAGATATAGAGGTTCTACTTGTTTTTACTAATGAGAAATATCTTAAACTATTTATTATTAAGTATAATATGGTTATTAAACGTTAAACGAGTCAGGATATTAGTCCGACATTACTTCCTTGTTAGGATCGCTAGCTACGAACATGTGAAATTGCATACCTTAATCCTTGTTTATAATTTACTAAATTTACTCAATTTACACAAAATAATAACCTCTTTTCGATACTCTTACTCTTTTCCATAAGACTGCAAAATCATGTAACCAATATTTTATAAATTCAATAATAATCTGGAACAGTAAAATTAACTCCTAATTTTATCCATACCGCTACCATTACCCAGAACGCCAGAGCGCGCACGCTGTGTATTACCGCTTCCATTAAATGCGCACTTAATTAAATTACCTGTATTGTTTCACTCATTACAGCAATGGCACCTCGGGCGCGCCCCGGGTTCAGCTCTAATTGCCAGCATCATTCAAATGCGATTTGTACTAATCCCAACCTGCTGCTGCTGCTGCTGCCAGTACACTCCAGGTACTCCCTCGCAGCTGGGCCATTGATTTTCCTCCATTTACGCGTCGCGTCACAAAACTTTGCACACTGCACACTGCTTCCGCGGTGGAGCGCTGCGATGCCAGCTCATGCTTCACGCGGGAATGAATGATGGATAAATTAATAATAACAATAAAAGCTAAACTACTCACGGCCACAATAATACAGCGACACAATTCTCCACCCTCCTCCTCCACCCTCCTTCTCCTCCTCTTTCCATCCCCTTGTCGTTCCCGGGAAGATATCAGTGCAGGTATCTAGGAGTTGGCTGTGAGACCGTGTCTTCCTTACGCTACCATAAGCTACCGCCGTACCATAAAGCCATCCTCCAGCCTGGCAGCCCGGGCGCGCTACGTGTCGGGACACAGGTGAGAAAATTTATACCCTCCCGTGCACTGATTTATTCCGATATAAAAATAAATCACTCCGGAAAGTGGAAAAGTAGGAACGACTTTCTTCTTCGTCCGCGGTGTACCACCGTACCAAACGGCTCGCAAGGAAACGATGGAGAAAGTTTGCTCCCGCTGTCCCGCCGGGTTTTGCAAAAAGGGGGATTTTGTGCACCATCACCCCCCTCCTCCCCCCCCCCCCTCTTGTGCCAAATTGTGGCGTACCAGGGGGGGAGCGCGGGAAAGTGCGGAGACTTTTCATATTTTCCGTTTTCCCGCGGGTCACCGCAGAGTGGCACTGTTCGACAGTGTGGCGCGTTGCGGGTATCGAATGAAATGGACGCTTTAATTAAAAAGCCATGACTTACAGGGTGTATCACAACGAGTTGTTATGGAACGGAAGTTATGCATAAACGCAAATGTTTATGCCTGTGTGTGTGTGTGTGTGTTTTTGTTTGTGAGAAAGAATAAAATGGTGTGGTTTGCCAGTCGGTAACCATGTAGCGCAACCTGTTGAAGCATTTAATTCGGTTTTAATGTTTATTATTTTCATAGACAAAAGCTGTTTCTAAAGCAAATTTATTCTTTAAGTAAAGTATTTGAAATGCATTTCTTAAAAGATAAATCAATTGTTCTAATAAGTAAAAACAAATAAATGCACATAATAATTTCAATATGAACAAAACTATAAAAAAAATAGAGCAAATAGAGTAAAACAATTACATACACCAACGAATGCAACTAAAATTCTTATTTTATCCTTTTCAAATTTTGCCACAGAACTTATGTAAATAAATCGTAAGAATATTTATTCTTCATCCCTCTTATCAAACCCCAATGGTTAAACCGTCTCGCATGCTTCGAAAATTTCATTAAGCAATCGGCACTCTCCCATCGGCACCAGCAAGAAGTTGTTGAAGTCAAGAAACAAAAACCGACCCCCCCCCCCCCCCCCCACTTGTTCAATCCGGCAGCTGGTTGGCTTTTTCGCAGTAAAAAGAGCAACAGCACTTAATTTCCTGTGGCTTTTCAATCGTATCGGAAACTTCATTTCCATCGCTTCGCATCGCTTCAACTTCGAATCCGTCGCCAATGAAGTGCACGACCTCGCAAACGAATGGTGCGACCCGTTCGTCAGACAAGCTCACAACAGGCTCCGTCAAGACGCAGTTCAGCTTGGGAGTGCGGTATAAAGCAAGCGATGGGCTTATCTCACCTCGGTATAATAGTTTTTCGTCCCGAAATGGGCGCGTTAATTTCAGCACAAAAGGGGATCACCGAGCAAAGGGATCGGTTCGCATTCGTTACCACTTTATGGAAGATTATGAATGCCTTTTTTCGGGGTAACTCGGGGATGCTCTGGCTGTTGCGTTCGGGCAAATAGAATGCACCTGGGAGCGTGTGGTGCCACTCACCGGTAACTAGCTGCCTCATTCAATAGTGTATACGTAGCCAGCTCGCTCACATTGGGTGCCATCACGTTTGGCATTGTGTTTTAATCATTTTGCAAGAAGAACAGTGAGCAGAGCATTAAGCATACTGACGCTTCCAGTAGCTTCTCTTTCCAAGTTCTAAAGCAACCGAATCACTGCTCGAAGTTTCCACTAAATCGCAACAAAACACACGCCCGGCACCCAGAAGCAAATGAAAAAGTCGTCGGAAGTCGTGTCGGAATCGGAGTCACAAGTTGAGTTGAGAAGGCGAACAAAAAACGACGAAACGTAGGCGAAAAGTTGTTCGTCGCTTGTACAAGATTTTAACACCACTTTTCTACGACCGAGATAGGGACCGACAGCTTTGTCGTGGAAAGGGGAAGTTTAAGATGGGAAGATGAGAAGTTAGAAGAAAAGAAAGTATCATGTAGTGCTGCTCATGTTGCGAGCGCGGATAACACGGCTAGGACATAGAACTACGGGCGACCGAAAGTTCGTCAAAAGTTATTCAAATGAAAAACAAATTGATTATTGTGTTCGGTGCTGGCACTTTTCGTTCTGTTCGTTCTCGCACTTACCAGCCCGGTAACTTGCCTTCATTCCTAGTCGAACCCATTGTTTAGTGCAGTTTATGGGCATGGGTCTACATCATGGTGACGACGGCCTGCCGTACCAACGTGGAGTGTTACATCTACTCAGGCCACTATTTCTGACTCGCATACAAATGGATGGAAGGAGTTCTTTTCTTTCGAAACCACTGATGTATTAAATATTATTTACATTAATTTTCTTTTCCTCTCACCACGTGTATAGAATTGTATCAAGTATGGTAACATGAAGGTTTAATCTTTTCCATTTATTGTTTAACATTGTACAGCTGTTGATGCTATGTTTGAAATAATTTGATCTCTTTTTTTAATTTTTTACAAAACCACCGAATATTCCAAATTCTACATAGTTTAATTTAATAAATTCGTAAATAATGTGCGAAATACAATATTAAATAAAATAAATTATTAAAACTTAATTACAACGGCAAACCACAACTTTTGAAAACGACATCAATCCTAAAGAAATAATAGTTTAATTATTGCATACGAAAACAATCGTTCTTTGATGCCAAACACGACTGCGGATATAAAAAGGATTTAAAGATGATTATATCTGTAGAGTTGTATTCAAAGTAAAATAAACAATAAATGAAGTAATTTGAAATTTATAACAAATGGTTCAAAACTTAAGATCAAGAAACAACAAAAGGAAAACATAAGATAAAGAGGCGAATGTAAGTTTTGGAAACTCAAAGCCTCTATAAATAAATAAAAAAAAAACATAACATAAATTTGGAAAACTTCCACATATTAGCGAAACATGGATAAACTGTTGGAAAACTTTTAAACAAAGATAAGCATTGTTAATAGATAATCGTCAAAAAATTAACCCAATGTTGTAAAACAACTTCATAATGATTGTCCCTTTATTTTGGTTTAATTTCCGCTATTCCAATCTCGTTAAGTCCTCTGGTTACCAAGTCCAAGATTTCACAATCACACACCGCACAAACAGAACGTTTGCCAGCTAGTGACCAATTGTTCACAAAGGCAGCCCTGTAAATACCATTCCATTATTCAGCCACCAATTGATTATCACAACCAAAAACTCCAACAAAACGCCTGCAAAACGGAAGCTGAAAACATATTCAGCGTCTCGCATTCTGCCACCAAGGAAACTCCGTCCGCAATCCGTGACTGGACACCGTCCGTTCGAGCCTTCTGCTTAAGGGGGAATGTGTTGCTGGTGGTAGAAAATCCCGAAATCCCGTATTCCCTCCCCCAAACGCACACCGAAAGGCCTTGGAATGGAGCAGGCACGAAGTACTAAATCACAGCGGAAAATCGTTCCGGAGCTAAACTCCATCGAGAGATGAAGCCAAACCTGAACCTCATCGCACCAAACCTCCCTCCAAGATGTTGGAGGGGTGGGGAAGAAGGGGGAGGAAGGGCGGGGGGGGGGGGGTTGGAAGTGCAAAAGCTGACCAGCTCGCATTGGTTCGCGTACGAAGGACGAATGTGAAATTAAGCTTCGTTTTGGAAAGTGCAACCACTAGCGCGTGCTGCCGCCCCTATTGTTGCTGTTTTGTCGGTGTTAAGGAAGCTGATGCCACCAAGGAAAAACCCAAAACTTCCCACCTGCTTCCGCATGTGTATATGTGTGTGTGGATGTTTATGTGTGTAATCGGTGTGCTGGCCATGGAACAGTAACAAAGCGCCAGTGGTTGTGTGTGGTATCGCAAGACAACCGACTCACATCTTCACCAATTTCAACGGCGTCGGGTCGGTATTGTTTGGAGGAGGTGGAACCGGAGAAACAAGGAGCCCCCCCCCCCCTCTGCTGGAAAAGGAACAGATTGTAAATTATTTCATTACTTCAACACCTGTTGCAGTTTGGGAAAATATATATTTTCGCACTCGTTTCGATGGCGAAGTGCCGCTAGAGAATTGAGCACACAGGAATGGGAATGAATCTTTCATCTGCTTTCCGTTTCGATGGGTCGAACAAAGAGGGATGAAAACGGTTAGCGAAAGTGCTCGTATGGTGGGAAAATCAATTACCCGCATGGTTTTAATCATACAGTAATAGTTTCGTGATATGGAATGGCTTTAAACAGAATACGAAGTTGAATGGTTGGAGTTGTGAAAATGTAAAATTAATAATTAGTAGCAAAAATATTTTTAATAAATAATTATAACAAATAAATTTTTTCTTTATACACTACAAGTTTTAGTTACATATAAAATTTTATGCTTTTTTATACAAGAACAATCTTAATTTTACCGATGGATTCATATTAGGAACATCCGGGTACTAGCGTTCCCGGTCTCTACACCAAGTGCAGCTCTCTACTCTGCTTAGTACTTTTTTTCTTTCCTTCTCAAAGTAATTTTGCTTTTCTTAAGTTCACTGAACTATAGCTTAGCATCATCACTATCTCTCTCATATCCCTCTAAAATCATTTTTCTCCAAAGAAATCGTTTTACCGTCCATCACAACATGAATGTATCACGGTTTTTGGGTGAAACGACTTCATACCCCATCGTCAGAAGGAACATTGGCGCCATACGCGTTACGCGACCCGGCATTACACCAATGCAAATAATGCTCTTCACTGTCAAGCTCGAGTGCCACTAATCGATCTCAAGTGTGATGAATGAATTTAGCGTTCACAAATGCACTCGAAACTTCGTCTTTGCTGCCGCAGTTTCTCATTGCGCAGAGAGAGCTTCAGTGGGATGTTTGGTGGCTTTTAGATAGAAATTTTATTTTATTACTCTACTCTTCATCTAAAACTCTCTCACACGCACTACAACGTTAAATGGTTGACAAAAAATTATGATTTAAATTCTAGAAAATTCCACCCACGATCGTACCGCGGGCGTTCGATTGCGCCAGCCGTTGCATAACGACACATTCAGTTGAACCACTCTCACCTTCCATTGTGTCACAATGGTTCGTTCTGTTTCGCTTATTTTTTATCTGTTTATTATTTACACTTGCCACACCTCCCTGACACCACAGAGCCGATCGCACCGAACACCCGCACACACAAACTGCTCAGCAAAGTGTGACACATGCACGATGATGTCAACATTACTCTTTTTTGTTGCTGTTTTCGTGGTAAGTTTGCGTGCAGAATTGCAAGAAAGTGTGGGAAATTTTGCTGCCTAAATATCCTTGAAGTTGTTTACCTCTCTGGTAGAGTAGCTTTTTGGTGTGCTTTATTCCTTCAATCCGGCCGAGAAATAAAGAAAAAGGTAGACAAAATTAATGTTTGTTGCCGGCTTAGTACTTTGGTACAATACAGCTGGGAATTACATTGATTGGTTATTTGCGATCACTGCCTAGCTTTGACCGAACGATGACGTCAATGTGCAAAAAATACCCACCATTCTTGCGTACGATCCACCCGGGTGAATCTACCCCGGGTGAACGTGCAATGGGTTATTCATATCGAATGGAGTTCGCACCCGATTGGACCGCTGTTGGCACGACGTGACGTCGCGTTAAAGGGGCGACTTCGACACGGCCTCGTTTGTGACCAGCATTAGGAAACAGTTACTCAATATGTTTACCCACCCAGGAGTAGTAGTGATCCGGTCGGATCGTTCGGACACCGCAGCCGAGTGGTCGCTTGTTTGTTTGGCGCTGTGGCATGGCTCCATGGCCACAGGCGACACTTAAACTGTGCCATGCCCAACCGACGTCAGTGGTTCAACGGGATGGATTTCCCCCCCCCCCCCTCCCCCTCCCCCCGAAAAACGGAACCAAGCGCAGCTGATTCCCTGACCAGATCACCGATCGAGTGTGTGAGAGTATGAACGAGAAGAGAAAATTCCGGAGCTTTCTATTTTTCCACATTTCCGCAACCGACCAACGTGACCATTCGCACGGTTGGTCGCTTCACCGGCAGCATGCTGCTGCCGCCTGTCAACCACAAAACGATCAATATAGTGAAGCAATCGTCCGACAGCTTTCGTTTGAATGTCAACATTACGAACCAAAACAATGGCCGCCCGAAACGGAAAGCGCATAATATGATTCACCTCGCGCTTGGCGCCGAGGTTTATGTGTGTCCCGGTCAACGGCCGGTGACCGTGCAGCATATCATTGTCAGCATGCCACCCTATACCGGGCAAAACCGCCCAAACAAATGCCAAACAAACCGAGTGCTCCTTCCCTCGTTCGCGTTCGTCGCTTGATGCAACGTTGCGATCGTGCGTTGCAGTCACGCTAATCCTACAGTCGGGAGTCGGAAAGTGGGGAGAGGGAGATGTTAGGGGGGCTATACATATGGCTTATACCGGTTTTGGTGGTTTGCGTTGTTTGTCGCTGTCGTCATCAATTTTTTTTTTTATTTGTATCCATACACCGTTATGCTCCGTCCCAGCATCCGTGACGTGACGGGCCGAACGGGCGCCGATCGCAAACAAATATAAGATCGCACGAAGCGTACGGACGCGAAGTCAGTTGCAAATGTGAATTGTGCCCGAACGGAACGAAACAAAAGGAGCAAATCCGGCCGTGTGTTTATTCGCTTCGAGTGTGATTTTTGCTGTACAAAAAAAGCTGCATTATTAACTGCGCGTGTGATCATTGAATAAGTGTGCTGTGCGGTGGAAAAACTTACTTTACGGTGGACATTATTTAAATAAAACAAAGCAAAGCACAACATGTTTCACTGGAAAAGAAGCGCCAACCCAACCGTGTCGATCGCAATGGCCAGTATTTTACTTCTCGCCAGTAGTGTAGTGCTCATCGCCCTGCTGTCGACACCGGTTACCGCCCAACCGATCGATATGCTCGATCAAATCGGCACCGAAAGCAGACGCATGTTTTACAAAATGCTCGAATATCTTGGCGACTACGACGAGCTGGAGGATGACGGTCCGGCCGAGCGGGAAGAAAAGGTTGGCTCCCTGCCGCTGCAAACGAGCAACCGGGTTGAGGTGGCCGGACGGGACGAACAGTGCAAGTTGCCCCCGAGACGTGGCGTGTGCCGTGCGCTACTTCCCCGTTACAGGTAAGGATCGACGGCACGGCGGACAGAAGAAGAAAAAACGAAACATCTTCCCAACCATTTTCCGCTGCGTTGCTTTCACTGCGTGTGCACTTTTGTGTGCCCACGGTTCAAACACACATCCAGGCAAACATTTACAGACTACCCTGCCCAACGACGTGGAAATGATTGTCAGTGAAAGTTGTGCTGAATTGTCCACCACTGCCACCTTTTTTTTTCACCACTTTCGGTGCCAATTACACCACCACCACCACCACCACCAGCATCTGAGCGGCTCCCTCTCTTGGTCGGTCCCCGAACATGTGTTACGTGGTTGCCGTTGATGAAGCTAATTGATTGGATTTGTTTACCCTATCGATCATCACATCGATCGGCCAATCGATCGATCGGGGTGGTAAAATGGGTGAACTTGTTTGTTTGTTTGTTTTTTTTTGCACCCCAGCCCACGGGAGAAAGATGTTATCACGCTTTGCGCCGGAGATGTTTATTATTTAATCGGGCCAGCCAGCACGAACGTGCGGTCGTAATCGTATGGAAATATGATTACGCTACTCAAGAGTAAAGTGCATTAAATAATATTTTCTTTGTATTTGTGTTCCACCCCCGGATCAACAGATACGACCCGGCCCAGAAGGAATGCATCGAGTTCAAGTTCGGTGGCTGCGACGGCAATGCGAACAACTTCATGTCCTACAAGCAGTGCATGGAAGCCTGTAAAGGTGTTTAAGCGACCATCCAACGACGCGTCCAATTCCCCACCAAGTGATATGTAGTGTGTTAAGAACCAGCTGATCCGGGCTTCCCGTAACGCCGGGAAGGAACGTCGTAGTTCGATAAGCTTCCCTCAGCTCAATCCACCTATTGTTAGTATTTATTCAGTCGAACCTGTTCGAGTCGGTTACATTGTGGTAATAAATGTCGAACTTGAGTGTTTTTATACAAACGGATGTTTTTTTTTCTTTACTGGTTTCCTGTTTAATCGCTCGACTGTCATCATGTTTAATCGATAGAGAAAGAAACCACCGCATCGCACAAAAAAAAAACAAAAACACATCGCTAGTATACCGCAAAGCATATTCGCTTGGCTCGTTTGTGGTTAATAGTTTAATCATTTGTGGTTTGTAAATTTATAACGTTTAACTTTCATGTTGCATCATCTTCTGCCATCGTCAAGCCATTTTTTTTATCGATTCCCGCGGAACGGGGACGCACACATGCCGCATGGTGCCACCAATACATTCCAATAGAAACGAACAAGCTGGTAAATGTTTTTCTTTCGCTAGCTTTTCCACCTTTTGCGCCCTTTCTTTTAGTATAATGTTTCATCCTGCTAATACGGCTAATCGCTTCGCTTCGCTTTCATTCGTACGATTCGTACGAATGGAATAAAATCTATAATCTACACTAGAGCACACCTTGTTTGCACATTGTATAACTTGCCCTAATGGTATTCGTTCCCGTTCGCTACCGAATCATCGAATGGCCGACGGCCATTTCCCGTATCACGCACAGTATATCATTATTCACACCCTTTTCCTTTAGACATAGAGCCGGCGTTGGTTGCGCTACATGTTTTAGAACCATTTGTGTGGCTGTGTGTGTATGTGTGTTTGTTTTTTTACACATTTGCTTACTGTTATTATTGCCTGTTTTTTCGTAGCTAATCGCTTTGAAGTCTTCCACCAATATCTGCAAGTTATTGTTGATAAATGACCGATAGCTACATACGAACTGATTGGATTAATTTGCTACTAATTGGCGTTAGGACGCTAGCTAAACTCATCGTGATATAGTATGAACGGTTAATGCACAATACAACCGTGCTTTTTGGAAAACAAAAGCGACAAATGTACGTACAAATGAGTTCTTCATGAGAAAAAACAAACTACAACATAGAAACAAAAATATAGCATCTGCAGTGGGAATGCATTCTTTGAACAGTATTACAAAACAGATTGCTTTTCGCAGTATAAAACCAGTAGAAGCTGATAAAACATACAGAAACATGTTCAATAAAGCGTTCCATAAATTAAGTAAATATAAACTAATATAGCAAAACATAATGCCTCGCAACATGCCCCATTTCATATTGTCTCTTGTGTTAAACTTGCTAATAATTTTGTGCCGAAAAGGTTAAGCCGCAGGGTCGAAAGCGAATTTTGGAAAACTACCGGAAAACGATTGACAGGGTGGGGAACAACAAACGGTAATGTTAACAAACGATCTCAGCACTGACGCCCTTTATCGTTTCGGAACTAAAATGTACACAGCCAGCCTTGCACACGAGCGTCCAGACGTAAGGGATGAAGAACTCTTCCGGCGCGTCCTCCTCGACGTACTTGAATTTAAGGTCGGGAAATTTCTGGCGAAAAGGAGAATATCATTAAGACGGCTACTTGCTGCTTAAACTGTTGTAAAAGTAATGTTTAGTGTAGTGAACATACCCGCAAACGATCGCTTGACCATTGGCTCGCACCTTTCGAAATCACTTCCAGCACTTCAGTGACACCAAGCTCTCCACGTTGCTCTTGCACTCGTTGCAGTCGGGAGGAAAAGAATCCAACCACCTAAGGATAGTGCATAGTTTAATCGCTCTGTAACATACAAATGCGATCTATCCTTACCATGTCTATGTTCTGTATGATATCCTGAAATGCCGAATGACTTCGGAAGGCCTCGAAGACGTTGCGTTTGTACAGCAAAGTGTACACCAGATTAGGACAGTACACTAACTGATGCGACAAACAGGAATTTAGAATCTCCAGCACCATACGTAACACCTCCTCTAGTACGGACAAATCTTGCAGCTGTAACAGTAAAGAAAGGAGATTGATTATTTTAACAATAAATATTTATTCGACGCACGCGCTACACTTACCATATCTTCGGACGTTAATCCACCGCCGATCGGGATGGATACGTCCGGTTCACCGTTTGGACCATTGGGTTGCTTTAGCTGCTGGTCTAGCCGTGCATGCTTCTTCGCTAAAGTTTCGAACAGACTCACCAATCGCTGAGCTACGTACGGATGGAGCGATTGAAATTGGCCGGACATGTTGGCCAACGCTGCGAGACAGTTGGTGTGCAAGTATTTATCCCTCATCTTTAGCATGTTATACTGGATCGTTCTGATAACGACCAATATCAGCAATCCACCGAGAGAGATCTCGCTAATCGAACGCTCCGTGTACCAGGTAATGTTTTTCAACATCTATAGAACAAGTTTAATATTTATAGAAACTAGCAACATCAATTGATTCCGACACTTACAATCTGATGTACGCTTTTGTTAAAGTTGTCATCTTCGCTAAGAATAAGCAGCACTATCAGCGACATGTAAATGTGGTGTGAAGTACTGTCCGGTGCGTTGTAAAGGGTTTGCAGGATTGGAATAACCTTAAAATCGGGCATGAAAAACGTTTGCTTACAAAAGGATCGAATTTAACAAAGCGTTTTGTGTCACTTACAAGCTGCTGAAGGTTCTGTTGTGCCATCACATACTTTTGGAATCTTTGGTTTCGGTAAAGCAGCAGATAGAGCAGCAAGGTTGCCTGATCGATAGTTACTATTCGGCACAGGGTGTTGTACAAGGAGGAAAAGTCTATTTTAAATGTTGCCGGATCCTCTTTTGGAGAATCTAAATGGGAGAAATGGAATGGAAGAAATTAAAACATTAAGTTTTAGTAAATAAAAAAATACGTTTTTCCCCTACTTTACCTTGTGAATCGGAACATCCAAACAAACTAATCCGATACGGATTATCTTTTGTGGCGTGGTGATTGGTTAGGATAAGAATCAGCAGCAAGCTTTGATTAGCCAACGGGTAGTGCTCCCGGAAGGCGGTCGGAAGATCGTGTGCGGTCAGTATGTCCGGTTGTTTGCGGGTGAACGTTAATATTGACCAAAGTGATTCGGCGATACCGAACACAAACGAACCGCCCGTCCCGAAACCGAACATCGTCTGGGGCGCTTGACTCATGCGGCTTAGAAAATGCAACAGCGCACTCATAAGAGTGTTGGCATGCTGGCAACGATAGATCGTTCGGTAAATGGTTGATTTCTCCATCGTTTGCTGCGAGAACAGGCTCACCGAGAGCAAAATGATCATGCAGTTTACCGCCTCCAGATGAAGGTGATATGTGAATTCTCTGTGAAAGACAAACATACAGTGTAAGAATGAAACGCACAAAATCGCAAGACCAGTGTCAAATAGCATACTTGACCGGTATGACGACAATAATGTTAACCAGTGCCTCAAGAAATGTTTCAAATTTCGTGCCATCGACCAGCTTTGCAACGGCTGCCTTCGTTTCCTCTACCGCACGAACGTCTATTGGAATGGCCGTACTCGTGCCGGCCGAATGTGTTTCGTTTGATGTTGAATCAATATCTGCCGCTTGGACCGGCAATGCTTCAAAGTGCTGCAATAGCTGATACTCCGAACCCGTTTCGATCATGTACTTGACCAAACATCGGATGATGAATAGCGCATTAAATGCGTGCCATATGTGAACGTTGCTAAAATAAAAATAGCATAATGAAATCACTCTTTGCCGGCGTATAGCATTGCGTTATTTACTCACCTTTCGGTATCGGACAGTGTAAGCAGCTCAGAAACCTTCAGCAGAAATACGTTTATCAATGAGCCAAAGTTGCCGGTGTGTAGATTGTGGCTGATAAAGCTCTGGCAAAGCGATTCTAGACGCGAATCGAGACTTAACTGTTCCTGGCTGAAAATCACAACATAACGATGACAAGCAGGTGCACTTTATGGAGCAAACATAACAAACTTACCTGTTCGTCGGTAGATTGATGTGATATTGAAGGAAGTTGTTCCAAAAATCATCATCGTATGCAGGGACGTGCGTTTTGCCGACGAACCGCTGCAGATACTCGTTCTCTGTGAGGTCCACCTGGCGACTCACGTTCATACCCATCCTGTTGTACGGGCAAATCGGTTTCGGCTAGCACGATTTACTCTCCCCCAAACACAATTACACACTGCACGGTCGTATTTTAGTTAGTTTTACAAGCAGAAAAGCCTTATTTCCTATACAAGCACATTGAAAAGTGCCAGCGAAGAAAGTTGCTAGTAAATAAGTTGTCTATTTATTGCATCCACAAAAGTGACACGACGGAGATTTTCATCTGACAGCTGTTAACGTCAACAAAACCGGATGACAGTAAAGCACCAAGCACACATTGGAAAGGTGAGCTCATCGTGTCGAACGTGGCGCGTTGGTGTAATTGTGCAGTGAAATTCTAGCCCTAGCTAATATTCGAATCTATTTATTTCAACAAAACAACTTACACCATGACGGTGCCAAATCGTCGAAGTCGTAGAACTACAAATGGTTTCGCTAGAAAGAATATTAAAAGCACTCGAAAGCAAGAACGTGCTCCATATTTGAATATTTGGAAAATGATGAGCCGGGCTGAGAAGAAGCTCTTTCTTACGAGTTGGCAACAGCCGCAGGAAAAGCCACTTAGCAAAGAAGCTACAAATCGTATGCTCCTATTCATCTGGGCCCTTCAAGCGCATATTTGTTGTTAAAATAAAAAAGGCCGTTACAAATTCAAGCTACCATTTTGACATTTGTTGTACGTTCCAAACGTAAACAAACCCTTTGGTGCCCAAATTTGTCGCATTGTTTACCGGTAAACAGCTATTCGCGTTTAGAAAAATTTGTGCACATTTAGCAAATCGAATGGAAGGAAAAACTCGTGAAGTATGTCGCTTGTGCCTCAGCGGTTCCTCATTACTGGATGTATTTTGTGAAACGGATCTAAATTGCTTGATAGCAACACTGCTTTCAATCACGGTACGTTTTGTTTGAACTCCCATACGACTGATGAATTTGTTACTGATCTTTTTGTTTTCTAGATAACAAAATCCGATCACCACTCATCCAAAGTGTGCCAAGAATGCCATGCAATACTGCGTGATTTCAGAAACTATCGAGAACGATGCCTGGAAGTATAGCATTTTTTCACCAACCACTCCCAAGATCCCGTGCAGAATGATTCGACAGTGGAGGCAGCTTGTCTCCAAAACCCACAACAGAGTAGTAATGATAAGGACCCTATAGCAGCAAAAGAAGACTCAAACACCGTACCAATCGGCTCATCGAAACGATTTCTAGCAATCGTAACATCCTCCAAGGGTAAAAAGCGATACATTTACGACTGCAAGCAATCGTATCAGAAGCAGCTTGTTGAGTGTGATATTTGTCACAAAAGCTTGCCCAAAACGCGCCTGGAAGGTCATCGAAATGTTCATCTTGGACTAAAGCCTCTGAAATGTGAGCGAGGATGTGAGCAGAGTTTTCACTGCAAACAGCTTCTGTTGCACNTACCAATCGGCTCATCGAAACGATTTCTAGCAATCGTAACATCCTCCAAGGGTAAAAAGCGATACATTTACGACTGCAAGCAATCGTATCAGAAGCAGCTTGTTGAGTGTGATATTTGTCACAAAAGCTTGCCCAAAACGCGCCTGGAAGGTCATCGAAATGTTCATCTTGGACTAAAGCCTCTGAAATGTGAGCGAGGATGTGAGCAGAGTTTTCACTGCAAACAGCTTCTGTTGCACCATTATCGAAATGTGCATAATGGAGAAACATACTGTTGCGATGTGTGTGGAAAGGTGTTGCGTTCGAAGCGCAGCCTCGGATACCATAAGAAGGACAGCCATGGAGAGAAGAAGTATCCTTGCAACTTTTGCAATCAATTATTTGTTTCCAAGTAAGTAAGGAATGGTCTTCCCTTTTACTTATTCTAATCATCCACATTATTCTAATCGTCCTCTCTCAGTTCTCGTCTGAATCAACATCTTAAGTATCACCGAGGGGAGCGCAAATATCCTTGCAAGCTTTGCGAATATTCGTTCTATTCGAGCAATGATTTGAAGAAACACTTAACTACCCATCGTTCACGCTAATTTACTCCAGGTAAATTATACGATCATTGAATGTTTTTGATAGTGATACAATTTGATCACGAGAAGAATAGTGTTATTAACATTGTATTCATCAAACCAATGATTCCTTCCAGAATGGTCTCAAAGATTTTGCACGGTTAGCAGCAATAGCAACACCGTAAGTAGCAGCTTTAGAAACATTATCATTGTAATCAACCGCAACCGGCGACAACCATTCTCAGTGGTCCACAAATCACACGAACATGTTCATCTTTGAACCGATTAGAACGTCGTTAGTCATCTTGTTGACCTATATAAACAAATACCGGTCTTAGGTCGTGTGATAAGCATAGCCCTAAGGAACCCTGACCGAACATACACCAGCCCACAACACTATCGATGCTGTATGCCATTGAATATTTTCGGTGCCAGAACCATCACTGTTGAATTCCTAACATAGTGGTGACTGAAATTGTTATTTGTGCGTTGATTTCGTTCACTTGATTGCTATTATGACGCCAATGGTTGCGGGTATCGCGATCAATCTGTGTTTTTATGTTTCCTTTCTATTGGAAACGGAAATAGACAGGGATTTTCTTATCGCCAGCAATTCTTATCCCTTGCTCTTTGCAATTGTTAATTTCCTTCTTCCAAAACGATCACATTCTCTCTCTCTCTCTGGCTTAACGACCTACTCGGTCATGCCGGCCATCAAATGGCTTACTAGACTATTAGATACCACGTAGTTGCTTAGTCAGTGCTCACTACGGGGGGACGGTCCGAATGGGATTTGAACCCGGTCCGGTCGTGTTAGGGACTAGCGCCGTTTCCAAATACACCACCGAGCCGCCCTATCACATTAATCATCTTGATTATAAACGGAGAAAAAAGTGTTCATAAACGATTAATTTGATGTACACAGGGAAGTGATTTAAAATTATGCGCACTGATGACATTGGCCAATATCTCTGCCTATGTTCATGTTATCCTTACACACAATTATTTAACAAATGTGTTCTAACGATGAAATGCTTACCGTGTAAGAATGAATACGTTTCGGTCACTCGCGACACTACTGATCCACAGCACTAGGAACGCGAACCAAAATTACTCAATCCAGCCTCAACAACAGCCTGCCCGTCATGGCCAACAAAACCAAACGTTCGAATAAAAAAAAGCAATTAAGATTACACGAAAAAACAAGGGTTGAGGGCATGTCCCGTTGCGCTCATCGACAATTTCGTAATCCTCCACAAAACCCGCCCGATAACCAATCTGGTGACGGTTGACTAAACACTGGTCAAACGGTCAAGTGGGATGCTGTTTTTTATTTGTTTTGTTCGGTTTACACCATTCTGCTGCCGAAGAACGATTCGATTTCGGCTTTTTCTCTCCGGAATCCGCTTACTGATTAGCATTCCTTCGGGGCCGAATTTTCCCATTGCCCCAGAAGCTTCCCGTCGATGGTGATTTGTCGCGTACGAGGTTGCGTTCAAAGTAAGTGATCGCTAAGACTGCTCAGTAACGAATTTGGTGTCGTAGCACGATCACACATTCTTCTAAACGCGGGCAAGTTGTCTGGGTCTGGTTTTGGTGATATTCTATTCCGTTGGTGAGGTTCTGGAAATGGGGCAACTTACAAATGCCTTTTCCAGCCGACTGCCTTTGTCGGTGGTGCTGTGTTCTTGGTGTCTGGTTTTGGTGGGATTCCAGCTAATAGTTCCGTCAGTAATGGCCATTGAAAAGTTGTGTTATGAAGAGGAAAAGTATGTGTGATCGAATCCAATTCAATTTGTTCATAAGCGTGTTGTGTTCTTACTTTTCCTTTGTTTGCCTGTTACAGAGTGCCTAAGGTGGTGGAAAGCAAAAGCCAAACCATCAAGTACGGTGAAGGAACGTACTACTGCATGTTTAGCGAGCACAATATGCGCATTCCGATCATGGTTGATGCGTTAAGTTGTTCGGTGAGTTCGAATCATGCTCTCCGCTGTGAAAAGAAACTTCGTTGAACAGTTCCGTCCCTTTGCAGATAGACTACGATGTGCGACAGAAACGTGCCTGTTGCGAAGGATACCATGCAGTTGGGGACGAGTGTTTACCATCCTGTCGATTGAAGTGCATCTTTGGCGAGTGTGTTGCACCGGATACGTGTGATTGCTACAGTGGCTATAAGAAGGTGAACGATCATCGGTAATGTGATCAACAGTAAAACGATCTTGTGTTCCGAATTGTAATGCGGGATGTTGCTTTTTTCTTTTCTAACTGCTTTACAGCTGTGAACCAGTTTGCGAAGTAGCGTGTGAAAATGGTCAATGTGTTGCCCCAAATGTGTGCCTTTGTGATGCCGGTTTCGAGCGCGATGCCTCGAGTGGATCCTGTCGCCCAAAGTGTGATCGTACATGTCGGTTCGGGCGATGTATCGATGATGTCTGCGAGTGTGACGAGGGCTACCGACCGGATCCGGATGATGGGAATGCTTGCGTTCCACACTGCACGCAAGTGTGTCAGCATGGCGTTTGCGTACTGCCCAATGTGTGTCAGTGTGAGGCAGGTTAGGTGTACCGGAGGGAGTTAGTTGGGTAGATCGTACAATGCTTAATGATCGCTCTATTGCATTGCTTTCTATTTCAGGGTACACACTTTCAATGCAATCTAATTTCACCTGTGAACCCGTCTGTCCTGAAGGATGTGCCAATGGTAACTGTATCGCACCGCATCAGTGTGCCTGCCATGAGGGATACGAACTGGATGATAGTAATCACTGTGTTCCGGTGTGCTTAAAACCTTGCCAGGGTGGTCAATGCATTGCTCCGGGTAAATGTAGCTGTGGAGAAGGATACGGTCCAGCTGAGAATGATGAGTCGGTGTGTATGCCAAGCTGTTCCGAACCGTGCGTAAATGGGGACTGTGTTGCACCAAACACATGTCTATGCCATAGGAACTTTCGTCCACAGGATGACCAGTCGCCTAACGTTTGTGTTCCCGAATGTCGCAACGGATGTGTAAACGGGGTGTGCAGCGGTGCTGGACTTTGTGAATGTGCCGAAGGATTGCTGTACAACGAAACGATCGGGCTATGTGAACCGTTCTGTAACAAGTCCTGCGAGAATGGTGTTTGCATCGGTGGTAATCAATGCCAATGTCGGGAAGGTTATCAGTTGGATCAAAAGATGGGCAGTAAGTGTGTGCCACACTGTTCGAAGCCGTGTGTGCATGGAATTTGCGTCGCACCGGATGTTTGTGATTGTAAAAAAGGTTGGTAGAATGGCAGGTGGCTTGGGTGGATCTAGAGTCCATGATTTGAACTACATTACCTTTATACTTTCCAGGCTACATCAAGAGTGAGAACAGTAGGAATGTATGTGAACCTAAATGCTCGAAAGGTTGCTCCAATGGACGATGCGTTGCACCAGATCACTGCGAATGCCTTAAGGGTTACATTGCAACTACAAGCTGTAAGTAAGCACGATCGTCATCATCTCCTGTGTCCTATCAAGACATTTACATCCATGTTTCTTACTATCCAACAGCAATAAATTCCAAATCTTCCATCTGCACACCGTACTGCAAGAACAAGTGTGTTAACGCTTACTGCATCCGGCCGAACGTGTGCCAATGTCTGGCCGGGCATCGTTTTGCAGAGAACAGTACGAGCGTTTGCGAGCCGATCTGCGAGGATAGTTTGGTGGACTGCTCTAATGGACGCTGTACGCAGCCCAACGTTTGTGAGTGCAACGAAGGTTACACGCTTGCCATCCGCAACGGTCGTATGCTGTGTGAAGCGGTAACCTGTGGGGAACATTGCGTCAACGGATACTGTGTGGAGGAGGGCCGTTGCGAATGCCATCCGGGCTATCGTCCCTCACAGCAGTTCCATTCGATCTGTGAACCTACGTGTGACGGTGGTTGTGAGAATGGAGCCTGCATAGCACCGAACACCTGCGTGTGTAATGCGGGATTCGTACGAGCTCCGGAAAGTGATCGTTGCGAGGCAAGCTGTGATCCGAATGTGGTCGATTGCTATAATGGAGTGTGTCTCGGTTCGAACCAATGCCAGTGCCTGGAGGGATATTACTTGCGCGTTCCAATGAACGGTGGACCAGCTGAATGTGTTCCGGTGTGCGGGAATGGATGTGCTAATGGTCGGTGTCTAGCACCGAACGAGTGTCTCTGCAACGATGGTTACGAGTATCGGGTAGAGTCGGATCAGTGCGAACCTGTGTGCGTGCCTGCGTGTGTGAATGGCATTTGCATTGCACCGAACGTGTGCCAATGTTTCGAAGGGTATGCCCCGTTGGAAGATCCTGCGTCACTGGAGGAGTCAACGCACGAGTGTACCCCGTACTGCGATCCATACGTCGTGAATTGCACCTTCGGTATTTGTGGTGGTCCGAATGTTTGCCGATGCTTTGATGATTTCTATTCCACCACTGATGCGCTTGGGAGACAAACGTGTGAGCTAATGCCAGAACCGGTCGAGTGTGGTAAGGACGTCATCATCTATGAGGTGGAAAATGTCTCACGTGGATGTGTTTGTGAGGAGCCAAAAGCTTGTCCTGCTCCGAGTTGTCCAGAGATCCAGCCTCCTGTTTGCAATGTAACGTGTCCTCCATCTTCTCCTCCACCAACTCCATGTCCCAAGGTAGTATGTCCTACGCTTCCTCCAACTAAACCGACTACTAAAGCCCCGGCAGTTGTTCCGGTAACTTGCCCACCGGTACAATCCTGTCCAGATGTGAACTGTCCAACTGTGGCACCTCTAGAATGTACCACGACACCAACACCAGAGCCAATCTGTGACGAACTGTACGTGCAGTGTGTGCATGGAGATTGTATCGAGAATAATGTTTGCTCTTGCCACACGGGTTATCAGCTAGCTGTTGGACCTGAATCGATAGTGTACTGTCAGCCTGTGTGTAGTGGTGATTGTACCAACGGAATCTGCACCGAACCGAATGTTTGCGTCTGTCTACCGGGATACGTCGAAACGTTCGAAGGCCAGTGTGAACCGTACTGTGAGGAACCGTGCGGGAAGGGATCGTACTGTGCAGAGCCGAACGTTTGTCAATGCCAGAAAGGATTAATTTCCGATAAGGATGGCAACTGTGAGCATCCGTGCAAGCCTGGTTGTGTGAATGGTGAATGCATTGATGGACGTTGCTTCTGCGAGGCGGGAAGCATACTTCGAAATGGACACATCTGCGTCAAGGCACAGGTGGAAATGGAAAATCTGTTCATTCGAAGCCGCTTCGCAGATGATGATGATGAGGACGAGGAAGAAGATGAACACGAACAGGACGAGCTTACTGAAGAACCTTTGAACTGTCCCGATGGATTCCGAACAGTACTGGCGACGGGTGAATGTATCTGCGATTCTGGAACTATTGCTGCGGATGGGACCTGTATCAGCATGAGTACGGCAAACGAGGTAAAGCTGCTTGATCTGGACATGCAGCGAATGGTGGTAGAACGGGAACAGGAGATAGTTGAGGTAACCAATGAAAACATCACACAGCCAGAATCGGTCCAACCGACCGAGTCAAGTCTCTTATCAGCAATTGATCGTGATCACTGGATCATTATAGCAGCAATCATCTGTACATCAATGTTGATCATTTTAGCGTCTGTTTTTGTATGCAAATACATTCGGAAGAGAAACTCAATCGAAACAGATATACATTAGCAGCTGACCGATGTAACGATCAGGTATGTTTGGATAAATAGTGCACAGTAGTCTACACGGTATTGATTGATTTATTTTTCCTTATTTGCAGTATTCATCCCATCATCATTCGCCATTGGATCGCTGTAGTAGGCTGCAATTCTAGGTTTATTTATTAAAATTGTCACAAAAAGCAAAATAAAAATAGTTTGCTTGTGTTTATAGTGAATCTTGTGCATTAGGTTACAATCGAGGGGCAAGAAAATGAGAAAAAGGATGACATTCCAGAAGAAAAGGGTAAGGTATTTTCGGGAGGGAAATAATTCTAATTTATTCCATCTAATTTGTATTCATGTAATTAAAACCAAAATCTTTGCTAAATTACTACTAACTAATCGTACTAAACTACGGAGTGGTAGTCACTTCCTAGGAAGCAACAATGGTTCACATATGTACAGAGGCAAAAATGGAAAACCGATGCGTGTCTCGCCTAGTGTCCAAGGTAACGTCCCGTGTGCCTGTAAGGAGCGTATGCGAATTTCGTATGCAAAGCTTACCGTACGTTGGTTCGCTTGTTTTGCAAGATCCCCAAGCCGGTGGTTGTTTCAGATGGTTTCAATTTCGAGATTCAATTTTGTGAGCTCGTTCGTCTTGGAGTCCGGCTTCGGCATGAAGTAGACACAGTTTTCCTTGCTCTCTGTAGGGAAGAGAACGACCAGATTGTAATCATTATAATCGGTGGTACGGTTGGCAGTGTCGCGCTTGCTGGCCCTGCTGCTGGTCGACTTTCGACGCCGCTGTACATTACCGAGCTTGCCGACGTGATAGTCCTTCTGACGGTTACGCACGATCATCTTCACCACTAGCACGGCTACGATCAGTGCGACGGCGGCGATCACCGGGATGAAATAATGTATGTAGGACATCTTGTAATAATCGCCACCGGAGTTGCTGTGGAGCAGAGGGAGCGTGATTGAGATGGCTCGTTTGATGGTATTCTCTCGCCACGTTTCTTCCTACCTTTGTTCATGCATCTGTTGAATGACGCTCAGCTCGCGATGGCACAGCAATGGATCGTCCGGATCCTGATAGTACCCATCCAGGCAGCTACATTCGTTCGGTCCCACGCAAACACCATTGGTACAGCCTTCTTCACCGCATACCGGTTCGCACACATTGTTCGAACCGTTCACCATTTCGTACCCATCGTGACAGCGACACAGGTCGGGCGCTGCACAGTAACCTCGGACACACTCTTCGCTACACACAGGACCACATACGAACGGTTCGACGAGTGCATGCCGTATGAGACATTCGCACGTATCGTTACCAATGCAGCGACCCATTTCGCATGGTCGCGCACAGTACGGTTCGCACCGGAACGTGTTATTACTTTCGTGATAGAATCCTTCCACACAACGACACTCGCCCTGCTCACACCAACCGTTCGTGCATTCCCGTTCGCATGTTAGCTGTCGTAGACGAGCCGCTCGTTCGTCTGGAGTTTCCTCCTTTACGCAGATGCTGCTACTGTCCTCGGCCAGGATATATCCGGCACGGCAGGCACACCGTTCCGGACCGATGCAATCCCCATTGATGCAAGCAGCCGTACAGATCGGATTACAGAGATGGTTATTCTCGGCATTCATCTCATAACCCTCCCAACAGTGACAGCGATCGTTTCCGGCGCACGTTCCATTGATGCAGGGTCGCTCACATACTGGCTGACAGTCGTACGGATCCAGCTCGGTTGCCTTGTAGCCCAGCATGCAGAAACACTGATCACCATGGCAATCGCCATTCCGACACCGACCGCGACACCGTTCGTACGCTTCCCGCAACAGTTCCTCCTCCGATCGGCAATGGCTTTGGCTGCCGTCAACAAACACAAACCCGGACTTACACTCACACTGATCGGGCCGCACGCAAGTTCCATTCCGGCACGGTTCCATGCACACCGCCTTGCAGCTGAGCGTGTTCCCTTCCGGATGGCCGTAACCATCATTGCACCGACACTCACCCGCCCGACACTTCCCATTCCGGCAGCTTCGACGACACTCGGCCATCCGTTCCTGGGCCAAACGTTGGCGCGTGAGTTCTTCCACCGATTCGCATCGCGTTTGGTTCGTATCGACAAACGTGTAGCCTTCGTCACACTGGCACACATTCGGCCGGATGCACCGTCCATTAATACAACCGGCACTGCTGTAGTCGTAGTCCTCGCCACAGATCGGTTCACACACGGACACATTGTCCAGCGACAGCCGGTAGCCATCGTGGCAGAAACATTCGCCACCGTTGCAATCACCGTACGTGCAGCCATTGGGGCAGGTTTTCTCACAATGACCATCGGTCGGATGCTTAACGTAGCCCTCGTCGCAGATACATTCGGCACCGCGGCATTGGCCATTGATACACTTCATCCGGCACAAATCATTCGGATGGATGCACGTATTCTCCTCGTCCGTTACGTACCCTGAATAAGAGATAAAAAGTATAAAAATTAGAGACAGGTTCGAATAATCCGCACAAATAGATATAAAACAATCATCAATTGGTATTAATTTCCACAGAAAAGTAAGATCTTACTGGATTGAAAAAAGATTTGACACTTAATTCGTTTGAAAGACACTAAAATTACTCCAATACGAATACGACCGGGAATGGGGTCCTGATGAGATTTGGTCTCAGTCTTCCTATTTGAAGACCTGCGCTACTATCACCTTTACCATCGGGTCACTCTGCAGGACGTTGGCTAACTTTTAATACAAACAACACAACCACTCAAGCACTCAGTAACTCAGCAAATTCTCTCTAATCATGCAACTAATCCACCCTTAAGCCATGCACTATTAATAATTTTATAACAAAGATCAACTGCACCCAAAACTCACCTTCATTGCATTCGCACTGTTCCGGTGCCACACAGCGCCCATTGATGCACTCCATCTCGCACACCGGCAAACAATCGAAGAGTGCATTAATGTCGGTATAATTGTACCCCGGCAAACAGGTGCATGCGTTCGGTCCGGTACAGATCGCATTAATACAGTCCGTCTCGCAGATCGGTTCACAATCCCCATCGATCAACCGATAGCCACGATCGCACACGCACACATTCGGCTCCACACAGTGTCCGAGGGTGCACCGTTCGCACAGCGGTATGCACTCGTCACCGATCTTGCCGTACTGTGCGTGACAGATGCAAACACCGGGCGCAATACAATCCCCATTGGCACAGCTTCCATTGCACACCGGCTCACAGGCGAACGGGGAGCTGCTGTTATCGTTCGAATATCCTGGAAAACATTCGCACAGGTCCGGCCCAACGCAGGTCCCATTCTGGCAGGGTTCGGAACATACCGGACGGCACCCATCACCGTCCTCCACATAACCTTCCGGACAGCGAGGTGGCGGTGTAGTCGGTAGAACACATTGACCGTACGGCGAAAGTGTAAAACCCACCCCACACAGACACTCATCCGGTGCGACACATTGCCCATTAAGACAACCGCCGTCACAGACCGGCCTGCACGAACGTAGGCCATCGAGTTCCTGCAGCTCGTAACCGTCGTAACATTGGCAGGCATCCGGTAGCGTGCAGTACCCGTTCGCACAGTTGTTACACTCGGCCACACACGTGCCATTGTCGGCCCGGGTATACCCGGTATGGCACTGGCAGTAGCCCGGCCTCGTGCAGATACCATTATCACAGTCGCTGCAGTGCGGAATGCATCTGTTTGGGTAGAAGTGAAGAAGAGTGTGCGAACAAGAGTGATAAGCACATGATGCACACAGTAAATGGGGAAGGAAGTGCAAAATATCTTCAACCTCGGTGCCTCGGTGTCACTTCCTGCTTCCATGGTTTGGGTGAAAGACGAGATTACTTACCGATGGTTTGACAGCTTCTCGTACCCATCGTTGCAGGTGCAGACATCCGGTGCAGTACATTTCGCATTCTCGCATGGTAGTGAGCAGATCGGCAGACAGCGCAACTTGACGCGCTTGTATCCCTTGCAGCATGGTTGATCGATCACCGTCACGCGCTTTCCATTCTTAATCTCCACTCGTGTTTTGCTGTCGATGGGATCATCAAACGTACAGTAGGGTTCGTTACTTATCACACTTGCTGTTGCGGTTTGGCAGAGTCGTCCAAGGCACTTACACGTTCGTTTTGGAGCAGGCGGCATCAACGGTTGCGGTGGAAAGCATTGCCAGAAGCAATCCCGACACGATGATCTTCAGATACAGCATTGTTGCCACGCTGCGGTTCGATGACTTGGTCTACACTTTCAATCACACAAAACACTCTCGCGGGATTCCCTCGCAAACGGTACGAGAGACGGAGGTTTGAAGAAGAAGCTACCAAAGAACGCGTCCTGTGCGGTTCCTGCTCGTCAACCGACTGAGAAACCGACAATCGACGTATTGTGTCCCGGGTTTTAAAACGCGTTCCTCCCCGAAAGGGTTCTGGACCTCCGCCAACGCTTCGCCCGTCTCCACCACCCCTGCCTGACGATCCCAATCGAACGGAATCGGCAGACGATCGCCGAAGTCGTCGAAATTTGTCGCCCGATGCTGCCGAAATGATTTATTCCGCACGGTCGGTCTACCAAACGGGCAATGCAGCGAGACGCCCTGCTACCGGACGTCACCCGGGATCCGGCACGTCGAACTAACGAGCTGGGCGAGAAACTTATCAGAATGCTGAAGCCGTCGTGTTTGCCGCCACTTCGAGCACTTCCTCCTGCACTGGGCACAGAATAATGAGCACACATACGAGCGCGAGAGGGAGACGAGCAGAAACTAAAAATATAATCTTTCTTGATGCGGTTCGCTCTTTTTTTTTCCTTGTTTCGTTCCTTCCATGTTGTTCGTTCCTTCTCGTGCTGTACGATCGTAAGACGATCGTGTTGCATATGGAGAAAAGATCTGGCCGTGCCTGGAAGTGCGTTGCTGCGCTGAGGCCGAAGAGAGAAACAAAACAAATATGTTGCCCTCGTCCCAACGCCGTCTACCGTCCAGATTCCTTCCGCAAACACACCGCCAGCGCACGCAAAGTGCGGATTGCAATTGTAAATGCAGCGCACGCACCGTGCAATCGGGGCCCTTTGGGGGGGATCGCTTCCCGTGATGGAGAGTGTCACTGGCAGCGCCATTACCATCAAAGGAACAATCGAACTGTTCTGGCAAATGCCCCGGGACTCTGGCAATCGGACTTAATGGGTCGTTCTAATGGGTGTTTGACCGCGCTGGGTGGCAGGGTGGGAGATGAAAGAAAAAGGAAAGCGCAACATACTCTCACCCAAAAAAGGGTTGGTAAGGTGTGCGCTATTGTGTGCGTAATGTTTTTGTATGTTGTGCATTAGAGAGCGTGTATTTGTATGTAAATATTGCGAGCATGAACCATGCAGCAATGTGGTCCGGTTGTTGAGAACCGTCGTCGTCTTGTTCATCCGTCCCTTAAAGTGTTGGATGGATGCTTGGAAGTACCATTTGAAACCCGCATGTGGTCGTTTGCTTTAACACCATTCCGATAAGAAATCTCACACTTCGGGAAAGCGTACATGACACTGCCTCTTAACGCTTTGCGGTTATGATTCATTTTCCGATCGTGTGTGGAGAGTTTGTGCTGCTTGGGAGTTTGGGACTGTTTATAAATAATGGTTTTATGCGCTGGTGGCGAAGATGAAACAAGCAACAGCGCGATCGGAAGGCTCGAGTGGAGAAGCCATCTGGAAATTGGAATGGGGATTTAAGACCATTAGACGGATCGTTTGTATCGATATCATGGAGGAGATGTTTAATGTCGAAGGAACAGTTTAATAAAAAATAAACCACTTACTTTTTGTTACAAGAATAAACATATCTTTTAACCAGAAATTGTTAGTTAGTTACTCAAATAGTATTATAATTCCAAAATTACTCCTAATTTCCCCAAATATTTTTTTCTTTATGTTTATCAAGTTCCTTCTCAGTATTCTCTCCCAACATCATAATTCTTTCGTGTTTACATACAAACAAGATTAAAAACGCATAACAATTCAATTAAATTGCCTTTCATTAATCATTACATACATTTTTATTAATGTTTCTTGTTTGTTTTTCGCATTTTTACACTACCGACTCCTGCGATAAGCGCTATCAAATAAAGCAATGGCGTAGCGTGCAGTGTGCGAAATCGTAGACTACGCTTTAACGAGGAATTCCGTTTGCAAACGAAGCTAAATGGCAAACGTTATCTGTACTTGCGTGGTGCGATTGTTTTGTATTCTTTTTTTTTCTTGCTTTATGATTTGACTCCATCGAAGCGTTTGATGCATGCTTGGCTTCCCTTGAGCGAACGATCCTTCACGTATCCTGCGTTGCAGAGGCACATGTTCGGTCCGGAGCAGACACCATTAGGGCAACCGTTGGAACAGTGAGGTATGCAACTAGATCAAAGGAATGCAAGAAAAAGGAGACTCGATAACGGATCGGATTGGCACAAAGAGTTTCCTGTAACTTCAGAAAGATACTCACTGGAATGGGTTGGCTTCGTCGAGCATATAACCTCGGTTACAGCTGCATACGTTCGGTCCAGTACACTCCCCATTGAGACAGGGACGATCGCAGGTAGCGGAGCATTGATCACCGATCTTCTGATATCCTGGCTTACAGTAGCACGTTTCCGGTGCGGTACAAACACCGTGGAAGCAACCACTAGAACATAATTATGCAACCACTTGAATCTTCTTCTTTTTTTTGAGGGGGGAGCAAATTTCTACTCACTTCGTGCACACTGGTTCACAGCCAGTTTCCGACTTCTCATAACCCGGTTCACACTGGCATACGCCCGGTGCAACGCAGCGCCCATTCTGGCAACCTCCTTCACAGTGTGGAACACATTTCAGCTTCGGATCGAACGAATGTCCCTCACTGCACACACAACGCTCCACGTCCACACAGCGACCCGCATCACCGCAGCCTCCGGTACATATGGGTAAACAAAGTTTTCCGCTGGTGCGCTCCAGCTCGTAACCCGCGTGGCAGCGACATTCAGCCGTTCCGATCACACACTCTCCATGTTCACATCCTATCGGACAGGTTGGGACGCAACGGCCCTGGACATTCCGGACAAAGTCGGGATAGCACTCACAAGTGTTCGGACCAACGCACAGACCATTTAGACATGGTTCTTCGCAGACGGGTTCGCACTTGCGGAAGTTGTGGACGTTACGCTCATATCCGGGACAGCAAACCTGGATCCGGCTTAAGGAAGGATTTGACTTTCAAGAAATGGAACATGAGTTTGACAAAGCAATTCTTAGGTCGTCAATTCTTAAACCGTCTTACCCCATTGCCTTGCGGTACATCTCCCCGTGGGTTGTACTTCAACAGCGACACAGTGGGCACCTCCTCAAAGCACACGCCAGCCGGTATTTGTCCCTTAGTTTTGTTCATGAACCGATCCAGCGCACTAATCGATTCGTTCGAACGGTGCAAATTCATCGTAGTCACATTCGGGCGCGCCGGTTCCATCTCTATGAAACTCTCGTTCACGAACGTAGGAAAGTGGGAAGCTATCTGAACATCGCTTCCACCTTTGCGCCACGTTTTCACACCCTCCTGTCCGGGTGCGAGCCCAAACTGGCACACCAAAGCCAACCCAACCAGCAGGCACCACTTAACGCCTTCCATGCTGCTGAATGTTACGTTTGCAACACAACACTTTAGAATCTTTTTCACAAGCTCCAACAAGCTTCAACTCTTGCCACACGGAAGGTTCCGGGAGGATTAAAGCGACTGACGACTGGCTTCTCAGCGAATTCTAATGACGCTTGTTACGAGATGATATCGTACGGAGGCATTGGGCGAGTGTGGGCGACAGAGTAATATAATGTGATTGGCTGTCCGATTCTAAGGTCCGTTTCGTGGTGGGATTTCAAGTGCTCTCGGGAGCCTAAGCTACAGCACACGTACACATTCTCATAGCAAGTTCTCGGACAAGTTTGACGCATTGTGACATGATGACACGTTTTAATGCAAAAAAGACGAATGGAAGAATTCCATCGAATGGGACGTGTGAAGAAGTGTACAGTAAAAAGGGAAGATTAATGGGTTCGTATAGAAATTCATACTTCACTTGATTATTCAATCAATTCAAAAGAATAAACCAGTAGCTGTGAATATTGCTCATGAGGATGTCTCACGTTATCAGATGATTAGCCTCAAACCGAAGAAATAACTCAAACCGTACAAAGTCAAAACAAGTTTATTACTTTAATAAAATTACTCGAATTAAACGCTAAGCCTACGTCAGTGCTATCGGTTTGGAGTAGCTGTCGTCCTTCACGTCCAGCTGCACCGGTTGCTTATCGGGCTGGGCCGTTCCATTCGCCACTTCCGCCAACGGTGGGTACTGTATTTCGTCATAGATATGCTCCAGGCTGTACTTTCTGGGCGGTTGCTTTTGATTGATGGAAAAGTTGTAATTGTACGGGGACGCTTTGGCCCGATGAATGAAGCTATTGTTCGCCGGTACGTCGTAGTGCTCTGTAAGGAATTGTGGCGTGTGAGATCGATGGAAGATGATCGCATTCTGCTGCAGCGAGCTGTAACTCACCAATGTCTCCATTTCGCTGCATCTTGGGCTTTACTCTCGTGTACGTAACGTGTGGTAGATCTGGTAGCGGATCGGACGAACGATTGGAATCACCGTTTGGACCCGTTTGGACACTCTCGTCCACAATCTTCACTGGTGCCGATGCGCCGGGTGCAGGTTTCGCAAGCGTTTTCCTATTCAAGCGCTTCATGTAGAAAACCACCGATAGCAGCAATGCTAGCGTGATGAGCAAACAGGAGATCGTCACGAACGCCTGTCGATCGTTGGCCTCACTGTGTGGCGTACCTTCGCCGGAGATGTCCACCAGTACAGGATGGTTTTCCGACTCCAAGTACACGAGCTGTGTGTCCGTTTCGTTCGTGGTGTCGTTCGATGGGGAAGATAATTCTTCTTCCTCGTGGGACGTGTTGTTGATCGTGGTAGGATCGTCAATCCGCTTCACCGCCGTATCGATGAAGGTGATCTCGACGCGCGA
>STHB01000003.1:8832908-8856777 GCA_018908115.1 Anopheles rivulorum
TCGCCACTCGATTGCATCACTCACGATGTTCACATTTAGTTGCTCTCTCTCCCCCACGATACGTTCGCTCATGGCATTCGGTGGCCCACATTCGGTGGATTTGGTGGAACTCTTTGCACTTGCCTTTTAATTGCCCCGTCTGCAGCGCGCCACTCTAGCGGGCCGGGACCGGGAGATAAAAATGCGTTCGTGTTGTTAAGATTTGTTCGCTAGGCAGTCGCACTTTGCATTGCGCACATGACTGATTCGACAAGTACCAGCGCTCGTGGGAAAGGGGGGTGGGGTTGGTTTCAAGTGTGTTGAGAAACGAATTTTTCGTTGCTCGTGATCGCATGCGATCAGACGAACGATCGCGAGGTTTCGTGAAGAAGCATGTTACGGCAGCCGAAAGTTCTGAGTGAAAATAGGGTGGCGAATGCAAGTGATTGAATGAGAAGTTTCTTCATAATTAGGGTTGAGTCTTAATTTATTTACATCTGTAAATTGTTATATCCATATTATCAAAGTTCATTTCATAACAGAAAAATAACTTCATTGGAGTCATAAGAAGTCTTATGATTCGCAATATGGTTTGTTAGTCAGTTTGATTTAAGAAGCGATCAACATCAATGCTTGACATAGTAAATTCTCTTGATCAAGAAAATTAGTAATTAGAACATAATTTGCTTGAAGTTTACTTGATTACGAAAATTCATATTTTCAAGATAATTTACTTGATAATAAAATATAGAGCATAAATTTTCTTGATCAAGCACATTTTTAATTTCAAGATCGTGTGCTCAACAAACTAAATATGCTTGATCAAGCAAATTAGCTTGAAATCACAATCCAATACAGTCGCAATGTATTAAGTATCTCAATCAACCTCCTCTGAGTCACTGCTCACAACGACGTCTAATGGATTGAATTTCCAAGGTAATTGAATTTCGGTGCGCTTAAGCTGCACAACTGCCACAATGAAACTGTTTGTCATTGGCGCAATTGAGGCTGATTTATGTTCCGCGTGCTCCACACGCAAGACGCTTAATCACACATGCACGTTATGCAAGTGCTCACTAGCTCCACAGCTTCTTAACCTCCTAGGTGGTTGCTTTCATTCGAAACACACAAAAAAAAAAACTGTACCAAACGTCATCCACTTCGCCCGGACATTACCCGTGTTCCTTTCCGTACTGCCAGCGGTATCAAATTTATGACCGATTTTCAGCCACCATTTAGCTGTCTCGACCCGGTCAACCCCATACTGGACATATTGGGCCCTTTCTACGCTCGTTAGTGTCCGACCACCGTGTATCCGTGCGTAGCGATCCCATTGAATGCTGTCGAACGACAGTGTAGCTCATCAATCATAGTGATGGCGTGATTGGAAAAATGACACTCACCTTCGGACAGGTTGAGTGCGGGAAAAATTAGATGTTACAAAAAAAAAACAGCCCAGTCAGCTGTTATGCAACATCAGCAGGCGTCTACCAATGTCGGCGCTGCGACGGGAAAATCTGCCACTACTTGCCTGCCAAAGAACAGTTAAAAAATGCGGAAACATCCCATCGGGAGCACAGCCCAGTTTTTGGAAGTGACTAGCAGCTGTTATTATCGTCTTCGTTACCTGAAGGGCTGCACTATTAGTGAAAAAGAAGCACTGAACCCATAACCGTACCAACAACAGCCTCCAGAGTTGATTACGGGGATGTAGAAAGACAACAACAAAAAAAAACAACCCAACCCCGAATGGCTTGCATCCCAACTCGAACCTCGTAAATGGCCGGCACACAATTGACGGTTCCCCCTGGCTGCCGGTCAGTTGTGGCTATTTTGTAGCAAAACAGCACAACAAACTACTGCCGCTCCATGTCCGGCGCTTTCCGTCTCACCTGAACCAATTGTTCGAGCTGGGGAGGTCGCCAAAGCAAATGCACCACGTACTCGCACCAGCCAGAAAACGGGCGAAGGTCCACAACCACCACAGCCGCCGGTCGTTTTCGCCCAAGGCAAAGGTGTTATTTTATTGCCATTGCCTTGCCGGGGAGGTTGGATTTTCCGCGCCCAGCCAGTGCCGCGTAGGGTGGACTAAGTGCGGTTCACACAGCAAATTACGATCCATTACATTATCCAATTAATAAGTGCGGCTATTGACACCTGGGAGGGAAATTGACAGTGAACCTTCGTGGTGTGCTTTGTTCAGCAAGGAAAGACATAATCGCTCGTTTAATGAATTTATCGTTAGGTGATTTCGTCTTTTCCTTTTGTCTAAATATCTTGTAAGAGACCTTGTAAGAGGTAGTTCCAGGTAATTATGTGTTTGAAAACTTGCGACTAGATTACCTCTCGTATCGATAGCACACATTGTCACCTTGCAAAGAACACACTCGGGATGTGATCAGTAGCACCAGAAGTGCCAACACGGCTCCACACTGCACTGTATTGTTGCTGAGATGATACTTCATGATTTCTTCACCCTTAGATACATCCACATAGTTAAGCACCAACCACCATCACTGTAGCTTAAGCCGTTCGTTGGGCAATTTTTTCGAAAACTATTCCCACAAAACTCCAATTCTCCAATAATTTCTTTCACTTCTCGTACACAAAAAAAAAAACGGAACACACTACCGACGGCGATCACGTTCTTAATCCCGTTTCGCATCGGTCAGAAGTCAACGGAACACTGATAGCGTGCGACAGATCCGGCTGACCGCTTCCTCGAACCATCCACACAATCGCCGAGGATCGTCAACATCTTGCCGCGGAAATTGTGAACGAGATGAAGTGCACGATCAAATTCAATTTAGCGCTCCCATCTCGGGCTCGATGCGGTCGTCCCTTCGCACCGGACGGCCGGATTTGGGTTTGCATTTGTCATCGTCGCATAAGGCGTGCAGCGTATGCACTTGATCTTGGCCGTTTGCTGGTCCGTTGCACTGGCCGCTAAAGGGATGTTAGCCTGCGTGCTGGGTCGATGTCACGCACGCAGGTCAGCATGGATGCGTGCGCTTGTTGTTGGTGTTGTGAGGTCTGAAAGTGGGCAAGCGGTCGGTCTGTGCAGTGGCCTTTGGAAGTCTATATTTATCCGAAGCGGACGAGTTCGGAGCAGAAAAAAAAACACTAGGTTTCTGTGTTGATGCGTGAAACGCTTACTATAAGTGACAGATTTTAATTGGACGATGGTTGTCATTCTGAAACAAATATAAAATAAAGGTTCATTTTTAGTTAAGAGTTTTCTTTACGTTTTCTATTAAGATAAGTCGCTGGATGTCACATGTCAGCTATCCCAAAAAACATTCCCTCTTCAGTTCGTTCAAAGTGATCTAAATGATTAAACGTCTCGTAGAAATTCGTCTGTCATGCTTCTTCTCGCTGTCGCTTCTATTGCAACGCACCCTTCGCAGCAGCGTTGCCATCCCACTTAAGGAAACCGCATCGTAAGGAAACAGCATCGCCATCGAAAACAAAACACCCAACCGCATCAGCTCAATTGAGGCAAATTGTCGGCCCTCGCGCACCAACCTGCCACCGCACAACATGGCCAAAGTTGACTGGCCCTGTAAGTTCCGATTTCCTGGATGCAGCGACCGGCACGACAATGAACTTGACGAGTCATTTTGGATCGTGGTTCATTGCGAAAGCAGAATGATTTTTTCTTTTATTATTACTTATTAACTTATGAGCTAACACTAGCTTCCGAGCGGACGTGGCGACGTTGCGCCACACTAAAATTGTTCCACGGGCTTTTGGCTCATCGGGTGCATATCGGTGTGTCACCTGCACTACACGCCTGCGGCCTCTATCTTAGCTGATGATGGTGCGCTAGCGCACCGATCAGGGAGGAAATCGTCAGCACCAGCCAGCTGGTTAGCTGCAGCTCGACCGCAACATTGTAGAACCCGCCGAACACTTGCAGATTGGCCGTCTCGATGCTGTGCTTGCAGTAGTCACCGTCGTAGATCCAGCCGACGTACTCGTTGTTGCGCAGATTTTCATTCCGCAGCCATTCCTCGAGCGGTCGGAAAAATTCGCGCAGCGCCGACCCGTCCAGCCGGCCTTCGCCGATCACCTCCTGCAGGATCTGCTGCCACGGCTGGGAAGCGCCACGTTCCATCAGTTTTCTGAATGGGAGCAAGAAAGAGAGAGAGAGAGAGAGAGAAAGAGAACCGATCGACCGATCGTTAAATAGGGGCTGCGATACATTTGCACTGATATGTATGGTGAGTGTGGCTTGTAAATTAAATTTGCAACGTTGCTGATCGCAGCTAATCTGATCTGCCGGTGGACAAAAGGGTCGAGCACTGCTTAAAAGCCACCCGCCTAATGGCAGCAGGATAAAAGAAGTCGAAACATTGCTGTTCATTAAGATGGTAGCGAGCGAATTCTGTACGATCGGCTGCCTTTTTGCACGGGCAGTCAGCACACTTGTTACGCTTATTCTTCATGCACAATATCTTATCCCATCTCCCCTTGTTGCGGCACGAACACCTGCAGCGATGCACATGCACACGTACGAGTGCGAGCGTTAAGTGACCACCAGCCCGACACTTAATACTGCAGCGAGTTGCATGTGAGTTGGCTGGTGACGGTACGCATTACGCAACCGGCACATTTTGCTGCTGGTTGCTGATGCTCTTGGTTCCTTGCGTTCCCAGCGGGTGCAAATCAAACGTCAAAAACCACAATTACCCCCGGTGCAGCAATGGATCATCAGCAACGGCGAGGACTGCTTTCGCTTTCTATGTCAAGTGTTTTACCTGACACGAAGAATTATCGGCCAATTCCTGTGTGAGTAGCGGCTAAGTGAGCGGGTGGATTAAGAGATTCTTGTAAAGTGTGCTGTTGAAAGTAATATTAAACATTTAAACCAATTACTAATACGGTGGAATTGAATACTTTGTGGAATTGAAACGCTTGTCGCGGTTACATCGTTGCCTAATCAATAACTTATCTTCGTACAACTTAAGCACACGGCTAATGTCACTTGGCCAGCCGGGATTATGGCGTTACTTCCCCATTTGCGTGACCTTATTATCGGTGGGCCGATTCGAATTACCTAAAGCAAACCCGAATGCTCGAGTGTCGCGGTGAATGTGAGACTAACATATATGTTCCTCGTCAAACGTCCACACTGACCAGTTTTTCGGCCAGTTGATGTAACGATCGAGACGCATGGATCGACTCTCGTGATGATTTAGTTCACTCCACGCGCCAAAGCAAGGTTTGATGTAATAAGTGGTAAACTAAAACACTGGCTGGATGGTTTAACGAGGCCAGCCCGTGCTAGCCCCAATTTCTTCAAACGTCAGCTACGTCAGTAATCAGTGACATTTCCACGGCGCTATCATTATGAATTCGATTTTTCGAGGGAAAAGTTGTCCATTTAATTTTAATCCCTTCTATCCACTGTGCTCCATTAAGGTCCGCTGTGATGGAAAGTGATGAATTAGTTGCAACTCACTTGAGAATGTTACCGGCCGCCGGTTGGCGATAGATGTCACACTTATGCAACGGTTTGGTGGGATCCTGCGGAACGTACTGACCCGAGGCGGTGCACAGGGCACGGTAGATCTGGAACTGCAGCACATTGGAGAAGAAGTATCTGGAAGCAATAGGGGAGAAAGAGGGAATTATAATTAGTCATATTACATGGACCACAAAAACCTCCCACTAGATCACCTCGTACGCCATGAGACAAATGGTTCATGTTGGTGATCTTGGTCGACGATAAGTAGCTACGGTGTTGTCTAATGTTTCTTGTTTCTTAAGCATGTGTTTTTTTTCCCTTCATCGCTAGTCTATTGTGCGTTACAATGCTGACCGAACTCGATAGCACGAATCGATCCACCACGATTGGGATGCTGGGATGAATGGTGGCAACAAAGCCGCAGCCCAATCAGACACATAAGGCAAATAATGTTTCGCCCCAAAAAAGTAAACACCGCCCCTTGCGGACCAAACGGTGCACATTCACTGGAACGGTGAAGTTCGGGGCATTGCACAATGCTGCATGCTATGCATGGCTATGCTGGGCTGGAGTGCACCGAAAGGCGCCAGGTAGGCCGCTCATTGTATTGCGGTGGATTGTTTTCGAGGGTTTTTAAGATCTTCAACATGTTGTTTTGTTTGAATACATTCCTGCAACACCGTACCGGGAAAGGGAAGCTTTTGAATGGCCTACATTAGGTACAGGTTGAAATTGAACTGCTTGCTGAAATCGGCTCTCAAAGTGTCGACAATACGAAAGAGTCAATAATTTAATTGCTGTGCGAGTAAGTGATAATATCGCTTATTAGCGTTTAAAACGATGGAACTCGATTATTTGGAGCACGAGTAACAATTAATTCTTTCGGAAACGTTCGTCGCTTCGCGATCGTTCAACTCGTACGATCAGCAAACACGGTTGCTTCATTTACCATTGACCAACAGAACTGTCGCACGTTTGCATCGATGTGTTGCTGATTGATTGCGGTTTACCACACATTCCTTCGGTTTCCACCTTGAACTGTGACTTAATGCACCAGTTACCCCCTGCTAATGCTAATGGGCGCTCGCCACGGGTGTTAAGATCCTTTCATCGCCCACCAACACGCTCCGTTGGGCTTATGCTGATTGATAATTCTGATCAATCAATTCCAACCGCTGAACCGAGCGTAGCGATAGCCTTGATTGATAGATGCCGGTAGAGTTTGCAGCAAAAAGCCCGGTAGCACAGCACCATCGGTCGGTTACGATCTCAATCGGCAGCATTCAGCTGGACTCCTTTATGGGACTCGACTTTTCCTCACCCTCTGCACACTGGTCGCTTTTCATCGTTGGGCTGATTTTGTGTAGGATTATTTTCACAAGCGCGATTAGTGCACGAGATTGGGCGATGGAAAGCAAACGGGAACACGGACAAACGATAGAATTGCGGCAAAATAATAACAGACATTGCGGATAGTTCACTTTTACATAATAAATGCTTGCCATTGCTCCCTGTCTCGCGCGTCGGGTACGCTGTCCCGGCGATCGCAATCACCGGGATCATGAGCATAATGCTATGCGGGAGAAAGGAGTATCGGTTTGCACGTTTATTACAGCGTATCGCATAAAGACTTAAAAAGAATCATTAAATCACACCCCTCGTTTAAGGGGTGTACTTATCTTGACGGGCAATAAATGAGGTACTGAGATCTGATCGCTTTTCTTTGCTTTGCATTGGAGAGAAAATAAATTCCTTCTTTGATGCAGGGATTGAATAATGCTTTGCAGCTTTTGCAAATCGTCTCGAAAGATTCCCGTTCAGTAGCGTTTAATGCGTCCCTAATTCCACCTGATCCGCCGAGAAAATGGTAAAAAAGGGGTAGAAAAGAGGTCAACTAATGATCAAAAGGCTTAAAGCAGCACGACGGGGCGGCTCAACCCGGGCTCGTCCAATTCGGCTGGCTGCGCATCGTGCATCCCGGGTTAACCTTGGGTTCGATTTGCAAATGTGACGAAAAGAAATGTCATAAGCGCGGGCACGATGCATCACCGCTGTTCGTGATTTGCTGTTCATTGGATTATGGACTGCAAACGATCATCAATTGTGCCATGGCGACACTGTCTGTTTGGTGTAACATTTGTTCTAAAGTTTTTTTTAAATATTTGTTTAACAGAAACACCTGAAGACTAAGGTAAATCTTGTGTTATACTTAAAGACGAGAAGAAAACAGTTAATTTTTTCATCACCGATTTTTAATGCAATTTATATCAGCTCCACGAGCCGACGAAACTCTAAATATCAAGGCCACGAACGACAAATCTATCCACATTCACTTCAACCATTATTCTAACATATTTTTATCAAATCAGTTCATCTCCTCGAAATAAAATAACCTAACTTCCAAAATGTCGAACGGAGCAATCCCACTTCAATTGGTGCAAATTGTGAATTGTGTAGCTTGTGAAGACTTGTGCTACTCTCCTATCATCCAGAAAGTGGATTGGCAAATCTCGTGCGCAAGAAATCAAATCGCAAGTGAAGAGAAACCAACACGGTTGTCGCATAGAAAAGATGGATTTGACAGTGACATTTTGCTGGTAATTGCTTTCGGTTGCGGCGAGATGTGCATTGCCGCAGACACACGCTTCTTTAGAACTGTCATCGCGCAGACATGAGGGCAAAAACCGAACGGAAAAGGGCTCGTAACGCGTGCTCGGCTGCCGTTCAAAAAGCCTTTCGCTACGGAGCCTTTCTGCCCAGCGCCCTCGTTGATTGACAATTTGTCATGAAGAATTTTGTCGTAATGCGTGCAACGGCATGCATCGGTCATGCGTCAATGAGGCGAGTGCTTGGGGAGTTGTTGTTTTTGTTGTTGTTGTAGTGTGTGCAAATGACGACACGATATGCCGTTCAATAGCAACATCATCATCGTCCGCGCGAATGGTATGATGCTTAATTAGCCGATCCGCTAAACTATGGTCCGAATTTACGTAATAACTCTTTGTCCGGTTTGCATTGCTGGCGGTTTTTTTTTTTTGACGATTGAATTCGTCCCTTTGCCAACATTTGTGGTTGTTTCGATATGTCATCGCTTCTGGGTTGACCCACATTGCCATGCACATCGCTTTTGTCCGCCGGGTGCCCTTCATTTTATGCATCGCACACCTGCGCCGGATTGCCGAACTTGTACCGATGGCGATGAGCGATGTGTCGCGTACCGCAAAACCATCCGTACGCTTTTTTTTCCTCTCTCGTTTTGGTAATACCTTCCTTTTTGTGCGATCTTCATATCGGCATGGTTGTGTTTCAAAATCAAAATAAAGGGTGAAAAAACTTCCCCCCAGAGTAAGTGGAGAAGCATAGCAAACAGTTCAAGGTCGTGTCCCTGTTTTAACTGTTTTCCCTACTGACCAGGTGGCCTGATTTTGGTTTCCCTCCAACAGTGTCCACATTGGCTGCTATTATGCCCGGCTTCCAAACGGCCAAGGGCTTTCACTTTGTACGCGGTGAATCGTGCTTTTCCGCTCACCGGGCCAGAGTTGGAATTATATGTCCGGTGTACCGACGAACGGACACGAATAGCCCGGACAATCGGTTGCGCCATCGCGTTTCGTAGTCGGCCGATCCAATCGATCGATTCGGTGTCTTAGCAACGACCTCAGGCGGAAGATCTATTTCTGGTCCCGAGTTCGCTTGCGGTACGGTCAAACAATTGACGGTTCGTTTATGCACGAACAGTTTCAAAATTCTCCAAGAACCAGCGATGAACAGTTGCTCCTCTAAGATGCAGAATGATAATCGATTGATCATAAATTTTCGACCAGTTTTTCATGCCTTTCCGAGTGATGGTTGCAGTTCAGTTTCATGGTCAGCGATGATCTGTTGCTGATACGATCAATCAGGTTTGACAGACGAGAAGTCTGAGATTATCTTGTACGGCCTTCCGAATAAATATTGAAATAGATTACAAATGAAAAGGAAACGAAAACGTGTGATGTAAATGCAGATTTCTTGAATTTAAAATACTTCAACAACAGGAGCTATTTGAAAGGCAATGAAGCACTATTTTAAACGACAAATACTTTCACACTCACCCGAGCGAACGAGCGTCGTGAGGATGCACTTAGACATCTGCAGACCTTGAATTAATGTAGAAATGCACTTGCGCTACAAACCATTCCAGATCGACTAGCCATTCCTTCTCCTTGTTCAATTAGCTTACTGGTGAGTGGTTCGGCTAAGGTATGTACGATCGATAAACTTGATGATACGCTAAGAAGTGTTCTATCTGAGGACCTTCATGCTAAGCATTCGAGAGCAGCAATAACTTGACCGTTCGCATTAAATCTTTATGTTTACTGAATGTGGGTCACACTGGTGTAAACAAAGCTCGTACAAGAATTAAAATAATAATGTTTACGAGTAGTAAAAATAGCATCCTTTACAAACGCTTAACTCACTCGAGCTCGGCTGCGCTGTGCCCTACAAATCTCTTGTCTCAATATCGTTCACCATTCGTGCTGCGGTTGATGAAATCGTCCGATGTACGAGGTTCCATACCAACCATGATTTATGCCCGTTAATAAACAAGCGATCCTTAATCATATCACACCTCTGCTGGCGCACTGCTGAAGTGCAACGATTGCACTTACCGTGAATGGCGGCGGGATCGAATATTGGTGATCAATTTATTACACCTAGCGCCACCACCCATCGCACCGATTATCAAGCCTTCGCTGCTCTGGAAGCGGCTAAAGGCAATCGCATAATTGTTGCTTCGTGCCTCGCAAAGCGGGACCGCTTGGCAGCCGGCCCTACAGGGGAAGGTTCGTCGCTTATTGGTACGAGGTTTCTTGCACGAAATCGTTTGATTTATTGTTTATTTGCTTGGTGCCTTTCAGCAAGGTGGCACCCCTGGTGATCGATACGGGTGATCAATGGGAATTATGCCGTCCGTACTCGAGGATGCGCCGTTCGTGGAGTTGAAATTGAGCAGCGCTGGCTCAAAAGTGTAAGCCAAACGGTTAGCAACTCAACCGAGCGCAAATCAGGGCACAAAGACTTATGTGCGAGGAGTTGTTGGACNGTTTGGTCCACCAGCTACTGCTGGAAAGGTAGTGTGGTGCCATCTCGCAGGATGTAAGGGATGAGATGGATGGTAGAGAGTGGGGGAGGGGAAGGGGAAGGGAGGTGGGAAACACACGGGAGTTGCGGGGGTATTGGTACGAGGTTTCTTGCACGAAATCGTTTGATTTATTGTTTATTTGCTTGGTGCCTTTCAGCAAGGTGGCACCCCTGGTGATCGATACGGGTGATCAATGGGAATTATGCCGTCCGTACTCGAGGATGCGCCGTTCGTGGAGTTGAAATTGAGCAGCGCTGGCTCAAAAGTGTAAGCCAAACGGTTAGCAACTCAACCGAGCGCAAATCAGGGCACAAAGACTTATGTGCGAGGAGTTGTTGGACGAAAAAAGGTCGATGAAATTCGGTGAAGGTAGCCGCCTGTAGTTCTACCGACAAGTTTTGCGATTGCGAAAAAAAAACGGCATCCAAAACCATTACACCACTCAAATAGCGATCTTTATGCTTGTTGTTGTGCTGGTAAGCCACCACGGTGGATCAGCGTGGAGCAGCTCGCAAATAGTACACCGGTGTGCGGTCTTCATGTGCGCTCCGTGTCATTAGTGCGGTAAACTTGAGCCGCTTCACCTCAGCAGATTTTAAATGGCCGGATGGCCACCCGCTCGCTCAAGGAAATGACCCTATGGCGTGCGCGGGTGCGTGAGGAGTCGCGAAACAGAATGTGCGAGTAAGGAAGCGAACGTAGAAATGTGCTTCACACACGTGCACCAGAATGCGGGCAGCCTCGGTTCGGCATGTCGTTGTGTCCTAAATGGATGCTGCCGTGTGCAAGTGTGTGCAAAAAAACGACTCCTCGTATGCGCGCTCCGATCAGGTAGGACAAGCAAAGCGCTCAGGGTAATTAAATCTCTCAACGCGCGATCGACGAACGATTTGGAGAGCACGATCGAGGGAAGGGTATGTTATGGGGTTTCTCCTTCTCTCTCTCTCTCTCTCTCTCTCTTTCTCTCTATTAAGCGACAGTTGCATTCAGTTTGAAAAATGGTGCGCTTTTTCCATCGCTCCCCACACAAGCAATAAAGTGCAATATTTGCAGGAGATGGAACAGAGTTCGACCCGATTGGTTGACAATGTCGTTAAATTTCTTTACCTTCGCGAAACCTCTTGAGACTGGCGAGCGCTAAGAATGTTGCCCCGTTTAGGTTCAAGTACGTTCGATGATCGACATATGCTTTTCATACAAGTGTGGTGGAACAACGGCAAACCTCCCAACATCCGCGTACTGTGCGCAAACATTTGCCAATGGTCGTAATGTCGCGAGACGCTAGCTAGAAGCGGTCCCGCATGCGTAGGCATAAGAAATGAAGCAAGACGTGCTGCCGATTTTCAATTGCAAAGAACACATACCGTCGTGCGGGGTTCTTTCGTACGCTCGGCAGCCGAAGCCTTTAAGCGGGATCGATCTAAATGTGCGGGTGACAAAATAAAAAAACACACCGTCCGACGGTTAATGTGCGCTTATGCACGACCGTTCGTTCACCGCACTTTGGTATCAATCATATTTTATGTGCTCTCCTAAAGCTGGTAATTATTGGGAATGCAAACATCGGGCAGACCGCGCTGTGTAATTGAAATTCAGTTCTTTCATTGGGTCGTCGATCGTTGCCGCTGCTGCTGGTCAGTTGCTGGATGGTTTCGCGTTTTCGCGAGAAGAATCTTGCAAACACTGCTTGTGACCATCCGATGGTTGCTCGTTGTGCCACGAGCACTTCGTTTCGGTGTAGTCTGCCGTTTGAAGCTAAACACATGCTTCCTTTCTCCTGCAGTCGCGCGATAGTTGCTCCACAATAATTAGGTAATGTGTTCCCTGTTACGTTGCGTCATAAACATGACATTAGACCGTTACGCTTAGCACAAACTGCACTACATTCCTACCAGTATGTAAGTGTAATTGCAAAAGTAAGGAAGAAAGTAAAGTGCAAACCAGTAACGTTGCTTCCAACACAGGAATCCACAAGCATAAAAAAAAAAACATATTTTTTATCAAAATAAAATGCAAATCCCCAACGCTGGACGCGCACTGTTCGGTCGGTAAAATGTTGCGCCCCAAGGCTACCACGAAGATCACGACAACTTAAAACGGGTATCGGGCGCACAATGGCTTAGAGCTGGCCCAACTTCCTGCCAGTGCGCTAGATGCAATTGCTTCGCTTTAGAAGCTGCTCGGTACAATATTTCGTAAAAAAAGGCATTTGGCGGCTTTCGTCATATATTTGCCCGCTGGCCACAATCGGTAGCCGGCGTAATGGTGTTGTACCTGGGACGCTATATTTCGTTTGCCGAAAGAGTAGTAGCACCCGAGCAGTAGCATCATTTTGAGATGCCTTTTTTTTCTTTCTTCTGAAGCTATTTTTTTCGCCTCACTTCTATCGCCATCGTGACTGACCGTGATCCTATCGTCGGGGAAGTGTGTTTCGATGTTGTGTTCGTTCGCGAATAAACTTGCCAAACTCGTGGTCAATCGATGTATTATGAAGTTTCGCTTGGGATGGAAACGATGCTCCCTAGCAGGCTGTTTCGGTGCTGCTGTAGCATGATTTTCCCAGCACCTACCTAGGTTTGCCCAGTGTTGGCTCCTTGCGCTACTGCCGTGTTTGCCATACCGTGATCCGCGTTCGAGCGCGTAAGACATCATAACCTATTTTTTTGTTGCTTTCTATCACCACCAGCACAGGCGACCAGGGAGGGTCCAGAAGGTTGCTTGGAAATTGAGCCGGTTCCAGGTGGAGCTCATTACGTAATACGTACTCCCTTTACGTACGGGTCCATACCGGGTTCAATATACGTTAAAATAAACGCGCTACCATCTACAGCTGGCCGCTTGATGTTAGATAGCTTACGCTGGATTAAAACCGGCAAACACACTACGGAGAATGAAATATTCAATCGTTTTGTACACAACGAAGCTGATCAATTGCCACAGTTTCATTACAATCCTGCAGTCATCGGTTTCATAAGGGTGCCCGGTTTTGTGGTGCAACAAACAAACCCATTTGGCAATAGTTTGCCCCCACCCCCCTCCCCCCTCAGAATGGGACACAATCGATGCGATTGTTTGTCCTTTCGAGCAGATCGGTTAGGAAACTATTTAGCAAATGTCGAATTGTCCCTATCGCGAGCATTATCGTCAACGAACAGTGTGCAGCGCCTTTTTGTGCCAGACTGGTGGGTTTCAAGGCGCGAAAGAGCTGGAAACAAAAGTGTCCCGCTGTATGATTTGTGTTGGCCGGCAAAAAGGGTTGAAATCGGTGGTCGATTTCATTCCACCCGCATGCACACCTGATCGGTTGACGCAGGATCTGATCGGACAATTGCTAACTTTTCTTTTTCTTATTGAATTTGAACGCTTACCAGCTTTTTGCAGTCGCCGCAGCGTATAAACGGCGGGTGTGTATAAATAATTCCCAGCGCAAGAAATAACCCATCCATCGTTGATCGTGTTGACTGGCGCAGAAAAACTGTGTCATTGCTGTTATGCAATCCGCGCGTGTGGTGCTGTTGACCACGGGGAGGAACACATAGGGGCGGACCCCATGTGTGTGTGTGTGTGTGTGTTTGGCGGGCGAGCCTTGCCCACGTCGTAAATTGATATTGTGTGAGATTTATTGCACTTCCGTGGATGTTTTTATCGCTTTTGTGTACCTGACTGCAAAAAAAAGGTGCCATTGATGGATTTTATTTTCTGTACAATTAATTCTATTTTTGGTGAATAAATACTACGTTTTCACATGAAAATAATGCATTGAAAAGGGAATTGAGAGGTATTGCTACCTCATGAAATTATTATATTTTTAAGTATGTCAGCACCAGTGATATCTGTGATAAAGCTATCAGTCTGTTGCTGTTTTGTTATGGCTCAGGTGGCACTTCCAAACGGAAAGGCTACTACCGACCGGAGATGCATAAATAATCAATCATGTGCACTTGCCTGGATGGAATATTAATACGTGTATGCATATGTGAATCTGCTTTCATCACTGCTGCGAGTGAATTTATTTATTTTTGTTTCCTCCACGTTTGACCCAGTGCGGCAGGGAATTGAATTCGGCCGCAACCGACACCGAATCGGTAAAGGAAGTTGACATTCTCGGAAGGCGTTGGACGTACATTCCATTCGGTAGTACTGCTTGCGATGCGATACCTCACGCTGTGGCGGTCGCGCTACCGACCCGACGGGTTCGTCGCTTGCCCGGTGGTGAAATCTTTCAGGTTGAAACTTGATTATAATTTACTTACCGCGAAACCGTACCGATACCGGTGCCGTTTCGCGGTACCGAACAGTTGGCAGATGATGCAATGTCTGTGCATCGCAGCCGATGACAGTGGCATGTTGGAGTAGTATTATATTATACGGTACGGTGCTACCCAGGCATGTATGGTGGCTGTGTCGTACATATGCTTTTGAGGTACGATGGAATGGTTTGGTGGGTTTCTTCTTTTTCGGGACGAGGAATAGCAAACACAAAGTTCGATTCAGTGCATCGGATAAATATACGGTCTGGTGCAGTAGAAGAATGCAATTTATTTCGCCAAACCGTCACTTCTCGCGAACGATCGTAACAATGTGGAGTGGAAGTCGCTGTGTTGCTCCCGATGGTAGAAAAAGACTGGAACTTTTTCGCATATTTTTTACGTTGCTCCACATTGAGGAAGAACCATCTATATCATAATTCCAACAACACAAGTAAAAATAAAAGACTCCTATTTAATTTTTCCTCAAATCAAAACCCTCCAAATGCCGACAAAAAGAAAAACAAAATAGAAACGTTACACAAACGATTTGATCTCTCAGGTCTCTTGATCGCGACTTCACCCAGTGACCTATGGGGTGGGCTAAATGAAGCAACAGATAATTAGCAACAAACTAGCATGCGACTCTTCCACGGGCTCAGTATCTCACATTTGCATTTTCATCTGCCTTATTTTGTCTTGCCCTGTCACAATCCACCGAAAGCGTATTATTATGTACAAAGCGTTTTCGATGAACCGAACCGAACGGCGGTAAACGCGGCAGCATAGGTCGATGAAACAAATAAATCGGTATGCTGTAAAGATACGTGCATTCGCGCAAAGTTTGACGGGATGGTTTGGTCGGGCTGTGGTAAAGAAATTGGCCCCGATACACGATACATCGACTACGCCACCGTACCGGTCGGTTCGCTCCCGTGAGATTCTCTCGGTATTGCTGGTGTGTGCAAAACCGTTCGTTTGTTCATTCCTACATGTACGGTTGAAGATGTTTTGTTTTTGCGAGGGAGGGGAAAGATTAAATCATCGATTCACCCGTTCTACGGCCCGGCAAACGTGTTGCGTTTGCATCGCATCCATGCGAGCGCATCGTAAATCATCGGCGTGAATCGCACCCAAACGTTCATTATCTCGTCCCAAACGCGGATGATGGATGAACTTATCATTGGTAGTAAATTGTAGCAAAATGGCGGTAGGAGACGAGATGCTTTATGGTTTGGCCGTTTGAAATGCGGTGATAAGTATTAAGAACTTAGTTTAAAGTGTGCTTGGAAGAATATTTTACATTTTAAAGGTAAATTGATGATGTTAAGCTACTCCATTTCTCAATATTTGCTGCAAATGGCTGCCGGAAAAACTAACAAAATTTCATAATTCTTAGTCTCATTAGCAAATCATTTCCATTTTAATGATCATTTATGACTTGGTGTTTTTCCCAAAAGAGCATACAACGTTAGCAAATTATGTATATTTGAACTGGTAGTAATTTCCCCCGAAAAAAAATCAACCACACGCCACACGGTTACATCGTAGCTCGTGTATCATTGGTGTACTTTTTGCCTTTGCTCACCAGCTCACCAACAGCACAGCACAGAGGGCGGTTCGTTCGTTTGTAGATTGTATGTTTTGCAAAACGCATCCAAAACCCGCACACGGCAAAACACAGTCACGCCGCTCACGGCACTGCCGTGTGCGTGAGTCGAATGGATGAGAAAAGGCACACCGCGCTGCGATGCCGCATGACGCATAATATCGTTCGCATAAGCATTATCTACCAGAGAGTCGGAAGATCGGCATCGTTGGGGCGAGCAACAACAAATGAAAAAAAAAAACGCAATGTGCATCGATCGGAAAGCGAGTGCTGTCATTTTCGATTATGCTTTCGTCCACCAGCCGGCCACGGTGCACGGATGACACTTGTTTTCTTCGACGCTTCGTTTGGAGTTGGAAATCGTCCCGAAAGGGGCCACGGGTTTTGGGTGGGAATGGGTGACAAGCGGTGACATCATCGGGTTATGACAAGACGTTTTGAGCAATGGTTCAATTGTGGGCCACTTGTGACATGCGAATGTCTGCGCTGATAATGTGGCAAACGATGCGTGGTTGTGATGATGTCTTCTTGAGACAAGCTGTCCAGGACGGGGACGGTCTGGACAGTAATCAAGTCGTAAATTTTTAGAACTCCCAGCAAGCCTGCGTGATTTGTTTGCATTACGGGTTGCATGTGTTGGATGGAAGAGCATAACAAATACTGACACAACTTGACTATTGTAGCAATGAAGAGTTTGTACAGTTTTACGAAACAATTTTCACCCATCAACTTTCAGCTCCAATAAAATGGGAAATAAAACTATCAAAATATTAATAATTGTGAAGCTATTAAAATTAACATTTAATTCCGAATACATCCTATCCAATCAATCATGATAAGGTAAGTAACCTTTCCGAAATCATGTCACTAATTTGTCGCAGGGAGCAACAACATGCAAGCTGTGAAACTACCGAAAACCACACCTTCTCAGTGTCAGATCTCTCTCGAGACAACACGACCATACATTACCGATTCCACGCGCTTAACAAGAGGTTTTGCTGTTTGTTTTGTTTGCCAATTCTCCTTCTGCTGTTGCTGCTGTTTGCATATGACACCACACCGATGCTGTGAGTCATGAGCCAACAAAGGACAATTATCTCACCATTTAATTTTATACCAAACAACACCTTGTTTCTTTGCGCCGTACCACCGGCGGCATTTATCGTTTTTGCTAAAACTGGTGCACCACCGGTCCGGGGTGATCTGATTCCGGAGCAAAGATAACATTGCGACCCTCGACACAGACGGTGCCGGGCCGTATAAGAAACGCGCACCATTTAATGCACGCTTAGTGTAACCCGGGAAAGAACTTCCCAGCATGGGCCGCTACCCGTTCGGTAGCAGCTCACCGGCGAGGTCGTGAAAAGCATGCAAGAAGAACGTGAGGGTTTTTGCTGGTTTCCGTAGTTCTGCCACGGTGGCGGTCACAACCAATCGTCACAGATCATGTGAAACATGTGCCTTTTGGCAAAGCCAAGCATTATCAACTGGCGGTCGTGGTAACGCACGAGAAGGTTCTCCCTCGCCTGGCTGCAGCACGTTTGCTGTTGTGCAACGAACGGCCCAGTGTTCTTTGGGGATTGACGCGCGAGACTACTTTGCCAAATCCGCTTCTGACCTAAGACCTGCCCGGGATTGGTCCGCATGATTTTCAATATTGTTTCTTCTATTAGCCGGCAAAGGTCGCACACGGTGACCGACTTCTCAGCGCAAAAGCATACATACTCGTGCTTATGTTGCGCAGAATTAAAAACGTCCCCCCTCGAAAAAAAAAGAGAGAAAACATTAGATGCCTTCTGTTGTGGCCGAACACACGCATTTGTTCCACAAACAAAACAAAACAAGCGCACAAATATTGCACATCGCCGTGCCGTGCCGTCAAGTGGTGCGGAATTGCGCGATCGCACGGAACAATTCGTCCACCGTGGCACGTGGTTAATTAATTTATGAATGGTCATTGGGGGATGGAGAGGGTGGCCCGGTGGTGTTTAAGATTATGCTTGAGCCGCGCACCATTGAAACCGTATCGCAATCGTGCTCTTAATCTCGGAGCTAATTATGTATCGCATCCAGCAGTGGGTGCATCACATTGTCACGATGCCGCCACTCGTGCGGTGGCGATCACAGTTCAAGGCTGAGAAATGGACGCACACGGGTTGCCGGTCGGTTCACGCTCGCACGATGCCTGATTTATGCTTTGGCGGGTCTGGGAGTCCATTTCACGCCCGTCAACGGGTTTGGACAGCGCGTTATGTTTCGCTACGGGTTGATGCACCGCACCATGCAAGAGATGACAATCAAGGACGGATTTAAGCTAACCTTGAAAGACCTTGCAGCCCGCTATGGGAAAAATGTGAGTGCTGGGACGTACTAAAAGCTTATTGAATGTTGATTTGACGATCTTTACCAACAAAAAATGGGACTTCTAACCAGACGTCACGACAAACATTTATGGTAGGAAATTTATGAGTCCAATGCACTAATCAAGCAAACGAGGCGAGGATCTCTCGTTGTCGTTGGAAAAAAAAAACAATATGCTCGATTATCTATTGTTTCGTTACGACTTCGTTGCTTTGGAGAAGCGTGTTTGAAGGCTCTCACTGTACCGGTATAGATTGCCAAGCAGGTATGTCACATTGTAGATTATTTTCCCTACGGATGACACTGACACTGATGCGTTTCAAATGGAAAGACCCCCAAACCGAAGGTCAGCCCACTTTGGGTCCCAATCAATCTGGCACCAATTAGCCAAATATGTTTGAAATTTTCTCGCCTGCTGCTGGTGTTGCAGTTCATTTACGTACACAACGGCAAGGACGAGTCCTTCCGAAACAAAAAGAACGCAACACCATTGCTAAGTGTCACCTGTCAACGGAACTAATTGCAACGGTAGCAATAAAGCGAACGACATCCTTCACCGTGTGCGTTTAGGTGGAAGCAATTTGCTTGACGAGCATACAATTAAGCTCTCGACATTATTTTTTTTTATTGAAGTTTGTTTGCAAAATCTGGGTCGTCCGAAACAGCTGTCTGTTGAACAATTCTCTACGAAGAAGAAGTTGAGATTTTGCACACACACAAAAATAAACTATGTTTATGGGCACAAACATAACCACTCACACGCCGGATGAATGATCGTAAACAAAAAACACTCGCACACACGCACACACTCACACAACACAGAATTGCAACTTGTGGACGGAAGTGAACTTCCTTAACCGACGGTCACTGAGCAGAAAATTCGCATCTCGCAACAAACTCAACCAACACGATCCCACGTACGTAGTGCGCCGAACAGGACTAGTTCTGCACACTAAAGCGCTCAATTAACTAAACCAACATGGCTGCGGGCGACGCATTTCGCACTATTGTGTGCGGTATTGGTTCAAGGTTTGCTCCCATGCAAAATACCACCAACAATCGACCCCAAACCGGGGCGCGGTTCCCTGCGGTGTCGCGAAACATTGAGCGTACCGATGTGAAGGAGTTGGAAAATCTGATCACTTCTTTGGCAAACTTCCTGGAAATGGTGGTTCCATGCGAGAACCAAACCCCAGACCTCAGAATGCGAAAAGAATTAAGTCATTAGTGTGCAGATATCTGGTTTCACTACCGCTACCGCGATTGTTCCAGTTTCCGTTGGCAATGGCGCCGGAAACAAGACAATGTCGCGCCCTGCTGGATCTTTGGTGGGGTGCCATACACGCGCATCGGTTACGCGTGGAACCGGGTCAGTTTTCCATCTCTCTTCGCTAAAGAAAAAAAAAAACCAACCACTCACAACTGGGTAAAGAGTGTGGGGTCTTAAGCACGTTTTCTCGATCGAGATCCCGACCAACTACGTCACTGACGTGGAGCGCACCATGTTGTTCATTCGTGCCAGTGCCAGAGTAACTCATCTGGTACGATCGCTCAGCTCATGTTTGGCGCTGTTGGGGATGACCTACCCCACAAGTTCGATCGAGCCGGCCGGGGGTTCGTTGTGTGGTGCTCACCGAGCGAGCAATTCAACGCGCCAACGCCGCGTGAGTGCCGCACAATTTTCTCAAGCACCGAACGTGGAGCGGTTTCGGTTTCGTTTGGCGGGGACCGCACCGACGCCCGTTGGCGGGGAGTTTGTTCGACCAATGGCACAGAATGAGGATGAAAGTGAATTTCGTAGTTTTAAGTAGTATAAAAGCGGCGACTTAGCACAAATCAGCATCCAGTTCAGTGTCTGGAACCGCACAGTTGCGCATCGTGGTTTCGCTAACCAGTCCGTCGCTGAGTCGCAATGAAGTTTTTTGTGAGTACAAACGGGCCAAACAAAGTGTATTACAGTTGATGGCGTTCGTGTTCGGCTGCTCTTGAAGTGCAAAGTTCTGCTTGTTTTGGTTACGTTTTTTTGAAGTTCGTGGTGATAAAAAGGACAAACAAATTGTTCAGTGAATTAGGAAGGAATTAGCGAATAAATATTGAGCAGTGCATTACATCTTGCGTACTTACAGCTTAACTTTAAGAACTTAGAGTTTTAAATTTAAGTGATTTGTTCCAGTAATAATTCTACCCTTTGAGGCGGATTTTGTTCGATAAATGTTGTCAAAAATTTCAAACCAAACATCAGAACCTTACACTTCACACACGCAAGCGCTCAGTGTTGCTCATATTCGACCAGAACCGATCGGGATCTTCCATACTAACAGAACGATTCTTTGTTTTTCGGTACGGTTTCTTTTCCTTTTCCGTCCCAACAGATCTGTTTGTCGGCGCTTTTGTTGGTTTCGGCGAATGCCGAATCAGAGCAGAAGAAGTCCGGTGCCGATGGTAAGGCCGCCGTCCCGCTCGAGAAGAAGCTGGACAAACGGGGCCTGCTAAGTCTCGGCTACGGGTACGGCATTAATGGGCTCGATGTGGGCTACATCGGTGGTGGCCATCTCGGTGGTGCGTACCATGAAGGGCACGATCACCATTACGGGCACGGTGTGTACCTCGGTGGGCACACGGACGTCACCAAGACGGTGACGCTCGTGAAGGGTGTCCCGGTACCGTACACGGTCGAGAAGCACGTACCGTACACGGTCGAGAAGCATGTGCCGTACCCGGTGAAGGTACCGGTTCCGCAGCCCTACGAAGTGGTAAAGCACGTCCCCGTGCACGTCAAGGAGTACGTGAAGGTGCCAGTACATGTGCCACAGCCCTATCCGGTGGAAAAGAAGGTACCATACCCGGTGCATGTCCCGGTCGATCGTCCCTACCCCGTGAAGGTGTACGTGCCGCAGCCATATGAGGTGACGAAGCATGTGCCGTACCCGGTGAAGGTGCCAGTCCCGCAACCCTACGAAGTTACCAAGCATGTGCCGGTCCCGGTAAAGGTAGAAGTGCCCGTTCCGGTGCCGTACACCGTCGAGAAGAAGGTGCCAGTTCCGGTGAAGGTTCCTGTTGATCGTCCTTACCCCGTCCATGTGCCAGCCCCGTACCCGGTGGAGGTGGAGAAACCGGTCCCGTACACGGTGGAGAAGCCTGTCCCGTACGAGGTGAAAGTTCCCGTCGATCGTCCCTACCCAGTGCCAGTGGAGAAGCCTGTCCCCTACCCGGTGAAGGTGCCCGTCCCGAAGCCCTACTACGTTGAGAAGCACATCCCGTACACGGTTGAGCGGCCCGTTCCCGTTCCGGTCAAGGTACCGATCGACCGTCCGTATCCCGTCACGGTTGAGAAGCACATCCCGGTGGAGAAGCCGGTACCGGTACCGGTGAAGGTGCCAGTCGCTGTCCCTGTCCCAGTACATCACGACCATCACCATCACCATCTGGAGCATCTGCACGAGCCGCATCATCATCATCATCATGATGTGAGCTACACTAGCTTCAGCGGATACGGACACGATTACAGCTACCACCATTAAGGCGACACTAGCCGAGCCGTGTGGTGGAAGGAATTTTGTAACATAAAGTAGACAGACGGATGGGTATGATGCCCACGGTTCTCATTGCACACCCGTACAGCGTGTTAAGGAGCACCCGGACCGAACTCTCGAAACGGAACGCTTTGTTTCGCTTTAATAGCTATTATCACACATCGAAACGTCACGTATCTTATCACAACCACCGACGCATCAATCACACACTCACTCACTCACTCACTCACCACTCTTCCTAACAAATATCCTTCAAATCTTATACTCAAAGGAAGACCTTACCCTCATACCACCGTCAAAAAGAAAAACACGATTCGATCCGCATTCTTCGTCCGGATCGGAACGGTTGTGCACCGATGTGATAATTGTAAACGTACATGCACTGCCCACTATCTCTATTTCGTTTTTGCTGTTCCGTGCGCGGACGGAACGGTTACGATGCACCGTAACAACAAGAAAAAAATCAACGGCCCACAGCCGGTCAGCCTTTTGGGCAAATGCACACCTGCATGGGTGCTCTGGTCTGCACCTACCGCACGGATGGAGATGCCTGATTTGCTGCTAGCATGTGTACAGTAGATCGCTTGAGTGAGATCGTTTGGATGGGTTGCATCGAACCCAAAATTGGCTTAATTTTGGCTCGTCCTATTGCGCCTCGACCGTATCGAGGTGGATCGCTGCAAAACAACGCTTTTTTTGACATTTTTGTGAGAAAAAATAGCCAAAAAAACATGACTTTTAGAAGAAGGAAAAAAAAACACCCCATTGACACAACCCTCCAACGATCGGCACGGCCAGTTTATGGTGCGGATGCAGGTGTGCATTTGCACCAGGCTTTGCACCGTTGCACCGGGCAAGAATGTACTTTCTTTTTATATTATATTTTTATTGTAAATAAGACGAAAAATAAAAACGAAACAAAGATTGTTGTACAACAAGTATCCAAACGCGCTCTCTCTCGCCAATTGCTGTTTCCCTCTTCCGGATTCTTGTTTTTTTTTCTCTCCTTTGTTTGTAGGTTCCGTTCTCAAAAAAGAACGAGTCAATGGGGCTTTTCGTCGTGAATCGGTTTTTTTTTTCCATTCGCACAGTTCAAGGATTTTCCCATCGTACCAAGCACACGCTCAATGGAAAACCGTCAACCAACCGGCAGCAGCGAGATGACCACTCCAAGGGGCCCCAGCATGACAGTTTAAATGGTCGTAAAACTTCGTAACTCATTCTTTTCCACCTTTGCGGTGGAGGCAAACATAAGAAAGAAGCAGGCACGACGGAAAATATGGGCTCGTCCGAGACATTCGTTATGGATGTAGCGTCGTCGTGCTTTTTTTTTTCGGTGGCAAAGGTTTGTCGCTTCTGCTGTGGTTGATGTCTTTGGTTGTGTGACATACATGGTTTGTTCTTAAAACGGCCTACGAACGTTGTGTGGGCGCTTGAACGATGCGGGAAACGACACGGGAATGATCTCTCTCTCTCTCTCTCTCTCTCTCTCTCTGTGTGTGTGTGTGTGTTTTGTGTGCCTTCCCATTGATTGCTAGATGACGT
>STHB01000003.1:8857297-8943880 GCA_018908115.1 Anopheles rivulorum
TTCATTGTTGTTTGGCTGAGCGAAATGAGCTGGTTTCTCAATTGTAAATTGTATGGCATAATCATTTATTGGCGAGCTGTGTGCAGGCGGGAAGTTTTTTGTTTTGTTTTCTTCTTCATGCAAAAGTGTGTGTATTTTGGGTCGCGAAGAAGGCGAGCCGTGTTGATCTTTACGCGAACGATAAGGAAGTAATATTTATCGTCACAAATTTGTGGGTATAATTTTCTACCCCGCGTTAAAGTGGAGCTCATCGTTTGATTTGTGAGTGGAAATTTAACAATTACGGCACATTTGGCATGGCAAACACTTTAGCAGTTCTCATTGATGGTTGATGTGAAAATGCAGCACCATTTCATTATGCTGTTAAACTTCATTTAATTTTATTTGTTTCATTTAAATAATTTGAAGAAAATTTGCTACATCATTTCATTATGACCATATTAAAACAATCTTTTTTTTTATGTATAATTTATCACCATTAAAACCCATCTCAGCATGATAATGCATCACATTAAGAAGCTAATCGGATAATCCATCCTTACCGTACGACAATGTTTCATAACACGGCGCATAGATGTTTCGCACTTGAGACGTCACCGTCACCGCCAAACCGATCGTTATATCCACTGGCCATTGTGTTTTTATTGTGCCTCATTAATATTAATGTACCCAGTACCCACCCCACGGAAAGGAGGTTTTTCCATCTAACCCAACCAGCCCCAGCTCCTGTTACACAAACGAGCTATAAAATGCACACTGCATTGACCAGGAACACGCTTTTGCTGGTCAACTTTTACTTTCATCTATCCGGGTCTAACGCTGCACCGATGCAATTGTGGCAGGCGACGCTTCAGCACACGAGCTAGCCCACCTTGCACGCCATATACTCATCTAAGAACCTCGTAACCCTCGTTGCCTACCCACCCACCCCACGTCCGGTCACAGCCACCAACTCGGGTTAGAATCCTGTTTTAATTGCCACCATCAGCAGTATCGTACGCGGCGGATCCGCATTGCGATCAATTATTACACATATCTAGGGCATCTAGGGTCGGGGAATGGATCCTTTGTTGACTCGGCTCGCCACTTACAAACAGATCGTGCTGTACGACGTTGACGTTGGAGGTTCGATCGCGATTAAGAATATGCATTTGCTGCCTTGGTCAAGGTCACATCCAGGGCAGCTCGGTTCGACCCGCCGGCGAGCCATATCAGTGCTGGGATGCTGTAACAAGCCAGCCCTGCTGTAACGAGCCATGATCCGCCTGAGAAAACCAAAACCGGACGGATATAATTGGAAGGCCAAATAGTAATGTGCACGGCTTCCCTTTTCCTCAATCCGGTGGGCAGCGCAGAAGCGAAAGGCAGGAACCAATTGAAACTGCCGAAGGAAATTAGCTTCATTTAGGCAGCAGTTTCGCAGTGCTTCCATCTGCGTACAGTAACGTTTGTGTTTACGGTCGTACAATTTTCTTCCCCGTACAACCGAACATTACTGCGGCGTGACCTTCCGTACGCGTTTATGATCGCGCTGGCGTTTGGCTACTTACCGCAGCAGCAACAACCGGCTTGACTTTGACCCACGAGTACCGGAATCGCACCCAGGCAGCACTAACGCGTGGAGTCTGCATGGACCAACACACACAAACAGACATACCGGACAACGGTGCGAAAGTGGCCTTGAAGTGTGGTCGGAAACACCAAACTACCTTTCCCTTTTCTTTTTCACCTTTTCGGCGTTTTTGTTTGTTTTTTTTTTTTGGGGGGGTTGCACATTTGGTTTGCGACGCACAACACGTCTGCGGGAGTGAGCTACGTGCGCATGCGTTACGTCACCATTGATCGATTTTTACGATCGAAATCATTCACAAAAACGTGCCGGTCGACTAAGGTACTGACAGCCGCGACCTTGAGCAGCTCTCTCTCTCCCTCTCTTTCTCTCTCTTTCTCTTTCTCTCTCTCTCTCTCTTCCACGATCATTGCGATCGCCTCAACGCCCTAACGTCTTAATTAATCTTACTGATTTGCCTGATCTTGTCAACGAAACGAAATTAGTGCTTTGTTTCTCGTGTCTCGTCACTCGTGTCACCCCTTTTGAAAATGGTGCACAACCGCCGGCACATTGATTGCTTTCCGTTCCATTTTTTTCTCCCTCGGTCGCAGATTTATGCTTCCCGTCTCTTTCCAGTCTCCATCTCGGGAGGACACTGCACGATTGCTTTATTAGTTACCGATTATTAGCGCTGCGCTACCTCGTTCCATATGCCCTCTGGGGCAGCTGCAGTCATTTGGTAGCGCCGGCAGATAATCAACTGCTGATTGCCGACCTGCGCACCACCAATCGGTAGTAATAATTTTACACACATTTGCACAACTGGACGCGCGACGGCTCCCGGCAGGATGAACGGTTTCGGTGACACGCGGATCGTTGATTAGATATATTTATGGAACAGACATTTTTCTTTGTTGCTGCCTTAGCAAAACCGGAATGCGTTACCGCATGTATGTTGTATTGCGTTAGAAGTCGTTACGGTTTCTGACAAATAATGACAAAAATGACACACGCAAAGCTTTACTAATTAGTGAGCGTCTCTCGAGTCAAGGAAATTAGATTGTCCATAAAACGGATCGGGTATCTTTAAAAAAATTGTAATTAAAAAAATTTATTAAATAGAAACACAAAGTTTCACACCGAAAGGGAAACAAAACAAACAACATTGAACCAGCCCTCAAAAAGCCGTGCCAGCGCGTATTAAAAAGGCAAATGATTAGCTGTGTTCAATGTGTCAATCAACTAATCCCTCGCACATTTCCTTGCCCAGCAACAAATCACCGCGGTATCGAACAAACACCAATATTTGACCTGTCCGCGATCGCGATCAATCCCTGCGAACAAAGTGGGTGTAGAAAAATGGACGGGCACCCCGTCGGCCGATCGTTTTGTTTGCTAGGCGCCGAAACAAGCAAATGAAACAGGAGACTTGCGCGCGCTATCAGCACACGAACCCGGTTATTAGGTCGGACCGGGCCTTTGGCTTCTGCACCTGGTACAGACCGGGTAGGCCTTTTTTTTTTTCTTCTTTTCCTTTCGGTTACATAAATTCTGTACCAAGGGGTTTTCACTTCCAGCCCCCGGAATGGATGCAATTCACGTCACGTTCCTTCGCATCCCGCCGTGGCAGGCGCTGGGGGGATGGGCACGCCAACCTGATTTGAATACAGTGGCCTACCTAGAGTGGTCAATAAAATGTGCGAAAACAAAAAAACACACACCAGCCATGCGTCAAATACGCGCCATTGCATTCGGGTGAATCGACACGTTTTTGCGCGTCGGCGCTTAAATCCTTACTTAAACTTAAAACAGCTCGAAGAATCAAACGGCGCGCCGGGTGAGCCAGCACGACGAACCTCACCGGCACAGAAGAAACGTACGCAAACATTATCTAATATGCAACAGAACAAGTTTCGTTTCTGTTAGTGCGGTACAGTATTCACCGCATGATTGCATGATTATGTTTTACCGGCCGGCTTGGTGCTCGTGCGAAAACGCTCGTGGTCCGTTTATTTCGTTACCCTTCGCGCTCGTTAATTTTCCCACCTGGGACCCTTTTTTGAAGCGCCCAGCCACAAAACCGGGAAACCGGGACGAACGAAGCACATTCATTTAACGAGTGCAGGCTGTAATGCTTCCTTGTTGCGTTCGGGGCACCCGCTGGTGTTGTCTGCCGATAAATAGTCGGTCGGGTGGCCAACTACAAACAAACAAAAAAAAATCAACAACCCACAGAAGCAGGATAAGAAAGCATTTGGCCTGCTGAGGGACGGTTGTTTCGTTTCGTTTTTCCCAGTTTGTAGCTCAAATTTGCTCCCTTTCGGTTACACAAGCAGGGCACGATGTGCGTAATGGAGGTGGCCCACGGCTAATGGAAATGAGTCCACCAGGAACAGTGCGAGTGACGGTGCGTCTGTCGTTTTAAATCTGGATAAACTAAGTCTTTGCGCTCGTTGCGCAACTCGTGGGAAAAGGACGTGGCTAAACAATTGTCCACGACACGAGCGTTTGTCTTTAATGGCAGCACGAGCACATGTTTTGGACGGGTAGAAAAAGGAATTATGTTGCAAATTTAAACCAAAAAACAAAACAAAACAAAAAAACATGCTTCTCTGCATAGTTACACATTAGTTTCTTATGCACCGTGCTGTCAGCTTTGCAATGAAGACATCACAACAGCGCGACGCACTGCCTTTATAAACGCATAACAGCAGCAAATGGCTTTTAATCATTCTGCCTGCACCGGGCATCCCTTTACGCTAGAAGCAGCTTCGAAACAATTTGTTTCTTCGGCATCATTTCATACCACTTTGCCACCGTAACAAGCGCGACCCGTGGCGATAAAGATGCGAGTTACATAAAAAAAATAGCTATACACACCGAATGGTGATCTGAAAGATCAAACCAATTATCGGTTGATTGAGGAGGCTTCAGCGCATTCACCGGCGCAGTGCGCTGGGTAAAGGAATTCGCAATTCTCAAGCCATCTGATTGTGTTTGTTGTTTTTTTTCACTCTTTTTACAGCTCAAACTTGGAGCTGAATGAATAGGATAAGGTACAAAGTGTGAACATTAATGTGCACGATGTGTTTTGATGTATGGCGTGGTGAATGGGGAAAAAAGTGTCAATAATCAGAGACCAATTAAGGATGAAGTCTTGCTTGTTATTTTTAAAATTACTGTACAAATGAAAAATCATAATTCAGATTATTTTAAATTTTCAAGTTATTCTTTAAATATTCCATTCCCATAAAAATATTTAACCCTAACCGCGCGGTAAAGTAAATCGATGCAAAGTATGTAATGACCCAACCAGTTATACCTGCAAACGTTAAACTGAAATGGTAAGCGCAATCATTTCCTCTCTGCGTACGTACGCCTGCGCTGTCTAATTAACATTTTCAAATAAACTTCATCGCTGTCGCTCGCATCAAGCACTGCAAGCGTTCATCAAACCGAACGCACGGTGGAACGCACCGTTTGCCCACCAGAATGAAGCAGTGGAAGCAGCGGTAGAAGAAGAAAAACACATTTTCGCTGCTACGCGACACGATGCGGAATTATGTGTGTTGGCAAACGGGTAATTACTGAGATTGATTTCGTTTGAAACGTTCTGCGATCAGCCCTTGCTGATGCCCACTTCTGCCACCGTATCTGGTCATGTGTGTGTGTGNCGGTTACACAAGCAGGGCACGATGTGCGTAATGGAGGTGGCCCACGGCTAATGGAAATGAGTCCACCAGGAACAGTGCGAGTGACGGTGCGTCTGTCGTTTTAAATCTGGATAAACTAAGTCTTTGCGCTCGTTGCGCAACTCGTGGGAAAAGGACGTGGCTAAACAATTGTCCACGACACGAGCGTTTGTCTTTAATGGCAGCACGAGCACATGTTTTGGACGGGTAGAAAAAGGAATTATGTTGCAAATTTAAACCAAAAAACAAAACAAAACAAAAAAACATGCTTCTCTGCATAGTTACACATTAGTTTCTTATGCACCGTGCTGTCAGCTTTGCAATGAAGACATCACAACAGCGCGACGCACTGCCTTTATAAACGCATAACAGCAGCAAATGGCTTTTAATCATTCTGCCTGCACCGGGCATCCCTTTACGCTAGAAGCAGCTTCGAAACAATTTGTTTCTTCGGCATCATTTCATACCACTTTGCCACCGTAACAAGCGCGACCCGTGGCGATAAAGATGCGAGTTACATAAAAAAAATAGCTATACACACCGAATGGTGATCTGAAAGATCAAACCAATTATCGGTTGATTGAGGAGGCTTCAGCGCATTCACCGGCGCAGTGCGCTGGGTAAAGGAATTCGCAATTCTCAAGCCATCTGATTGTGTTTGTTGTTTTTTTTCACTCTTTTTACAGCTCAAACTTGGAGCTGAATGAATAGGATAAGGTACAAAGTGTGAACATTAATGTGCACGATGTGTTTTGATGTACGGCGTGTTGAATGGAGGAAAAAAGTGTCAATAATCAGAGACCAATTAAGGATGAAGTCTTGCTTGTTATTTTTAAAATTACTGTACAAATGAAAAATCATAATTCAGATTATTTTAAATTTTCAAGTTATTCTTTAAATATTCCATTCCCATAAAAATATTTAACCCTAACCGCGCGGTAAAGTAAATCGATGCAAAGTATGTAATGACCCAACCAGTTATACCTGCAAACGTTAAACTGAAATGGTAAGCGCAATCATTTCCTCTCTGCGTACGTACGCCTGCGCTGTCTAATTAACATTTTCAAATAAACTTCATCGCTGTCGCTCGCATCAAGCACTGCAAGCGTTCATCAAACCGAACGCACGGTGGAACGCACCGTTTGCCCACCAGAATGAAGCAGTGGAAGCAGCGGTAGAAGAAGAAAAACACATTTTCGCTGCTACGCGACACGATGCGGAATTATGTGTGTTGGCAAACGGGTAATTACTGAGATTGATTTCGTTTGAAACGTTCTGCGATCAGCCCTTGCTGATGCCCACTTCTGCCACCGTATCTGGTCATGTGTGTGTGTGCGTGTATGTGCGCCTTCATTTGGTAGCTGAAGGTCTCCGAAAGGTGGCACAATACTAAAGCCGATCGTGCCGGTGTGCGGTGAACGAGCGCACGATGCAATCTTCACCCGTTCGACCCGACGATCTCCGGGGGTTCGTTAATCATAACTCGGTCGCAGCCGACCTGCCCCGGTCGGAATGGGCATAAGACATTATGTATAATAACAGTCACATTAAACGAAAGCAAATTAATTTATTGCAACATACGGGTTGATCGGGTAAGCACCGGTCGGGCCGGTGACAGATCGTGCCAGAGTGACAGCAAGAGCGAACGAATTGTTGCAACCTGACTGACAGGCTAGCAGACTGATTTACTTACTGTCCTGTTTGCTCGTGGAAAATCAAGCAAAGCACTAAAATCCATTGCTTTACATGTGGTGCATTTTGTATGGAAACATGACTAAATCACTAATTATCTTGCCTAAAAATTGTTACAATGTATGAACTACTGCTCACCGTAAAAAGCATACTCCAACGGTTTCCATTTAAAAATGAACCAATAGAAACACGCACGCTGAAATATTTCACTGCTCACTGCATTGTTTGAAACATTTCAAACTCCAGCACGACCAACATTGCCTACCTGCAAGGGCATACTTTCAATCGTTGTTGGCGAAAAATCAGCGCTCAAAACAACCTCCCCCCCATCGGTATCGCTTATCACACAACTCCACTCACTCTCCACAGTTTGCACTCACTCTCGCTCATTAGTTTTCCCCACCCTCGGTGCGAGGGACGCACCGTGCAAGAGATTTTCCACGAGTGACCAACACCCTCCAAACGCACTCTATCTGAGTGTTCTCTTCACAATGGGTAAGAGCAATCAGGTTTTTTTTCCTCCGAACCAAACCCCCTTTTTAACGAGAAGCACGATCATCAGCTATTGTGCACCATACGGTGCCGATCAGCTGATCGTGATGGAGCTCGCTTCTGCTAAGGTACCGAGCTGCGGTCAAGCCACCTTCATCGATCATCGGTGCCCGAGCGGGCTTACATAAGCCCAAGTACGGTCCGCAAACACTACTAACATAGTTATTTTCCCTTTTTTCTCCACGTTCTTTTCATTCTCGCCGTTCGCCGTTACAGCCAGCTTCGTTCACTTTCCACCGATCGAATATGTGTGTGTGTGTATGGGAGTGTGCAAAGCCCGGTTTTCCTTCGCCACCAGCCACCGAAGTGTGGCAGCAAACGAGTTTTGCTTTGTTCTTCCCGTTCACCGTGTACAACGCATTTAAATCGCCACCAGCTGCCCATCATCATCAGCTGGTGTGACGGGTAAAAGGATTCAGCGAATGTGATCCACTGTGGTGGATCTTTCGTTTTGGATTTAAAGATGTTTGCCCTTTACCAAATCGTACCGTAGTGCGGTGTTATTGGATCATTTCTACCAGGGCAAATTGTTATTACATTTCGATGGTTGTTTTTTTCCCCCCCAGCTACGACACCAAATTGCCATCGGACGTATTTTTATCGTCTTCGTGTGAAGCCGGTTTCGTTGGGCCGCCCCATTGCAATTGATTATTTATTGAACTCACGCGTAACGTCCGCGTGGGTTTGGTGTGTTTTTAATTTAGGTGGTACGGTGGTGTTGCTGATAGCTTGTACCTGATACTGCAAGGCTTTTCCCGGACAAACTCGTTCGTCCATCGTATCGTACCACACCCCGCCAAGGCCATCATGATCGGTGGCCAGTGAAAGCAACAAAACTTCCTTTCGTGTTTGGGCGGTGAACTTTTGGTCGTTCTTCGTGGTGCTCCTTTTTTTTAGAAAGGGTTGATTTCAATTTAATTTTGTTGACATTTGAGGCAATGACTGCACGCCACGTCCTTTCATCACGAACGTGTTCATTCACATAAGGGGTTCTTTCTTTTTCCATTTGTTTATAAACATTTAATATGAACGATAGTTTGTGTATCATTTTTTTTAACTAAATAGATTCAAAGCTTTTTCGCCTGCAATTGAACATCCTCTCGCCTACCTGTAAGTCAAATGGTTACCACACTCTTTGTTACGACTTCTCAAAGTCATATAAGCGATTGAGTTTGTTGATAGTTTCGTTTCATTTGGCGTTGGCTTATCGCAATGAATTTAGCTTTCCAGATGTTTTAAGGAATTTTGGATTGTTTTTCTTGGCAATCCTAATAATATCATAAAAATTCCTATAATCTTCAAATATCTAGATCTTGTAGATCTCTAGATCACTAGTTCTCTAGATCTCTAGATCTCTGGATCTTTAGATCTCTAGATCTCTGGATCTTTAGATCTCTAGATCTCTGGATCTCTAGATCCCTTGATCGTTAGATCTCTAGATACCTGAATCTCTATATCTCTAGATCCCTAGATCTCTAGATCTCTAGATCTCTAGATCTCTAGATCCCTAGATCTCTGGATATCTAGATCTTTGGCTATCTAGATCTCTGGATATCTAGATCTCTGGATATCTAGATCTCTAGATCTCTAGATCCCTAGATCTCTAGATCTCTAGATCTCTGGAGCCCTGGATTTGAAGATCATATGCATAACAGAGTCTGATATATAGTTCCAGGTTTTCCAAGACTTTGTTCGTGTCCTGCTAAAGTTCAGATTGTTCCAAGAATTCGTGTAGCAGATAGACCGTTTCGTTAATGCCATGGTCTGGTACTAAATTCTGGTAGAATTGAATTTCACGATGTTTTCCCTGTGTATCTTTTAGCAATTGCATTCAGCTTTTAAATTATTTCTCTATTAAACGCTTATTGTTTACAATATTTTGAGTTTTTTCTGTCCAAATAAAGGAGGATTTCTGATTTCATGTACTTATATTTCATTAGTGAGTCATGCATAAAATTTTTATACATCTTTCTGGTTTTAGATTTCGAATTGGCTGTTGTGCTGCAAGTGCGTGTAAATATCTTTCCTTATAATGCAAGTTAACAAGAATAAATGCTCTATCACAACACATAATTAGCTGCGGCCGTCCATTTTCCTATTTCTACACCGACAAATAGAAACAAAAAACACTCAACACGCACCCACAGCGTCGTGTTTGTGTTGATATGACGGCCGTACTGCAACGTCAGGTGCTATTTATTACACACGGCAACATAAAGCACCAGTGCTTTAGAGACACTTAGAAAACGAAAGAAAACACCCATAAACCTCCGTCATCCGGATTGCCCGATCACTGCGAGAAAAAAAAGTAAAAAAAGTCTTTTGGCTTCCAAAGACAAAAAAGTCTCCACCCCCACCGAAGTGTGTGTACACACACACATGTGGGTGTGTTTTTATATGAATGCACAGGAGAGAGTAAAATGCCAATAAATTAATTTCCCACTAACCGCGGTCAAACCGCGGTTCCGCCACGACGCGACGGCAACAACAACAAAAAAAGACGATCGACGAACGATGATGCCCCACGGCGGTGGATCGCTGTGCTCGATGGTTTCGGGATGGCGATCGTACCATGAAATGTTTGTCTCATTAGCTAACAAGTTGCGCGTCAAGGGTGTTGTGCGAATAATATTTCGTCTAGTTGAGTCGAGTGGATCTGTATTTGATTTTCACGTTTTTCACGATCGGAGATCCACAAACGGTAGAACGGTGCACTTTCCATTGCGATGATCTTTTTTTTTTCTCTCGCTTTGACTATTTCCGTTCGGCCGGCGGCTGTTGAAAACACCGGACGTGTTGCCATTGCCTTGCTTCCGTTTTCCGGCATGAGCAGGGTAGCCTTCGCATGGTTCGTGCGAGAAGTGAAAAGATCGCGCATCCTTCTCAGTTTGGAGTGGCCTCCAGCGGGCAGGAAAATATTTCAATAGGAAAAATATAAATAAATACAACAAACAAAAATTATATCAGATCAAGCCACCGAGGCTGATCGTAAACAAACTCTTGCAACGATGGTGGGATGATGCACCAACCAACAAAATAACAACATTTAATTGGATTAATACACATTATGTGTAAAAACGTGCATGAAATTAGCGCACGCAGACCTGGGGCCTGGTATGGCACAACATAGTACGGCACGAGTCAGTGAATCACATAAACGAATGACTCTCCGAGCACACAAACACAGCACACGGTGCGAGCAAAAACTGTGGCAATCCCGGACAGTGTGCCACCGAGAAGGCTCCACAAAACCGTCTGTAAATGTGGTGGCACCACAACCATCCCCATACGAAAACAGATGCCGAATGCTCCCATTTGGATGATGGTGGCAACGTACCGTCCATATGCATAGGTGTACATCAGCTTTGTCGGTACGGGAGACTGCAAATGGTAAGGGGGAGATGCTAGGGTGATAGGGAGTATGACGCTTTCGCATAAAATCTGCCTGCTAACCTGTAAGGTCGCCACAATGTACTGTTTTTTTTGCCTCCCCTTTTACGGAAAGAAACAGTTTTCACCCATCTGTGGCGTTCTTCTGTGCGCATACTGGAGCGATTGTTTTCGTGTGCATTCGTGTGCTGCATTCGTTTTGCCTTCTACTTCGTCATCACCTACGCATACGTTCTCCGCATTCCGATCGATGCAACCGAAGTTGCAGTGTACGGCTCTACAGTAAAGACGTCGAGTGTAGCTCATACACACGCGAAAACCCTTCGTCTCGATCCGGTCTCGCTCTCTGCGAAGGGAACGATTGAAAAATCGCATCTGGTAGCATTACGAGATGTTACGATGTTCGTGGCACTGATGCTGCTACCCATTGCCGTTCCTGCATCAAAACAGGTGCAGAATGTGGGGTGGAATAGCAACAACAACAACAAATACACACACACATCTTAAAGAGCAAACTGTCTGTAAAAACAAAAGTGAAGTAATAGGAGGCACCCCGACCGGCCAATATGATGGGTTCGGGGACTCACGCACCGGGTTTGAAACGCGCATCGCGGGGTTGCAAACGAGAGCGAAAGTTATGTTGCGTCGTTTGCGCGGTGCAGCGTGTGTACCAGCGTGTCGCAGTACGTGCAGCCGTGCCGCCAAACGTCATCGATCGATGTGGCCAGGTTGCCTAATTGAGAAGGCCCGTGCGAGCCAAGGTTAGCGGACGCAGCGTGTTGTGCGTTCGGATGGATCCAATTGGGCGCAACTAATGTGTCGCAGTGGATCGAATGTCAGGTGCTTTCGCTTACACTGGTGGACACTGTGCCGTTTGACCGAATGATCGTTTCTTTGTCTTTATTCTGCTATTGCTGAGTGTGTGTGAGTGTTTTTTTCTCTGTGTTGCGTTTTCAAATATGGTTTTGTTTTTAATTTTAACCTACATACTTTGGGGGGGAAATGTGTGTACATCGGGTTCAATTTGGTGACGGTTTGTGTTATAGCAAATTTTTTGAGAATTTTAATCTCGTGACTCTCTACTTCAAGGATCTGTTAAAAGTTGTACAGACAGTGTTTAAGGAACTTGTAATTCACCTCATGAGCCTGTTGTGCCAAAGATCACAAATTAGAATAGAACAATGAAATAGCATCCTTACCAGAGTTCTTGAAAACGGCTTTCAGATAACAATATTGGACATAAAATGTCCAGATTAAAATTGAGTTCCTTCTACCGGTTTAAGATGTGTTGGTAAAATTGAAACTATTTCTCGATATTTTTCACGTTAAAGTGGAATATACACAGTTTCACAAGCTTTTGCATGGTAAAATACATTATTCAATCTCAAAACTCACACATCCGAAATGCATTCTAATTCAAATACTTCAGAATAGCGGACTTCAAATACCAAACAAGTTTGAAAAAGTTCGTGAATAATTCCTTATCTACCTCCACGTTCTCCACTTCAACGAGGAAAGAGTCTAGAAATCGTCAAAAATCTCTCACTTTAACGCAAAACCCCTTTTATTGCGTATTTCTATGGACATAGATCTAGCTGAGCATAGATCCACGATCTTTTGTGTGTTTGCATGCTCATCCTTGAATGAAAACTACATCGTCAAAACTCGCAAATCACATCTTGTCTGACCAAGAGAAATCATTACCCTAATTGGTAGGTGTAAAAAGCATAATTCTTAAACCCAAACTACCGACCTGAAACACCAGTCCACAGATGGCGATTATTGTTCTCGCACGCATTTCCTCACTAGACATAACAACCCAACCGGCAAGTCAAGTGCATTGCAGCAATTAAACTTAAAATCGTTTCTTCATTTAAACGATGTCACGTCGACCTCATCATCGAAACCGCGACACAACTACCGCACAATAATCCTTTCGCTTGTAATCGCGTTGTAACTCCTACCTCCCCAGAACACCCTTCCCCAGACACGAACGGGTAAGGTATGTTAGGTAATTGAAAATGCAGATTTTATGCGCTCGCGAGTCCTTGAGCTGCATCACAAAAAGCGTGCGCAGTAAGTAAGAGCATCGACAGCGGCCGGGCAGCAAACAGAAAAATGGAGTATTGTCGCTTTCATCTTGCGATCCGGACAACTGGACGGACACAAGATGGCGCTTGAAAGCAAATAAATGACCGCCAGCGGTTACGATCGATTGTATAGACGACACAAAATGTTACGAAAATTCGCATCTCGGCTTGTTCTGGGATTTGATTAAAACTCGAAAATCGCCCATTCATTCCGCTAGTGCACGATTTGCGCACTAGCACCGAGGAAGAAGGTCAACGATGCAGTTTGTTTTCCACTTGACAACGCTTCTATTCATCGTCGAAATGTGTGCTGCTGGCATCGTGGGCAAATGGGAAAGAGAATGCGTTTCGATTTATGTAATGAAAAGCCGCTTGTCAGTGCGCCGCCCTGGCGTGTATCGTCATTGTCCAGCGCGATCAGTTTCTGGTCCACGTTGGACCCGAACGAACTGTTACCCTAACCGGTGGGCTGTGCCCGGGTGCTAATAAATATGTTTTACAGATCAACATTAGGTGGGAAACAAAATGTTAAATAAGCTATAAAGCGAGCAGTATAATTAAGTCGCCGGTGATAGTAAAGAAAGGCAAACGCAGCTGGATGCTAGCGCTGGGCTATGGGGGTTTGCTTCTTTACAACATGCGGTCAGTAGATGATCGCTTTGGTTGTGAGAAATGTACCAGCATAATATTCAATGTGTCGTTTAGGTTCGGTTTAAACAATAAAAAATGCACTTCCTGCGGTTGATAATGGCGGGAAGAAAACCCCCCTGTTCAATTGATTGATGCAAACCTTCACGGTGTACTATCGGCTACAAATAGCACTCGGTCCACGGAAAAGTTACACATCTTTAATGCAATCTTTTTCAATCTAAAATTCATATCGCTCTTCATAGAGCGTAGAACAAGTACCACGGTGTTACTTCATCAGCAGTAGCTTTAAAGCCAAAAAATTAAATCAACATGTAACAGAAAACGACTTCCTTATGTAGGCGCAGTGCTTGTTGCATTTATTTCGTGGCACTTCTGCCGAGCGAGCGGATGTGGCTGATGGATAGTAAGCCGAGATTAGGCATCCGTTTTTTTTGTTTTGGCTGGTCTGGGTTAGATTTTACGACCCAACGCGAACGATGGCCATGAAAACGTTCTCACCCAACCATGAAGAGGCTGCCAACCGGTAACTGTCTTCCTATTGCTTTGTTTGCTTGCAAGTTCTACGTCGTCTAGGCGGTGTGAGTAAATATTAAATCACAATAACACGAATAACACCATACCGAAGGGTCCATTTTCCGGAACGTGAAAATTGAATTTTCTTTTAGCTTGTGTTTCCATATTTCAAGCCAAACTGGCATGCACCGACATGGTTTGCCATGGTTAGCAAATAAATCATTTTAAATCGAACGGCACTCTTTAACGAATAATCNTGTGCCCGGGTGCTAATAAATATGTTTTACAGATCAACATTAGGTGGGAAACAAAATGTTAAATAAGCTATAAAGCGAGCAGTATAATTAAGTCGCCGGTGATAGTAAAGAAAGGCAAACGCAGCTGGATGCTAGCGCTGGGCAATGGAGGTTTGCTTCTTTACAACATGCGGTCAGTAGATGATCGTTTTGGTTGTGAGAAATGTACCAGCATAATATTCAATGTGTCGTTTAGGTTCGGTTTAAACAATAAAAAATGCACTTCCTGCGGTTGATAATGGCGGGAAGAAAACCCCCCCTGTTCAATTGATTGATGCAAACCTTCACGGTGTACTATCGACTACAAATGGCACTCGGTCCACGGAAAAGTTACACATATTCAATGCAATTTTTTTCAATCTAAAATTCATATCGCTCTTCATAGAGCGCAGAACAAGTACCACTGTGTTACTTCATCAGCAGTAGCTTTAAAGCCAAAAAATTAAATCAACATGTAACAGAAAACGACTTCCTTATGTAGGCGCAGCGCTTGCTGCATTTATTTCGTGGCACTTCTGCCGAGCGAGCGGATGTGGCTGATGGATAGTACGCCGAGATTAGGCATCCGTTTTTTTTTTTTTGGCTAGGCTGGGTTAGATTTTACGACCCAACGCGAACGATGGCCATGAAAACGTTCTCACCCAACCATGAAGAGGCTGCCAACCGGTAACTGTCTTCCTATTGCTTTGTTTGCTTGCAAGTTCTACGTCGTCTAGGCGGTGTGAGTAAATATTAAATCACAATAACGCGATTAACACCATACCGAAGGGTCCATTTTTCGGAACGTGAAAATTGAATTTTCTTTTAGCTTGTGTTTCCATATTTCAAGCCAAACTGGCATGCACCGACATGGTTTGCCATGGTTAGCAAATAAATCATTTTAAATCGAACGGCACTCTTTAACGAATAATCACACAAATACTGCTCAACCGTAACCGTGCAGAAGGATGAACGCAAACGTCTCAATTAGTAATCATGACACAATTTGCACTCACACCCTCTATTCACATCGTTTGTTTTGTTGCATTTTTTCTAACCTCCCTCTCCCTCTCTCTCTCTCTCTCCCTTTGTTAACGTCCCTATGCCTTCCTTGTGCCCTTCCGTCACCGTTGAGGAAATCTGGGCCGATGTGAAAGGAAAAGTAAGCTTCGCCATTGCCGCCTTTTGGATTAATTTAATCCGCCACCGTTGAGGGCTTCCCACAAGGAGCGAATGCACTTGCAACGATGCAACGATGCAAATGTACCGCACCAACCCGGCGCAGTTCGCATGGCAAGCACACACAGTCAGCGGCCAGGCAGTCCCTTCTTCGGGTAATTAGTTCGACTTTACCGTGACCGTCATCATCGGGAAAGGAATGGCGTACGGTTGATCGTGAGGAACCGAACAAAACAAAAAAAAACGTATTGCACCTGCCGATGCACGGACACAGCACGGTCCGGTCGTCGCAAAAGCAAACGATTATGTCATCCCCGTACCGGTATCGGCTTCATTTCTACGAATGCTGCCCGTATGGCTGAGTAGGACGGACCGATAGCGACCCTTGATTAGCTGACGATCGGTAAAGGCGATCTCGCGGTGTACGTGTGTGTGTGTATGTTTGTGGTGAGAGTGAAATGGTTGGAAAAATGGTTGGAAAATCAATGAAATTAACACGGTTCAACTGGGCTGAAGCAACCGAAGAAACGTAAGGCATCGCAGCGCAGGCTGATGGTGCTGATGGCGATGACGATAGCCAGGAATGATTGATGGGGCGCGCGCACACGGGAGTTTATTTATTTATTTCGTTTTTCCTCCATTTTACCTTTCTTCAACCCCCCTCCCTCTCCCCCCCCCCCTCTTTAAGTGTGGCTTTTCATTTGCCATTCGGAATGTGCCAGCCACATTGCACATCGGCATGGAGTGGAGTGGAAAAAACAAAACTGAAACATTTCCAGTGGAAATTAAACCACCCCGGTGCGATCGGACGATGTTTGCCTAATTTATGCAACCGCTGCCCGAGTGTGACTTTTTTTTACTTGCTTTCCACTCGCCAACCAACGATTGGGACACGTAGCCAAAAGGAGGAAAAAAATACTGTCTTTACATGTTCAGTTCGATAGTAAATAAAAAAACTATGCCTGTAACTTCTAAAGATGTAATAAGCAGCTGAAATATGGATGCGACGTCCTTGCAACCATATTACCAGACCCATCGTTATAATATCGACATGCACGCCACCTTGACACATGCCATTTTTTTTTGTTGTTGTTGTTGTGTTTGCCTTCAGCCCAGCAACAATCTTAACTACGCCTGACCCACTTTGACCGGTGTTCGTGCTTGTGCGATCGATTGAATCTTCCATCGCCATCCCCAAAAGCATCCGTGATGCGACCGTCACGATCGCGTTCGGTGGCAAATGGATCAGCGGTACAGAACAAAAAAAAAACAAAAACAAAACGCGGATCGAACCGCTCCATTGCGATCCGTGACGATCGGACCGGTGAACTGTCATGATTTCCCGTGTCAGTTCGGATGGGGTTCACGAGCCTAGTGGCTCTATGCACTTGTGCATGCGGGTGATCAATGCCACGGTGACAGCAAGCGAAAGTGCGAACCATAAAGTGTTGCAGCACAACAGGTACAGCAGTGTGCGTTCTGCGTACCGCGGTGGCCTTGGTGAATCATTTACAGGCACCGACCCGAGCCCGGCTTTTAGGGTCGGAAATTTATTTTCTTTATTTTATATTACGCACCGTGCGCGATCGCGCTACCTTTTATCGGTACCGGCGATAATTGAATTGCATTTTATTGAAATCCACTATACCGTTTACGGTAGAAAGCGGTTGGCTGTGCGGCACCTGTGTGGCAGTAATGTCCCGTCCGATGCCGCCGATACTTTCTTATCGTTTCGACGGCGCACGAAGGTAAAACAAAAAAGCCCAAAACAAAACAAAAAAAACAACCTAAAACCTCAATTACGCGAAGTCGGAAGAAAATCGGCTCCGATTACCCCGAATCCGTCCACGCTGGTAGGTTCGTCGCTTCTGCGACCGCGCAAGTCCAGTGATACACGCCCGTCGAGCTCGAACGCCTGGGTGACGCTTGTTGAGGAAATTGTACAGCACAGCAACCGTACGCGTAACGAGTGACCAGTGCCGGTATGTGTGAAACGTACGAGGGAATGTTGTTGGTTTTCCTCGCACGGTTTTTTGCTTTTTTTTTCTCTACACCTTGGGGGTTTGTTATGTGGCTTATTCGGTAGCGGCCATATGGCACCTCACACGCGATGTTCGCTGACCGGTAGAGTTTGGTGCAAATTTTTACGCACCTTTCGTGTGGCCGCTGTCCGCTTTTTTGTTTTGTTTTTAGCTTGGTGAGAGAATTTTTCCCACCCGAGCTGGGTACGTCACTGGCTGCCGATACCATTCCGGGGGTGGTGGTGTGCTGGTGTACTCATCCGCCTAGCGTAACCCGGTTATTACAAATGACCGTACGAACCGTACGGCAATGTGACGCGACGCAAATTCGACCAATTATGAGCTACTAGCGCGGCTTTGTTTTCGTTTCTTTCGTCGATTGGTTTCCGGTTATGTGCCTTCACTGCGTTGGGTTGTTACCAAAAGAAACGAAACGTTGGTTTGGACAATGTTAAACGCTTTACATAAATTCAAAAAACAGAGTAAATAGCTGTACATTGTACAGCACAAAACAGAAAAATGTTTTATAGAACATTTTAAATTAAAACAACTAAAATAAATGGCTCATTCGGCTACCATTGGCCGTTCTATTTTGCCCCTGAAACACACGTTCTCAGGTTTGCTTCCTCTTCCGCTTGCAGAGACAATAGGGAGGAGATTAAAGCCATTAAATGGTGGGTGGAATTAATTCACTCATTTTATGTCTAGACTGTAGCGTCTTGCCGTAATACATTTTTAAGTCAAAGCAAATTGAGCTGCACAGCAGAAGGGAAACCCTTAAAACTAGGTCCGGATTATGCTTTGAGCAGGTTTTATTTAATCCTCTTCTTTTTTTTTGTCGGGGGAAGATTTAATTTAACCATTTTTCACACACTAAAACATTTGTTGGTGGTGTGGTTTTAAAATTTTTGCTACACTTTTCTTTAACAGCGTATTGTTGGTACCGAAACACGAAACACTAGTGATGCAATCGATCATTGCGGTTGAGCCTTACCTTAGAGATGGTAAAGCTCTTGCTGCGAGTAACGAATGTCTTCATCTGCTCATCCGATCCTGTTTGCGGTTGGCCTTATGGAATAAGACACTCAAAGGGTCTGTATTAAATCTTGCATTGTGAATTTAAATTTCGGGATGAGATGATGATTGCTGTGCATCGTGATGTTTGCGCAAGCAAGCAAGAAATTTAACAGACCCAAGGTGTTAACTCAATTGGACAGAGCGTTTAAATCGTACCGAATACAATTATTAACCACCGACAATCATCGCCCCGCGAGCGTCACTCGTGTTAGCACGATGCAAAATGGTAAAGCGAGCGAAACATTTTATTTTCCATTTTTCGAAGTCATTTCGGATGATGACCAAATCTAAAGCTTCTCCTTGCAAACTCACATCCAAAACGGTCGAAGGTTATTGCGCGTTTTCTTCTCTCGGTGCCGGTAGGCTGTCCGGTACCTTCATGGTTGCCAAAAACAAAAAATAAAACCACATCCAAAACACCCCAAATTCCGAGTTGGACATTAATGTGCAAACGCAGCAAAAGCTAGGGATATGTCGCAACAGCTCGTATTCCGTTTTCTAACCACACTGTTTGACCATTCCCGTTCGGCTAGACACATTTTGGGGGGTTTTTTTGTTTTTTGCTGCTGTTGTGTGTTTTGAGCACGTCTTGAGCATTTTCGTGCGTCCTCCATCTCGTTACGCTCCACGCAGGATTATGCTTCCCTCGCTTCCACCCTACTTCTCCTACTACCTCCCCTGCGTCATCCGCCCGGTCGGTGAAGGAAAAAGAGAGCTAACGAGATGGCGCCTTGTGACCTTGAGCTGGGTGGTGATCTGATGCTTGTGCAGCACGATCACGATGGCGACGCGCATTGATGGCGCTTTTCCTACCACACACACACACACACATACACACACACACGCACACTGGAAGTACGGCCGAAGTGACACGAAAACACGTTGCTTTAAGGAGGACGTGATTTCTAATTTTCCAACACCTCGCGCGTACGCGAAGCGACAATAATGCGGGGCAGGCGAGCAAAACACGCCGTGTACGAAAAGTCATGCCTCATGCCAGGCGAAATTGGCAACGCACTATCTTGAAAGCACACGGCCAAACATCTGGCGGTTAGCTAATGAGTGGCCAGATTATCGGACACTGCGTAACATTAAGCGCGATGTTTCACTGCACTTGCACGACATGCCGGTGCCGGGAATCGTCGTCCGCTACGTTACGCTCATGGCTACGTGATGGTCGTTTATCATGCCGCCCGCCGATTGCAGCACGGCGATACTGTTCGGGCTGCAAGCTTTTTGTCAAGGATGTTTAATTAGCCGTTTTTGTATGTTTGTATACGGTAGCCGATGTAGCAATTATTGCTGATGGATACTGGGGATAAAGCAAGGAAGCGTTAAAGAGTACTTCGTCCTTCAGACAACTGAGAGATGGACTGGGAAATGCAGCTTAGTAGCCTTCCACAGAACCCTACATTCAGGTTGCATTTCCATTGCTGGGAAGATTTTTTCGTGTCTAATTGCATAAGACATATTTTTTTAAAATGTAAAGCATGAAGCTCAATTTGTAAACAACGAATTCTAGCCAATGCTTCAAATTCACTCATCTTTTTCGCAGATACGCATGAAGCAGTCTTCCGCTATTGGTAAGCTTCCGCCCACAGACATACCAAACCAACCCAATGGTGTACAAAGAAATTTGCAAACACGCAATGGAAACAGAACTGTTGCAAGCATGAGAACTCTAAGAACCGTCTTCCTCACATAATTCGTTCAACCTTCGCATGGTTTACCGAAGAAAAAAAATACCCAACGCATCGGTTCAACGAACGTTTACAAAGGCAAATGGGAAGTACACTGAAGCATTACCGCAGCGTTCTATCTCGGGCTGGATATACCAATCTGTAAGTCCACCATCAGGCCCACCGAAAATGGACGGCTACCACATGTACCACTCACCACTCACCGGGGAACCTGAGGCTGAGTAACCGGTGCACTAGGGCACGGGCCCAAAACGCGCTAAGGTCTCTCGCAACTTGGCACTCGCAACAGCTTAGTACGCAGCGCAGGAGTCGTGGAGTGGACCCGAATACCTTCCCCCCAAAACGGTGGGAGGGATACCCTGGGGCCCGGTCGAGCGAATCGCGATGCCACCCCCTCCCCCTCGGCTGCTGGTGGGGAACCGAAGAGACAGAGCGTGCGAGCGAGAGAGCGAGAGCGGGCGAGTGAAAAGTGTATCGTAAAGTCGCTTTTGTATAAAAGACGTTTGCGGCCCGCCAACATCATCCAGTATCTCTTTGGACTCTGGTATTCCAGTATCCACCGTACAGTGCAGTACAGTTTGTAAGCGTATCACAATGAAGTCTCTGGTACGTGAAGATGCGTTTCTTTGGTTAAGTTTACAGTGCTTTCATCCTTGCTAGAGACATTTCGTAAAGAAAAACACCGAGCTGTCAGCAAACTGTCTATTGTGTACCATTGTGAGCGTGCCGTTTTGCCGTGATCAGGACATTGGAAAACAAAACAAGGAAAAAAAAACACGAACATTAAGTGAAACTCTCGACCGGGATGTGTTTGACGTTTATCGTCTGGTTGTTAGCTGACCGTGTGGATCGTGCACCAGAAACATCGCCCACAAATTGTGCGTTGGGCGCGTATTGCGCTCATTTGCATGCAAACTGCAAAAGTGGCACGAGTTCCGCCACCGGGCACGGGTGAAAACGTGTTTTGGGTCTCCTTGCATCGTGGTTGCGTCGACTCCTCTAGCGCCTGTTGGTTACGTTAGATGATGGCGCAGTTCCCATTTTGTTTTTGCCCTGTTGTTTGTGCGAACTGCATCGTGACAAGTGAAAACGAGTCCACCCTATGCGAAAAAGAGGTGGTTTGATCACTTCCGCACTCGTTAATCGATGGGAAGTTAATGGAAATGATAACGGGTGGATGGACATTGATACACCGACCGTGCTGGCGATCCGATCCGTTCGGAACTGTTTAGACTTGTTCGTGGAAAAGCTCCACTTTCGATGAAATTTCTCTTCCTTGAAGCTTCGTCATTACACATCACATGTAATGTATGCGTATTCGTTCTCCCTTCCAGGTGTTGTTGGGTTTGACCACCCTACTGGTCTTGAGTTCAGCGGCCGAACAGAAGCAGCAGGCAGCGGCCGAAGAAGCGAAACCAGCGGTGCAGGGTGAGAAGCGTCATGACAAGCGTGGTCTGTTCGAGCACGACTTCGGTGGACATGACTTTGGTGGACATCATTTCGAGTCGTACGGCCATGGACATCATCATCATGTGGATCTGCATCCGCACCACGAGAAGACGCTGACCGTCGTCAAGAAGGTCCCGGTGCCGTACCCAGTGGAGAAGCACATCCCAGTGCCGGTGGAGAAGCACATCCCGGTTCCGGTGAAGGTTGGAGTGCCCAAGCCCTACCCGGTCTACAAGACCGTCCACTACCCAGTCAAGGAGATCGTCAAGGTGCCAGTGCACGTCCCGGCTCCGTACCCAGTGGAGAAGAAGGTCCCATACCCAGTCCATGTGCCGTACGATCGTCCCGTCCCGGTGAAGGTGTACGTGCCCGCTCCATACCCAGTGGAGAAGAAGGTCCCAGTCCCGGTGAAGGTCCATGTCCCGGCTCCTTACCCAGTGGAGAAGAAGATCCATGTCCCGGTGAAGGTTCCGGTCCATGTCGAGAAGCCGTACCCGGTTGAGAAGGTCGTCCACTACCCAGTTCATGTGCCAGTCGATCGTCCAGTGCCGGTCCATGTCGAGAAGCCCGTGCCAGTCCCGGTGGAGAAGCCAGTGCCGTACGAGGTCATCAAGAAGGTCCCATACCCGGTGCATGTCCCGTACGATCGTCCAGTTCCGGTGCATGTGGAGAAGCCAGTGCCAGTCCCGGTGAAGGTCCCAGTCCCGCAACCCTACCCCGTGTACAAGCACATCCCGTACCCGGTGGAGAAGCACGTCCCATACCCCGTGAAGGTCCCGGTCGAACGCCCGGTCCCATACACCGTGGAGAAGCACGTGCCTTATGAGGTCGAGAAGCCAGTGCCGTACCCGGTGAAGGTTCCGGTCCATGTCCCGGTGCACCATCACCACGAGGAGTACCATCACGATCATGTTGAGCTTGACCTGCACCATCACCATCACTAGAGATAAACGTATTAGCATTGTGATAACCATAGGAATACCTTTTTCCCTTCCTTCCTTACGACATGAAATCTCCTCCCCCCCCACCTCCACCCTCTCTTTCAATCAGAAAACGACTCCCATTACCTCCGGTTAATGCCCGTTATGTAATAGCTAAGTGAAACATCGGAATACGCCACATTGACACCACAGCGTAACACAAAAAAGTGCGCACTCACTCACAAACACATCCACACACGGTAGGAGCATAACGACAGAGGCCGAGCAATAGTTTAACTCACTCGATGAGTGGTATCGATCGTTCGATTTCAGCTCGATTGATAAGCATAATGTTAGGTGGTAGCGAAACTCGCGACAAAATCCGGGCGCGCTACAGCGCCCATGAGGAGAAAGCGCGCATGAAACATTTCATAATTTCTTCCTCATAAAATCTCACAGTAAACAAAGCAAAAAAAAAAGCTTGAAACTGCAACAACCGAAGAGCAAAACGCGGTCACGAAACGAAACGAACCAACGGTCGAAACGAAGTCCGCTTTTGCTTCCAGCTTGTTAGGGCTGTTTTGCCGACTCTTGTGAAGATGCGAAGAGAGTGTTGAACTATGGTCGTAAAGACTTAACTAATATGAAAGACCGAACGATGAAAGTGGCGGTAAAGCCAACGGAAGAGAAACGTTAAATTTGACGAAGAAAAATATAAAAATCATTGTTGAAACCAAATAATCCGACGCGTGTGTTTATTGTTATTGTAATATGCTGTTCCTGCTGTCCGAAAATTATGCTAATGTTTGTAATTGGGTTTTGTGTGTTGCTTTTATGTTTGGGACAAGGGATGATGCGATTATTTTTGCACTTTTATGCATAAATAATTTCTTTTAAGTACAAAAAACACATACCTTATAAACACGAGTTGTCCATTAAATCCACTCACCAAGCAGGGTGAGCTACAATTTACGCCCAATTACAGTGAATCCATTAGGCAAGAATGTTATAAATACTTAACATCTTCCAACACGCCGTCTCTCCGACCAGCGACACGAGCGAGAGGATCACCAGCAGACACGGCTTGATCCTTCCATTCGCAATTGTTTCACCATTTTAGCTCCACTTAAATGTATGATCGATAGATTGCATGCATGATCCGGCGGTGGAAGAAATGTTGAGCAATCCTAACCCACAGACCTTGCACCATCGGCCGCACAAACAAACCGACTCGACGGAAGGTACACGAGCGCAAGATGTATGCAGCACAAACACAACAAAAAAAACATACGTTCTACGTACGGTTTTCGATCCAGTTTCCTTCGATCACCGCCAACGATCGCAATTAAGCGCCACCGGTGCTGGTTGCGCTAGCATTTCCTTTCCGTTCGCCGTATGCAACCGTGCAGCTAGAACGAGTGCTCGATGGCGCAACTCGAATTCCCTACACAAAACCCTCCGGTTCGCTGGCTTCTCGATGGTGCCAGGTGCCTTTCGGGTCCGGTTCGCTCCGGCCCAGCATGTGTACGTTGAGCTCACGACTCTCGGGTGCTGTTGAAATATGGCTTCCTGGCGGTCGAGCTTGCCCATACGGCGGGCCCATCCGCCGCACGGTTCACACGATTCCCCGTGCCAGTGCCGCGTGACACATCGCAGAACAACCAGGGAAACCTTCAACTTGCTCCCGCGTGCTTCCCACAGCCCTGGACTGGACGAACGATCGATCCCTTTCGATTTCGTCCGAAAGGGAAAACAATGTCTATTCTTACGATGTAACGACCCGGCAGCGTGCTCTCGGGGGGGGCTCAAAGTGCTCCAGTTTGCGAGTGTTCGAGCAGACAAATATTAGAACGTACCTCTATCGCTGCTCGACGATCTTTCAATGAAGCGATTGAAGAAACAAGAGAAAAAAAGAACATAAAATGAAGTAGCAAATGTTGCCTAGGGAGAGAAACTGGTTCATCTTGTTCTGACTGTCGCCACACGTTAGATACACGGTGAAGATTAATTAATGCTTCGAAGACGCAGTGCTACTACTGAGCACCATACTGAGCATTAGTGCGATTGCTGATTTCATGCTTTACAAAACATTATAAATTAGTAGATAATTTGAGGTTTTTTATGATCCTGGGTACTACACGCAAGACATTTGACTGCGGTAAACTCCTGTGATACTTAACAAAAAGTAAAAATATCACCAAATTTCTGTTAAGTTCTTTCAAATTCATATTAGACATTCTTTCAGTTTAAAATTCTTCGTTTTAACAATACGGCCAGGCAGTTAATGCATAAAAACAAAACCTTGTACATTTCTATATTCTTCATTTTCCGAACATCATCATCGAACATTTTAAACAGATATGTCTACAACCGATTTCATTCTCCACGTGTTCAATTTCAAACCATGAAACGTTTTGAAATATTTCAAACCGGATCAGTGTCCAATGTTTCAAACTCAGAACAGCATATTGCATACTTTCAGGCTGAACAAGCTGCACAAGCATTTAGTACAATGTACAGTACCGTGCATATCGTTAGCAGCTCGTTTCGGTTTTGATATGTTTGAATTAGGTTTTCATAGTTATTTCTAAACAGCGAGTAATCGATAACATGTTATGCATGGTTCATACATTTATTATTGAATGTTTTAATTGTCGTTATTAAAGAAATATTGTTTTAATGCAACATTCATCATATATTTTTTTTTTTTTTAGTGTGTTAGAACGGAACAGGCCGTATTAGACTAATTTTACCACGTAGCAGGCTAGTCAGACCGTGCTACGGGAGGACGGTCCGAATGGGATTTGAACCCGGTCCGGTCGTGTTAGGAACTGGCGCCGTTGCCAAATGCACCACCGGGCCGCCCCGGTACATTCATCATATTATTGCATCCCTAAAATTCAGTCGTCGTACGAATTGCGCCCAGTTCAACGAATTTTTAAACTGTAATACAGGTTTAAAAAGTAATAGAACTGTGCAAAAAATTTTCACTATAAAACATTATAATATTACAAAAAAATCACTTTATTTTAGACCTAGTTTCACTGTTTTTACACTACGAAGCAATGCTACCGTACGATTAGATAGAAAACGAAGCAGGAGACATGCATATCGACGTGGAAGAAAATTCCCAATCACACGCTCCCCGTCACATTGCACTGTTCCAGTGCAGCATGCGATCATATTTACTTATGATCGCCCGATGGTAATTGCATAATTTATGAACACTGCCGCAAGATTGTATGCGCTTGGCGAGCCTTATGTGTGCTGGATGTGGCACGATACTGATGGGGAGGAGGGCGATTGATTGATGCGAGTTATTTAGAGGATTGGTGTCATTATTACGGATACCACCATTACCTTGAAGCTGATGGGACCGCGTACGGTTAACGGGGAAAAGCGTTTTTCTCTCCAGAGGCCCTTTTTAAGGAGATTTAAGATTGCTCTCAACCGATCGGATCTGCATATGAATAAAAGGGCTTAAGCGGGCCGATTGTAGCGTACTTGTCTGTACGAGAAGTGTGTGTTTCTGTTTCTGTGCTACTGTCTCACTCACAGTACGAATATTATCGTGATTCGATGGAAAGAAACAAACTTAACTCGAACCACCAACGGGATGAAAGTGAATGAACCAGGGAGAAAGATCACCATCGCCGAGCATTAAACTCGCACGCACACACGAAGCCTGGTGCAGTAGGCCAGCGTGTTTTTGTACGTGGTTGTAATAATAGTTGCATTCGCACACACAACAAAACAAAAAACCGGGGCGCCCTCCCCTCACACTCTCCATAGCATCCTCCCCAGCCCGAAAACGTTCGACCAATTCGCATAGGAGCGGTTTGGCGGATGATATAATCGAACATTTAGAAGAGCACATAATTGTCTGCATCGTACAGCCAGTCTGGCAGGCGATGGCTCGCAGATTGGGCGTCTCCAATTGATGCAAGCCGGTGCGCTGTGCTTACACCCAGAAAAGGATTACGAACTGTGTGCCGGTCGGCAAGTACGCCAACCGGGAGCCGATCGGGGCTACCCAAAAACGGTCACCGCTCCGTCAGGTTAACATTTTCACCTGATTTTTGTTTTTGTCTCTTTCACGCCGACCGTTCTGTGCGAATCGAGGTCGATCTGTGCGGTTAGGATTCCCGGCGAGAAGGAAATCGATGGTACGACGCTACTGCACCTTTTCTCCGGTGCATTGTATCGCGCATGTGTTGCAATGGGGCCGGCATGCGCGCGCGAGAAAGCGAATGGAACGAACCGAGAACGGTTACGGTTGTAAAATTTCCCCAAGCCATTAAGAATCTTGTTTGGCGCCGATTTCTTTCGCCTTGCTGCCATGCGGCAATAAGCGAGCAAAACGCGCACCAACCGACCGACGGCTGGACGGGTTCAATCGGGTGAGCTTTATGGGGCTAGAGCTTTGTGAGCAGCGACCACCCGGGGCACCCGGGGGGGTTCGCAGTTCGCGAATCGTTAGATAATTTTGTGTATGATCTCCGGGCTTTGCCGGGTGTCTGCCTTATGTAACGAGTCTTGCTCCTGACACGAGTGCGCAAGTAACAGGGCCGGTGTGTATCCATTGCCGCGCGTGTGATGCACACTCGAGCGCAAATGACGTGCGGCTAAGCGGTTTGAGAGAAGCAAAACAAACCAAAGAATAAAAAAAAACAGGACATGATGCGTGAGAAAACGGCATACAATGTCACTCTAGAGATGGCGGGAATCGAACATTGTGAAACGATCGTGAACTCGTTCATTAATTGGATTGTGAAAAATAAACAGCTGCTTTGACTGGTTTTAAGGAGATCGATCTTGCAGTTTATTTTTGTTTTTGGTTAGCGATGATCATTCAAAAAATTCTTTTAAAAAATTTGTATGAAATTGTTTACGATTGATACAATCCGTAACATAACTATGGGGCTGTTGTTTTTAAAACCCAAAAAAGAATGTTGCAATGGCAAATATTAATTTTTCTATGAAGATTTATGGGAAAAAGCATGTTTTTTTGTATTTTAATAAAATAATTATCCCAAAAGTCCTCCAAAAAAAAAAGGTTTTAAAATTCAGCCCGATTGTACAACAAAACTGCATGTGCATATTATGCAATAATCGTTCTTTTTTTTTACCACATGACCACATAATGTTTGATAAGCAGCACAGCAGATCCACAGCCGGAAATGGGGAAATGTGCGAAAAGCGACCCCACCCATTCATCATTACGTGCAAACCCCGAGCGTGCCACGCCATTCGCATTTCGTTTCGATCATGCATCGTGGCCTCATTTCGATCAGCGATCGATAGCCAATAAATTTAAGTTTTAGCCTAGCCAAGGCTGCTGTTATACCCGGTATACTAACGATCAAAATGCCAGCCAGATGTCGTAGTATTTTCCCTAAACATTCACCCCCTTAGCCGATTGATGTGACTGGCAAGAGGTGACGACTTTCCTTACGGAGAATTGAAAAATTTTCCATCTCACCAAGTGATTTTCCCATACCGTTTGTCCATAAAGCGACTAATGAATTCGATCGGCGGGTAAATTTCACCAACACGATTTTGATTAGTGCAAAGAGAGGGAGAAAACAGTAATAGACATCGATTTCCTGCCTGTTTTGCGCCATCCTCGTTACGCACAACCGGCCAAAATAATATTGCACCTTCGGTGGAATGTTTCCGACGGTTTCGTTCGCTTTTCGTTTGGTTTCGACGTTTGGTTTAATTTATAACACACACCCGCACACTTGCAGCAACCGTGAGCAAGCAAATGGGTGGTCGAAACACCATGCCCAACCGGCTGGACAAGCGAATGTTTCGATCATAAAGTCAGCCACTAAATCGAAAATCGGTCCTAGCTACAGTAGCTACAGTGTGATGATGCCCATCCGGCCGTCCATCTTCCGGAGATGTACAAGACAAAGGCACGAAGTTACACCGACGTTTGCGGTGCAGCCGAGCACAGGAAGGCGAAGGAAAACTAATAAATTTAATTGACTTACGTTGCGTGGCCAGGTGCTTACATCGGTACGAAAAGTGCTTCGACAATTTGTGCGATACAATCGTGCGGCCGAACCGAAAGGCGATATCAAATAAGAAATGGAAAGACCCGGGAAAACATACATTAAAAAACATCGGACAAATGCACACCTCGCCGGTTGAAGGCAAAAGGTTTCTACCCTTCTTCTTTTTTTTTCTCTCTCGCCTCTCCCTGCCATCCATTGGCAAGGGATGTCCATGCACGTGCCAAAGGCCGACCGGAGCAGAGTCACTAATTCATGCGGACAATCAATATGCTGCACCGTTGTGGCGTACCGGTGAATCTTGCAGCCAATTGCTCAACCGTAGCAAGTGAAATTTTCGTACGACCTCACTCAAGGAGAGCGCTTTGATTGACCTATAATCTACCGGTTAGCTGTTCGAGGTTTACACTGCTTATTTTTCTCGCCTTACCATCGATTCGTTACCAATCGGCAGCTACAGATGGAACATTTTCGCAATACTTTAACAAAAAAAAAAAGGCAAGCAAAACCGATTTGTGCCCTGTGTTTGGCAAGGGTCTAAATATTGTACTTTCGTGCCTTAATGGTACGAAGAACGGTGCGCATATTTACTGAGAAGCCCCCATCCATCTCGGTCGTGGATGAAAGGAGTTATTTTTTCTTTTCAACCCGGTGGACGTGGTGGTCATTGTTTTATGTAATGATAGGGGTAGAAAATTCGGTCGCCCGGCGGACGGTATGGACGGCAAATGAAAACTGAGCGGAAACCACATTACCCAATCATCAACCTCGTGCACGTGTGGTGCGATTTGAAATGTATGAAATGCATCCGCAACAGGGACAGCGATCGGCGTCAGCGGCAGCTGGTGCCACATTTCACTCATCGTTCCGAACGTTCCGCTCAAGGCTAGCTGCTGGCTTGAAGGACTTGCTGAAGAAGGAAATGCCCGTAACGAATGGTGAGCGCATTGGAGCGAAACAAAGCAAAAACAAATCAACAAACATCTTCTACGATGGGATTTAGCTTCTCTTTCTTTTCGTCTCGTACGAACAAAAGCACTCGATGAGCTTAACAGCAGCGGGTATTAAATGCTTAGCGGACATCACACCGCCACTAAACCGGTGCCAAAAGCGCATTCTATCGGGGCGTAGTTGCAAAACGGTTGCGGGAATGCCCGAAATGCTGTCAATCATCGACGCCACGCCACGATGCTCTGCACAACCTTTAATCCCCTTGTTTACGTAAGCCCTAATAATAGTAAACATTGGGCCCACACGAAACGAACGACTTCAATGAGCGGGCTGCAGCCGCAACACATCCTCAAGCGACGAACCCGCCCCGAAAGATGGCGACCGTGCGCCAAACGAAAATGGTTCCATTTCATGCCATTGCTCCAAATACCGATCGACCCAGTTTTGGTTTTGTCTATCTCATCAGCAAGCCCTCCGAACGGGGCCTCCCATTTACGGGTGCAGTACGGGTAGAGGGAGAAGGTGCCGCTAACTTTGCGAACCCCTTACCAGCTGGCGCTTCGCGCCGTCTGTCGTGGTCGTGGTTGTTTTTAATGTTGCAGACAGCCCACCAGCGCCTACGTCTTTGCTGACCGTTTCAAATCTACCTCCCAAGGGGGAGGTGAATGCCTGAAGGCTTAGCAGCAGCATCTCCCACAGTTCAACCTGTGAGACCGTCGTTGTCTCAGTGGCTTGGTACGGGAGGCGATCAGTTGCGTCCCGGTCCCTTCCGGTCCTACATAATGTGACATGATTCCACGCGAGGCCAAAGGGCAAATGGGGAGCAAAAACAAAAACAAAAAAAAAAGATCAAACCAAGACTGAAAAAATCGCGACAAAATAAAGTCTTCAAGAGTAGAACCAATAAAACTGTTTTCGTCTAAACATTTTAAAGACACAGAGCGAGGGACACACCTCTACCAACCAAGACAGTAAGATTACGGTGTTGCATGGTTCGTATGCGTTTTGGTTTTTGCTCGGTTTTGCTACTGGCCTACCATGAAAAGTGAAAGCATAGCAGGTCAACGCCATTTGGCCAAGTTACCTACTGTCCGGTTCGGGAGTACGCGTGGCAGGGCGCACATCGGCCCATGTTCATTATGACTTCATGATGCGACTCTACGCGTTCCCTCATCTCACCTCCGCCCAGCCGACCGGTTGACCTACGGCCACGGCAGTAGCATAATTTGTGCCATCGTGTTTAATTTTTTGCATTATTTTCTCCTCCGTTGGCCCATCAGCCACATCGGTCACATCGAGCAATGATCTTCATGACCGTTCCGAGATGCGGCGAGCAGCGCGAAGCAACAAAATAATGATCGCGTGCGCCACTGCACCGACGATTGTGGCCCGGCTGGCCACATGCTGCGTGCCCTCCAGGTTTCGGATGGGAAAGGCTTGAAAACCATTAGGCACCGAGCGTGTTAGGCATGCGGGGACTGAGTGAAAACTGTGCAGAAGCACACAAAAAAATGCAACAACGGCATAAAACTGTGCAGCAGTGAAGAGAAAAGAAGAGAGAAAGAGAGTGTGAGAGAGAGAGAAACTGAAAAGGAAAAACGCTTCGGCATTGTTGCGTAATAAAAATCTTTCATCAAGACCGTATAACCTATATCTTGCTAATTAATCGTGCTGGGAGAGGGTCGTAAGGCTCTGTGCCTTGTGTGAATAAGAATAGGCGAAGCTGCACATAAGCTAGCGTCACAGATGAAACGAAAAATTGTATGTGTGAGAGTGTGTGTGTGTGTGCAATCGGTTAAATTGTTAAATTTATGTAGCTGCACAAATAAGCAAACGGACGCAACGAACGCACCTAGAGCTTCATTAGGCCGACGAAACGCGGGCCGGGCACATCTTTCGGCAAGGAAAAATTGTCCAATTTCATCTCCCACCCATTAGGTCGGCTTCACACCTTCAATTGTTGGCAACCGCTTGGTTGTGTGCGTTGGTGATATGAGCATGGTTTGCTTCGTGCAGCTATTGTTCTGCAATGCGATGGGCTGCGCGTTGGGCTTTAGTTCCTCACTTAAGCTGTCATCATATGCGGCTAATTGCTTGGAAGATTTCGATGCTGATTTTGAGACACTCATCGGTGGGGCTTTGCTTTTATGTCAGCATGTTGGGAGGAGGGGGGTGTGCCAGTACTTACATACCTTGCAAACCATTGGTTAGGCATGTTCGAGTTCTGCTTGCTGTAATTGTTGATTACGACGAGATTGGACGAGAAATAGTAATTACAGCAGTGGCAGCGGCTGTTAGGTACACTGAAAAGTACACTCAGTGATTTGTTAACAACAATATTTTAATCATATCAAAAAAAGGCATTCTACCTTCATTACTTATTCAAAGGACTTGATATTTATTGGTGAATTTAATCAAACTTAATCAGAACTGAATAAAAAGAAACTGCAAATATCAGCGTCATATCACTCGATCTGATGATTTACAAGGAGTTTTCAAAAGGATATGGTCATCCATGTTTTACTCATTGATTTCTAGATTAAAAACGAAAATTCAACCAACTAAAACATTTTTACTAAAATTTTACTAAAATCACTTTCAAATAAAACAATTTTCTTTAGTATTTAAATTTACATAATACAATTTATATGATCGAACTCCACCTACAGATTTTCAGTCATTTATTAATATCATAAATTTTACTTTCATATGATATTTTCAATATTTTCAATGCTCCCCACTAGGAACTCGTCGAAACAAAAAACTCTCAAACGTTCTTAAAAACCCAACACAGTAGCAGGAAGAGAGAAAAGAAAATCGACTACCTTACTGCAACAAATCTCGAATATTGCATTCATTTGTGTTCAGTCACGGGTACACGTTAAATCTGACCATAATCTACCCCGTTGGGCGCGAAAGGCCACCCTTTCGAAGCGAGCGTGGAATTTTCCTCCACACGCCCAGCGAGCGAAACACAATAGTAATTATGATGATTTATGTGACACCTCTGATGGGCAGCTAGAGCGAGTGTGATGCCATGCACCAGTCATGTTTGGGGGTGTGTGTGTGTGTGTGTCTGCAGCAAAACTCAAACAAACATGCATGTATGTCTCCGCCGGGAGCAATCGGTGAGGTAATCGTAATCAATTAAACATTTATTCTGCTCGGCTTGTCGCGGCAGCGAAGGGTGCAATGTACGGCAAACGGTAACACCGAATAATATATATTAATTTTACAGTACAAATATATTATTTATATACTTAAATAGATCGCCTATCGACGGCCGCGGAAATCTGCGCTTCCTTACGGATTAACCCACATTCTCCGGTGCGTTTGATGTTGTATCACATCGTTGGTGAACATCGGTGGTTGCGCGATAATGTTACCAACCGATTTGGATTGGTGAATTACGTGACGATGGTAAATCGCACATCAAACCTCTGCCAGTAGCCTCAGCCGGTCAGCGCACACAACACAAGCACCCGGGGTGGCGTGCTTACCGAAAATTGCGCACCCAGCCAGCCGAAATCAATTACGCCCTGTACGCCTCATAACATTAGCAATAATGCACGTACGCGAACTAGATCATTACTAAACTTCCGCCGGGATTTAGCCATCCCGTGTAACTAGCCTGAGGTCCGGTTCGTTGACACGTGCCCGGGTGGAAAAGAAAAGAAAACTTGAAGCCCACTAACGCCAACAACGCACCAAAACTACACGCGCGCGCACACATACAGAGCAGTCGCGGAAAAATTGTGTTCGACCGTTTGCCAATTTTTAGCCATTTTTTTCTTGTTTTTTTTCCTTTTTTGTTCGCCATCTTCCTTTTGCACACAGTGAAGCTATACTACCACCACTGCTGTTTCCTATTTACTTGCGATTGTAGCTGATTTTTTTTTGTTCGTTGTTATGTTTCGGCTTGCTCCATAAGACTTTTGCTTCGGACGGAGCTTATGTACCGAAAGGCTCGATTCGGACAAATCGATTGCATACAGGCAGACTGTTTCGGTCGCATCAGTACCGCGTGCGGGGATTGCGCTTTTCATTTTAATTGTTGTACCTTTTTTCCTGAACATTACAGACAGGCAGAGAGAAAGAGAGAAAGAAGAGCTACATTTACTTTTCCCTTCATTCGATGTACAGCATGCCATTGTAAAAAACTGCCATTTTCGATAGATTTTTAACTATCTTTTCCTTTCTTTCTCGTATACGATCGTCACTCTGTCACCCTGTACTGCTTCTTCATCGTCTCATCTTTATTTTGTTCATTTTTATTTGAAAACCCCCGAATAGAGCTCATTTCTTCCATTTTATTTATATATTTTTCAACAACGGAGACTCTATTTACATTATTTTCCGGGTGTTCTTTTTCTTCTGCCCAACCTCTAATAATTGCTGGTTCGGTTTGGTTAAGCACCCCCGGAATGCGTGTTTTTTTTTCACCAAACTGAGAGACCAACTTGATCGAAAGCTACGATTGCACTGCTACGCTTTTGGTGGTCTTGTGCATGGAGCAAGGCGTTTGTTTTATGTGTTTTTTTTTTTTGCTTGTTTCTTCCCCCCGACCAGAGCGCGAAGGAGGTTCGGAAGGCCGTTGGCTTTACTTGCAATCTCATCGCTTAGGAAAGCAATAGAATTCATAATCCGGATGCGCTCGTCCGAGGCGAAGAGCAAGCTCATTCGACCCCCCCCCCCTCCGCCCCCACCCAGAAAAAAAGGAAAAATAAAAAATCGGTGAGAGCGAGAAAGAAAACTGCTTGACGCAACCGTTAAAACCTAAATGAAATCAATGCCCTAGCCCCGGAAAATGAGAATTTCCTCCATCCACCCCAAAAACGGTTTGATTAAAAATCATCCAAATGAAATGCATCGCAAACTGCTGTTAATTGACTAAACATTGTTTCATCCAGCTCATCTCATCAGCAACATTTGCTTGATGCTTTAGTTTGCGTTTTGCAAATTATTAATTTTGGGGTTTTTTTCCCATAAAAATAAATCACAGCGCGATCGTTATCACCATTTTGTTATTATTAATTGTATAAAATTTATTTGACTGTCTTGTAAAATCAAGCTTGCAGAGCATGATCTGATCCACCGTCCTAATAGATCCTAATTACGCATGAATTTATTAGCAACCGATTGCCCGATTAATTGCACCGGTAGATCACGGCGAATTTTTCTCAACCGTCCCCAAGCGCATGCAGGAAGACACTTGTCTATGCGCTTGATTCGACGACGGTGAGTGCGAAACTCACCAACACCTAACCATTACCGTGCATCTGTTACACCCTGGTAAAAATGCACCAGCTGCCAGCACACAATGGGTCGGAGCCTTACGCGATCCCGCTCTATTGGATCGGAAAACTTTATGCATACGGCTCGGTTACGACTCTGGTGCGGCATTTGTGGGCGAGTTACGACGGCACGGTTGCACAGCTTTACGTATGTTTTTCCTTTTTGTTGATTCACTTCTTGTTGTTGTTGTTGTTGTTGTTGTAAGGCTTTCGTAGGTTCAGCCCGCAAGTGGTCAGCCACGGATCATATGTTTCTGTCTTCTTTCTCGAAGGCTCCAAGGTTTTTTTGCTTTGCTGCACCGGCACCACTCAACACTATGTTCCACCTCCCCCTCCCCACTCTTCTGATACCTCCCTCCCCACCACTTCCAATATCGAACAGAAAGGGGTGGTAGAGATCATCAAATTTTACACCCCATAACCGATCGCGGGGGTGAACCCGCTGGGAGAGGGTTACCTACCCCTCTTTCAAGCCCGAGGTGCGTTAGTGTTGCCGTCTGTAGAATCAGCACACTGCCCCGAAACCGAAAAAAGTACAACCTGTCCTGTCCCTTCGTGCGCCCAATAGCTCACCCGGCTAGGCTTCAGTGTGGTAGCGAAGGAAAAGCGAAACCGAAGCGAACCGAGATGGTCAAACGAAAAGAAACACCAACATCAAAAAGCAGACACACACACACACACACACTCATACACAGGGAACGAGTGCCCGAGGAAAAGAAGTCGTCACCAGGTNGGTGCGTTAGTGTTGCCGTCTGTAGAATCAGCACACTGCCCCGAAACCGAAAAAAGTACAACCTGTCCTGTCCCTTCGTGCGCCCAATAGCTCACCCGGCTAGGCTTCAGTGTGGTAGCGAAGGAAAAGCGAAACCGAAGCGAACCGAGATGGTCAAACGAAAAGAAACACCAACATCAAAAAGCAGACACACACACACACACACACTCATACACAGGGAACGAGTGCCCGAGGAAAAGAAGTCGTCACCAGGTGCCGGTGTGCTTACTGCTCGAACGAAGACGGCAAGACGGGCAAAGAAAATGGCCATGGGTAATGGGCTGGAAATGGCGCTACGGAAAGGGGGCCAACCCGTGTTGGGGTATGGAAGAGAGAAAGAGCGAGCGAACGAGGGAAAAGGGAGAGAGAGAGAGAGAGGACGACACGAGGGTGGCGTGAAAATGGCGTTATTCACTCTCTTTCTATCGGCGTCCGGATCGGTGTGTATAATCCACCTTCCCTCTCTCTCCTTTAACCCCCCTGTCCTCCCCATCCCTTTCTCTATGGGTTGACGGTTTGGGTCGGGAAGCGTAACGATGGGCTCCCCCCTCCCCTCCCCCATACGAAGGCACTGGCGAAGGCTCGATCAGTACGATCGGCACCAAACCGTACCGAAACCTGGAGGAACGAGACAAGAAGGGGGGGGGGGGGCGATGCGCTGCTGGTCGGAGTGGTGGCCGGAGGAGAAACCTGTCTGTATAAAAACCATCGGCAGCGCCAAACTCACCATCAGTTGTCTACTTGCTTGTTTTACAGAACACATTTCGCTCGGATTAAATATGAAATTGTTGGTAAGCAAACAATCGCTTGGTGTTGTTGATTGTGGGAAGGTGCAGTTAGGTGAAGCCCAACTTAGTGCAAGGACTTGTGACCAAGTTGCCAGAGTGCACAAAATGTGATCCACCGAATAAGAACGCATAGGAGTATGTGCCTTACCGTGACATTGCATCGTGATCCAAGTGTTCCAAACATTGCTCACAGTGAAGTTGCAGGAGTGCCCTCGAATATCCCGAGAAAGGAATTACGATTCTACTCGTACTATCGAGTCTGAGTGCACTGTTGGATCGTTCTTTGGCACTGGTTCTATTTCCCAAACATGTGGCCGAGCACGAGTAGCTTTAAAGTACAAGATTAAATCTCCAGCTTTAAAACAAAGCAACGCGATCTTCTGCAACTTCACCACAAGTAGGAAGGCTTTTTTTGCTGTGTATGGATGTGGCTCGAAAACTTTCGAAACGAAATGGGCGAAAGAGCTCCAAAATTGGCGCCCGTTTCCCTTTCACGCTTCCGTGCTTCGTTCGGTTGCAAACCAAATCAACTTTCGTTTCATTTGGAACGGAAACATTCCTTTCCATTTAATTAGCTGCTTGTTCTCTCGCTCTCTTTCGCTGCCTTTTCTGCCCCGTTTGGTACTTGTGTGCATCTTCTTGGAGTACGCACATTACGTTGCCTTGGCAATAGCAATTGTGGCACGATCGTGTACACATTACACCCATCCCGACAAGGTCGTTGAGCTTCCGGGGCATTGGAAGATGTATGTAACACACCCTGAACGTAGTTCGTTAGCGAATGAATCCAGTTGGGGAATGAAAGCTTGAGTACAATTTATGGTTCCAGATCAGGGCCTAGCCTTGCGGTGATCATTAACGGAAGCGTTGGGATCGTTGGGGAAACACGAATTCCAGCAACCATTCACATTTCCCATCTAACATCCGACTGCAAATTCCAATCCTCTGTCTCTCTCTTTCTAACCCCGTTTCTCTACAGGGCGTTGTCTGCCTACTTGCCCTGGTGCTTTTCGCATCGGCCGCAGATGAAAAGAAACCAGTGGCGGAGGCCAAAGTAGAGGACAGCAAGGCAGCCGAATCTCAGGCGCTCGATGATAAGAAACAGGACAAGCGTGGACTGCACGGCTGGACCGGTAGCTTCGGTGGATTTGAGGAACACCATGAGGTGCCACACTTCGAGACCCACGAGGAAAAGACGCTGACCGTCGTCAAGAAGGTCCCGGTCCCGTACCCAGTGGAGAAGCACATCCCAGTGCCAGTGGAGAAACACGTCCCGGTCCCGGTGAAGGTTGGAGTGCCCAAGCCCTACCCGGTCTACAAGACCGTCCACTACCCAGTCAAGGAGATCGTCAAGGTGCCAGTGCACGTCCCGGCTCCGTACCCAGTGGAGAAGAAGGTCCCATACCCAGTCCATGTGCCGTACGATCGTCCCGTCCCGGTGAAGGTGTACGTGCCCGCTCCATACCCAGTGGAGAAGAAGGTCCCAGTCCCGGTGAAGGTCCATGTCCCGGCTCCTTACCCAGTGGAGAAGAAGATCCATGTCCCGGTGAAGGTTCCGGTCCATGTCGAGAAGCCGTACCCGGTTGAGAAGGTCGTCCACTACCCAGTCCATGTTCCAGTCGATCGCCCAGTGCCGGTCCATGTCGAGAAGCCCGTGCCAGTCCCGGTGGAGAAGCCAGTGCCGTACGAGGTCATCAAGAAGGTCCCATACCCGGTGCATGTCCCGTACGATCGTCCAGTTCCGGTGCATGTGGAGAAGCCAGTGCCAGTCCCGGTGAAGGTCCCAGTCCCACAGCCCTACCCGGTTGAGAAGCACATCCCGTACCCGGTCGAGAAGCACGTCCCATACCCCGTGAAGGTTCCGGTCGAGCGTCCGGTGCCGGTGGAAATCGAAAAGCACGTCCCTTATGAGGTCGAGAAGCCAGTGCCGTACCCGGTCAAGGTTCCGGTCCATGTCCCGGTGCACCATCACGAGGAGGAACACCACCACGAGGAGATCCACTCCGAGGGTCTGAGCGAACATCACGACTTCGGTTCTCATCACTAAGCCAAGAAGAGCTCCCATCATTTCATTATTTATATCGCAAAACTTGTGATCTTAGTTGCTAGCATACCCAAAACAGCGCTCCACCATCCCAACCAACACCCGCTCATCTGCCGTCATCTGCCGTAAGATCGATACAACTGACAACTAGCTCAAGGTTCATTCTCCCCTCAGTACTCGCTCGATAGAAGAAAAAAAAAGATCAAACGAACGAAGAAACAAACGAAAACGCAAGCCAACGCTCTGTAAAGTAATGTCGAAAAACTGATCAAAACCGACGAACAACACCGGATGAACGAACAAGCACGGCCTTGCGAGGTGGCGTGGCGAAAGCAGGAAAGCCCAACGGCTCTGGAGCGTTTCAGCGCAAACGGGGTCAGCTTCTTCACCTCGATTTGGCGGGAAACGAGAGTCACACCGTATTCGCTACCGTCCGGTTGACCCAACCCAGAGTGCAACCCTGTTTGCCACGCCAACCTTTAGCCAACCTCCAACCGAGCTGCCGGTTCGTTCTATCCTATAAAGCGAGAGAAAACAACAACAGGCACTGTGCTTTAGTCTGGCCCAAAATGGATCCCGAAACCCTACACGCCCTCCATCCTCACAGCTCACCCGTGCCAGGAAAGTGACCGCCCAACCGCCAGTGTGTCCCAACAATCACGTTCCTACCATCTGCTCGGCGGGACCACACCCGAGGGTGGCCGGTTTCCGGTGGGTGGTTGGGGAGAATGGAGCGATAGGGGTTCCCAGCTTTGGCCAGAGAAAGCCGCTTTGTCTCGCCCCAAATTTGCCTGGCGTCTTGCAGGTAAGCGAACCATCCCTTACACAAGACGAATGTTTGCGGAAGCGGAAAACAAGCAGCAATATAACCGACCAGCAAACATGCCCATGCATAGATGCACACCTTCATCTCGTCCATCGCGGCATGCGTTCTTGGGCGCGCGTTAGCAATGGTTCGACCCATCATCATTGTTTTCTTGTTATATAGATTTTTAAAAAATGCGACCCGGTATTCTCCGAAGAAACAAAACAACAAACGCTACCAAAACGCAAATGTAGGTATTAGTGCGCCAAATGGGAAGGGAAAAAACAGTGTGTGATAGGGAAACCCGGGGAGGGAGTTTGGGGAGTGGTGGAAAGTTGTGCGCCCTACCATGCGCTTATAGTTCCTGGTCCCTCAAAATCCCTCCACCACCCGCGTGGGTGTCACCACCATGTTTTGTCCCCCCGGTTCTCCCCGTTTTCTACGGAGTGGCAGAAGAAAGTGCTGTAAATATCGAAGTGCCGAACATTTCAAGATTTTTTTGTTTTATTCTCGCCCCCGACCGGTTAAAACCAAACCAAAAAAAAAAAAAACAAACGCCGCTTTAGCTACAGCTTTAGCGGAAAACGGAAAGAAAGGCAGCAAAAAGTTATAGAAAAACGCAACTTTTCCCGTCCAAAAGAAACCTACAGTGGCCAGCTCAATTGTAACTGAACATGGTTTTTCTTAGCTTTGCGCTCGTTCTCATATGCATTGATTGTTGTTTATTTTTTGTTTTTTAATGTTTTTCTTTGCTCTGTTTACGATGTAAAAAAGAAAGGAAAAAATGAAATAAAAAAAAATGTGATTGTAAAAAAAAACCACCACATACGCTGTAGATGATGTCATTTCTGTCCGAACATGCTAGAAATAATGAAAACGGTTGCGGTTGAAAGTATTTTTTGTTTTGTTGCCGCTTCCATGCAGCTTCCTTATTAGCTTACTAGCGTTGAAAGCAAAATAAATAGAAAAGCGAAGGTGCATACGGTCGAGAGCACCCGCATCTGATTGCGCAAGGTCGAACGATCGCGAAGACGCATCGAACAGTAACGTGTGCCGGTACGGCAAATTATGCGCATTATGATTACACCACCACCAGCTCGGTGTGGTTCGGGTTTTCGGCCAGCAGGCCTACCAAAAGTACGCATTGCTTCTTCACTTATCGGTCAAACTTTAATCCGGAACGGCTTCATCAAACTCGAAAAACAATCCAAAATTGCGGACCACTTCTGGCGCATGTGGACGGTGAAGTAATACACATGAGCCGGGCAGCAGGCCACCAAAGCTTCCTATCAATTTTACCCTCCAGATAGGATTACGATCTGCCACCGGTACCAGCACCGAGCGACGAAATGTTGAAAGTTTTTGGCCAACCATCGCCTTCACGCATCGGCCCGACCGAGCCGTCGATCGCTGGCATCATACAGCGCTAAGCCTTTTGCGCAAGATAATGAGCAATGTGTCAGCGGGCGCTGGTTGCGCGAATTCGAGATGCCCGGTAGCGATCGGGCGGTTTTGTAACGCCTTGTACATATGAGAAAGTGCATATTGCAAACGCAACGAACGGGACGGGGTGGATTGTTGCAACCCGGTCGCAACCGGCAGCCGTTCCCGGCACGAGCGAACCGATGCGCATCGTGCACGGTAATAACCCGTTTAGCCAACCCGTTAAAGGGAAATCCTTCACTGTCTGTGCCTCCACTGTCGGTGGAAAAGCTTTCGCAAAGCGTCACTTGCTTGATCGACGCTGCATTAGCGTGCCATGGCTGTGCCATGTGCACTTCCAATCGGAGGCACAATGATCTTTTTTGACAGCGAGGGTTCGTTTTGTGCTGTGCTCCGATGGTGCTGTACGCGATCTCTTTCGAAACCGAGATCGAGTTTCGGTGCGGATTAAGCTTGTGTCTGCTATTACAAAAGCCTGTGTCCCTTTCGTGCGTTATGTGTATGGGATCGTTTGCGAACGGTCATGATTAATTTTCACGCTACTCAATACGATTTGAGGCCTGTTTGAGGTTTTCTATTATATCAGCAAATTGCTCTAAGTGAGAGTTCTAAAAGTCTACAGCAACGACCTTCAGCTGACCGTCAGGATATTCAAGTTAGGTACAAATTACGTAATCGTTGAACGACAACGCAGAGGACCTTGGGAAATTCGACTTGGCAGAACTCATCACACAACAATACGAAATATTTTACCATTCACATCTTCAATAAATTCAATTATAACGTGAAGAAATTCTAGAAATACGCAATCAAAGTTTAATAACTTTAACACATCCTAATGTATTAAATCCCTCATACAGCTTAAATCACAAGTATTTTCAATGAAATCAATGTTTAAGTCTAAAAAAACAAGCATGTACTTACTTGATGTACGGGATGTTTGCTGCCACGTGGTACTTTGCACCAGGGTCAAAGTCAAGTTCGGACCTAAGCACCGGTGGTTTCACACCGCCATACTCCTCCCTGCCGATGGAGATGATTGGAAAAGAAAATAGAGAGTACTTTTAGCCATGACTTTGGTATCGGGAGAGAGATAAAAGAAAAACATGAGATCACCACACTTCCTACCACGACTTTCCCATGCGCGAATGCCTGCCAGTGTCAGCAAGAAAACAGGCATGCCACCTACCTTAGCAACCACCAGTGGCAGTTGTACTGCTCCTTACGGACCCGCTTGCTGAAGACGTCATACCGCCAGGCTTCAAGGGCGAGGGCGAACGGTAGAAACACTACCTTTTCCATTGCCAGAGAAAACAGGAAATTGATGTCGTGCGCCGTATCATCGACGGACTTCTGGACGAGGCCCAGATTTTGCAGATGCTTGGGCGAAGCGACGGAGAGCGAGATTGCATCACCGATCGCTTCGTGGAAACCTGCAGCACGCCGGGGAAGGAAACATTAAAAGAAAGTTAATTGGAACTGTCTGGCATGTGGAGATGGACGTTCCCTTACCCGGGTTAGCACCGTCACGGAACACCTTCGGATTGTTGCGATAGTTCAGGAAGTACTGTATGTGCGCCAGCTCGTGATGTACGGTAATGAAATCCTTGTGCGTCACCTGTGTACACATCTTGACGCGATAATCCTTCCCGGTGCAGAAATCCCACGAAGAAGGTTGACAGAGAATTGGCCGATTCGGTGGTTGCGTTATTATCGAAGAAGCCCAAAAGTCTGGCGGCATGGCGGACATGTTCATCGAGACGAAAAACTCTTCCGCTATCTGAAACATCACTAGCGGGTTGTAGCCCTGCTTTTGCATTTCAGGAGTGACCTCCAGGAAGCTACGACCCGGGTACGGTATCACAATGTCCAGAATGTTCTGCCAGCTCTGGCCGTACATATCGCCGAGTATGTGATCGGGCAGTGGGGCATTTTTGTTGATCTTATCCGGACCGTAGAATTCGCGCAACTTTCGACGCACGTACGCATGAATCATCTCGTACAGGGGCAGTATTTCACGCCACACTTGTTCCATTTCTTCGCGGAAATTGCGCGACTCGTACGGAAACGTCCAGTAGGCAGCAGCGTCCGTAAAGTCTGCAAATCGAACAAGACCACAAGAGAAGTACTACATAATGAAGAATTCTTATTGTGAGCTCCACTCATGATACATACTATTAACACGCCCAGCATCATTCGTAAGATCAACCAACTGTTCGAACAGATCTCGCATATTACGTCCAGATTTTCGACGCCACTCCAGCCAAGTGTACTGCAACTCGTTCCAATCGCGACTTTTCGCCATTATCTACACAATATGGCAAAAAACATATTGTTTACCGACACAATTCCGATAGAATAACGCTATTTGTTTCACTTACATCTTTCAGATGAGGTTGCAGCCGTAGACCGCACTCGAACGGCTGTTCGTACGCACAGATACCGGCCCCATTAAAGATGGCCAGCATATCATTTACGATTCTATTGTACTGTGTGTGTGGGAATAGATAGGTTGTATGCATTCGTAAATCACGCCTCTAGCACACGAAAATAGGTGGACGCGAATTAAGCAGATACCTACCCTGTCGAGCTGATCTGGTGGCAGTGCACTTGGACCGATGATTGACATAAGCCGCACCTGACGATAAAGCTTGTCATCGAAAATTTTCGTCTGATCGATTCGACGCATTTGGTCCCACAGCAGGCGTTGGAAGTCGTTGTACCTTTGCTGAGCTGCAAGCTACGAATAGGATTAACATAACGAAACCACAAAATAAATGAATCACAATTAAATTAATGCAAACTTATATGATTCTTGTGGCTTATTTGTTTTTTTTTTTTTCAATTTAAACTATTTCTTAACAAGCCTTTTAATATTGTTTTGAATGTTGCTTCTGTTTCCATAATTTTTTTTTTTGTCCAAAAAACTAACCTTAAAAACCTGAATTGTCGCAGAATGGTTTTAAAAAACAAACATTTATCTTTTCTGCCAGCTAATGAATGCAAACAATCCATGTTTTCGTTAACGGTGACTCCAAACTAACTAATTTACATTTGCCGTCCAATCTCAACTCAACTCAAAGCCACTTGCACACTGCAACAAAAAACACACAATGCCGACTTCTGCATCTCAAATTTTCTCAACCTTACCGGTTACAGACATAAATTAGCCTGCGAGCCAGTTCACCACTCTCAGTGAACTACCTCCCCAGATGTCACTAATCTGCGCGCTCTATGTCAATGTCAAATCCCGTGCGCCACAACTGCTTCCCACCATCTAATTTTAGCGCTTTCCACGCTTGGCGGTATGGAATTGTTGTGTGCAGCACGATCATTACCAACTCATAAACAGCTATTTTTCCGTGCAAAAGCAAAACAAAACACATGGCAGCTCACAAACCGTTTAAAAGGTACCGTTCGTTGGGCTGCGAGTGACCTTAGAACCTGCATTTGTCTAACCACAGCTATGCTTACCGCTTCAACCTGCGTTGCATCGTTGATGTTTGTCTCAAAGTTCCACTGTGCGGCCACGTTCAGCGAACACTCCAGCGAACTTTTCCGATCGATCTCGGCAAGGAAGGAGCGTAACTTTTCCGTTTCCGCCCGAAACCGGCGCTCATTCTCCAGACGGAACCGTTCCTCTTCCGGGCTGCGATAGGGGTCACGGTAGTTGGGATCATCCGAAAACCGGTTACGATCGCGGTATGCAGGATCGTCGCTCGGAAACCTTTGATTTGGATCCCGAAAGCCCTGATCGCGGTAGTTGGGATCGCGCAAACCTGGCTCACGATAGTTGGGATCGGGATTGCGCCCTCCGAACCCAGGATCGTTGGGATTGTACGGTCGCGCATTTGGATTGTATCGGTTACGATCATTTTCATCATCCCGGTTCGGATTGTACGGTGTGCGATCACGATAGAGCAATGGATTTTCTACATCCGACACGTATCGGTTCCGATTTCCCGGAACACCACCATCCCGGTACAGCAATGGATTGTCCACATCGGACACGGCAGGATTAGGGCTTCGATCGCCCGGATACCTTTCCCGGTTGCGCGAGGGATCAAAGTCACGTCCACCACCATACCTGTTGCGATCGTTATACGAATAGGGCTAAGGAGAAAAGATCAGTTAAAGCAAACATCAACCACATACCACGCGCATCTCTGCAACGTTCATTAGCACGTTCTGCATTTCAATATCAGATCACTTACCGAGTCCGGCCCGCTTCTTCTATCGTAGTCACTATTCGCACGACCTTGCTGTTGTGCCGGATAGTTAGGTCGTTCTTCATCCTCCTCATCGTCCCCATCATAAGGAGGCCCGAACCGTTCGCTTCTGCTGCGATCGTACACGCTGCTACCATCACCGCTGACCACACCATCAACACTTAGCGGGACGCGTGTCGGAGTTCCGTCCGCGCTCGGAAACGTCACTGGACGACGCCCTTCAATACCGGGCGGTGCCAAAGGTGGCAGGTTCAGCTGTGGATCCGCCTCACAATGGATCGATTGTAGCATCAACACCGCACCGATGGTGCACTTTATCAACAGCTTCAACATTGCGCAACGTTGCTATCGTGCATGTGTTGGAGGAATTTGGACGAAAGTTGTACTTTTTTTTACGACGGATTATGCTAATCGCATGTGGGTATTTGTTTCGGCTATCGTTACGTTTTCACTTTCACTTAGTTTTAATATATTCCACTGCTCGCATGAACTGTAACACTGTAAACACACATCCATACAAGGCATAGCTCGTAAGAAAATGAATATTAACGCTTTTTTAATTTATTGACACTCTCATAAACTCACTCTTAACATAACCACAAAAATGGCTGAAGATTTTTTCTTAGGTTGTTCGCATAAATGTTTAACTAAAACACACTAGAACTCACAACAGTTAGAATTTAACAGAACTGAAAGGCTGAGTAATATGCCCACCTTTTTGAAAAGGTTCTACAGGAGGATCATTCTCCAATATTTTGGGGAAAATTCACAAGGATATAAAGATTGGAATCACGTATTTGATATTTTTCCAACAAAACCAATTCAGAATAATTCACGCATAGTGCTTCTTTCACTCATTCCATGTACAATGTCCACAATATTAACACACAAAGAAACACAAGAACATTAGAACCCGATATAGAACACCATTGCACACCTTATTGCTTTACCGATTACCGCTGCTGGTACGTCACCCGTTCAATTCCACCCAAAAACACCTAAACTTCCACCACCGAAAGGGATGGTTCTTGCGAAATTGTCCATCCGCGACGAGCAACCGAACGAAACTGAAAGCTCCCGGTGCGCAATCCTATCGGTCCCGTCGAAACACATGCGGGCCGCAGCTTACTCAGCACCTGCCCCAGTCGGAAGTCAGCAGGTCCCCAGCAATCAAACCAATTGTGTACCGCATGCTGTTTGTAGCGGGAAATTTGGTTTTTCCCCACATGGAAACCCTTCCCCGGGTCCTGCTGTACACCCCGCCTTTGGTATCCGTCCCACAGCGCTTAGCAACGTTTCCTCTAATGGTATTCAAATTAAGTGTCAAAGTGAAACGGCAACTACTGGCACTGTCCGCCTGCCTACTCCACGGTCATTTGATGTTTTCTCACTTGCGCAGGGAAAACAATTACGCTGACGACGCTGTACACTGTGGCATACTGATAGAGACGCTGATACGACAGACGGGAGATGGAACAACTTCTAGCCGTTCGTTCTTACGTGCATGTGTGTGTGTGTGGGTTGGTTGGTGACTCAGTTGCAGTGCGCCCTGCGCCGGGAAGCCCTGCACACTTACGCACCGCATAAGTCCAACATCTAGTCTTCACCCCTTTGCCAAGTCTCCATTAGATGAGATAAGAATAGAAGCATTCACATATGGAGAGCGCATGTTAATGAAAATTAAACCTAACCGCTCCGCGCATGACTCCGAAGCAAAAGGGGCAAAATGGCAGCCCCAATACAAGCAGCAATCAACAATGGTAGCCCCCCCCAAGCTACCCTATCAGTCCGTACGATACAGGTCATGTACGCTCGAAGGTACGGATTGGGGCCCACGCCGTGGGAAACCTGTGGGAACCCGGCCGGCCTGCGTGCGATACGTGATAGCAACTGCCACCCGAAGCCGGCCTCCGATGTGGCCCGGTGTGGAACAATAAGATTCTTTCTGCGGTTTCGACCTGCAACCGCAGGCATCGTGCCTGGTGCGGTCTCGGTGTGCGGCCTAACAAAAACTGTCAACCAATTTTTACGACCCCGGTGGCATGTTCGTTGCGACCATACCGGGAACATTCTGCCAAATGACCGTGAAACGGTCACACACTGACCAAAACGCGCGTGCCACGGGCACAAGGGAACCGCGGTTACGAACGTAATTTACAGCAGTGCCTAGTCGCCTGACACATCCACCTGCAAATGTGTTTTATGCAAAGTTGAAACGAGATGCCGATCGTGCAAATGAAGCTGTCAATGATTCACGCTATTTATAGGTTAGGCAAATGTGTAAACCGCATGAAGGGATCGTTTCTTTCCAGTACAGGCTATGCGCTTGTTTTTTTTGGCACGCTATTGTTGTCGATGACAGGTGAGTGGCATCTCAAATAATTGACATAGTTGCCATCCGGCACGGCAATAAAAGCTAGCGACGTAACAGAACACCTTCCGAAAGCCATATAAACATGGAACATGGAAACCCTTGGACAATGTCACGTCAAGTTTAGCTGACATGAACAAAGCATCTCGTCTAGGGCTTCTGCTCCTACTCCTACAGCATGGGCTATTATCAGCGGGCAACCTGCTCAACTCCTGCTGTTACGCAATCATCAACAACAAAACGCATGAATTTCTAGTGCCGAGCGATATCGTCGATCCGGGGGAAAACGATAGCCAGTATGCGGTGGCATCGAAGAGCAGCGGCTTTGCCAGCACCTGGAGGCTCTCACAGCGACAGGTAAATGGTGAGATGCAAGTCACTTTTCAGAACCTGCAGAGCAAACAGTTTCTGTTCACCGGGGCACACAGTCTGCTGTACACCAGTGACGTACCGTACGGTGTCAACTCGTACTATCTGCTTCCGAAAGGTGTCTCGGGAGGTTGGATCAGCCAGCGTAATGCCTACGGTGGGCATTATGAGTATATCCGTACGGAAAAGTATCCCGGCTACAGTCATGGGTTTGTGAAACTGGGAAAGGCAATTGAACGAAGCAATTGGACGTTTGTACATCGACCGTGTATTTGTTAGGATTTTATTGATTTTGGTTTATACGCGATGTTCTCTAAAGTTCTTCTTAGCCCATCTAAACGGAATAAGTGAAAGTTTGCGTTAAACGCAGAGACAACAGCTATTCTACGATGAGACGCACACTAAAATAAATAAAAAAATGCCAATGATTAATACAACAATTACCGACGACTGTATTTTACCGGGGCACTTACTTGTTGTATCTTCCCATCCAACATAAGCTCCAATGCGTTCATTCTCTACGACCAACCAATCGTACAATGGTTGGAAATACTCGATCAGCGCATCGGCACTCATGCGTCTTACACCAGTAAGAACCTCCATCGCATCGGGCCACGGTTTCGATGATCCCAGTTCCAGCATTGCCTTGATAGCGTTGCCCGCCTCAACACTCTGGTAGATATCACAATCGTTCAATGTCTTCTCCGGATCTCCCTTAACATATTCTCCAGCTTTCTCGCAAGCAGATCGATGGAACTGGAACTGAATAATGAACGACACAAAGTACCGTAGGTATTCCACATCGGCTGAAACGTGGTATTTCGCTGGTGCATCGAAGTCAGCTTCGGATCGTACTACCGGAGGCTCCACTCCGGAGTACTTCGAGCGCATCTCCCAGAACTTGCAGTTGTATTCCTCAGGCTTAATATCGCCACGGAAGATGCCCCATCGGTATTTGTCCAGTGTGTAAGCAAACGGTAGAAACACCAACTTGTTTAATGCAGATCCATAGAATTGATTCAGCTTCGATTCCTCATCCAGCACAAAGTCCTTCAGCAGACCAATCTTCTCGAGATGTTTGGGAGTGGAAACGGACAACGAAAGAACATCGCCAACTGCCTCATGGAAGCCAGGGTTCGCTCCATCACGGTACATGCTCGGAAGGTGTTGATACTGCAAGAAGTATTGTACATGGCCCAGCTCGTGATGAGCCGTGAAGAATTGATCCATCGTCACACGAGTACACTGCTTAATGCGCACGTCATCGGTTTTCGAGAACTCCCACGCACTGGCATGACACACCAAGTCTCTACCATCGTCCGGCTTTTCGAGGATACTCTTTTCCCAAAAGGAACTGTGAAATACAACCATAGTTTAGGGAATTTACTCAAATCCATTTCAACCATAAATACTCACGCAGGTAGCTTGGTCATGTTCATCGACTGGAAGAACTCATCGCCCATCTCGAACATCTGTATCGGTGTGTATCCTTGACGCACCATTTCTTCCGTCACATCCAATAGCTGACGGTCAGGGAACGGGCTAGTAATGTCGGCTACACCTGCCCAATCCTGTGCCCACATGTTACCGAGCAAATGCATCGGAATCGGTCCCCTCTCAGACACCACCTCGTCCCCGTAATACTTCCGAAGCTGATGGCGAACATTAGCATGAATCTGCTCGTAAAGTGGACGCAGCTCCTCAATAACGGCATCAACCTGTTCCTCGAACGTGTCGTCCTCGTACGCACTCAACCAATATTCCGCCCCTGTCGCATAATCTGCAATTCATTTCAACGCAAACAGGTTAGCCGCTTGATACCGACCGATGACATAACCGTTATGATCAACTCAACTGTTCATCCTTGCTGCTTCTCCATTGAGGTTAACGTATGTTTGGAAATCTTCTCTCGTTGGTGCACCAGCAGCATCGTACCACTGCTGCCAATAGTACTTTAGCTCCTCTGAATCGCGGCTGTTGGCCATGATCTCCGTAAGTTCTGGTTCCAATGCTAGATCACATTTGCTACTGTCGCGATAGTCACAAATCTTTACCTTTGCGTAGTTCTCCTGCATTCGATTGATAGCATCCAGCATTTCGGCGAAACTATCCTCCGGCAGCACAGAGTATCCCAATTTGGTAAGTTTTCGGATTCTACGTTTCAGATCCTCATCGCTGAAACTTTCGTAGTCGTACTTGTTCAGTGTGTTGGCCACTTCCTTTAAAGGGAAACAAAAGTAACCCCCGGTATCGTTATCAGTTACGTCACACTCACTCTTTTTGGTCACGTGTATCACCTACTTTCATAAAAACAGCATTAGCAGCCGCCACATCATTTTTCACCAACAGATTCTCCTCGTTGATGTCAGACTCGTAAGCCCATTCGGCTTCTGTGCCGACATTTCGGCGAGCTAAAATTTCTTCATCAATGTGCTCTACGTAGTGCCGAGCTTCGAGTTCCTCCTCACTGGCAGACCGTGACGTACGGAGTTTGCCACCGTAAACACAACACACCACACTGAAAGCTATCAACACCACCGGAATGATCCTCATCTTGATGAGGCACGATTAGTACGTAGATTGAAACTGGTCCAACGACAGCGTTTTGCATCTGCTTTTATAGGCTTCATGTTATCATATCTCGCTTGTGGGCAAAGTTGTTCTTTACGACAACGAACTTGTCGATGGATGAAATGGGGGTTTCGAAATATAATCTTATGTTATCGGATATTGGTGAAGAAGCGTGATTGACATGCATATATTCCAAAAGAAATGAATGAACGGTTGCTTTTATCACCCGTGAAGCTTAGGAGCAGGTTATCAAAAGGAGTCAAATGAAGCATTTCAATCAGGCGAGAGAAATTATTATTTTTTACAACAAGCGTTGCCCCGCGTAGAGTATCTTTATCCACCGATGATTGATCTGTAGAATTGATCTTGTATCTGCATGTATGTTACAAATTCCAGACAAGTCGTCTTACTTTATACTTATTATTCGAGTTTCCGGTTTCTTGATAGCTCAAACCAGTTGAATCATCTTATGTTCTGTGCCAAACTTGATCCAATGAAGCATTCTCATGTTCCCATGCTGGGCAAAAAAAACAGAGCAAATAAGAAAAGTAACTTGATACTAGATTTGTTTTCTAATCGACTATACTCGCGATCTTTTCCATTTCAGGTTCTTTCGAGAAAAAAAGAAAATCAAGCAGTAGAAACGCATATGCTTGAAATTAAATTTATTGCATGCTAAAACGCTGGCTTTAGCCCGAAGCACACTCTGAAAAGAAAGAACCAGATAAAGACATTAGTGTAATTTGCAAAACCTATATCATGTGCAAACTTACTGTCAGTTTCTTCCCATCCAACATAAGCTCCAATACGTTCATTCTCTACGACCAACCAATCGTACAATGGTTGGAAATACTCGATCAGCGCATCGGCACTCATGCGTCTTACACCAGTAAGAACCTCCATCGCATCTGGCCACGGTTTCGATGATCCCAGTTCCAGCATTGCCTTGATAGCGTTGCCCGCCTCAACACTCTGGTAGATATCACAATCGTTCAATGTTTTCTCCGGATCTCCCTTAACATATTCTCCAGCTTTCTCGCAAGCAGCGCGGTGGAACTGGAACTGAATAATGTACGATACGAAGTACCGCAGATATTCCACATCGGCCGACACGTGATACTTGGCAGGAGCATCGAAGTCAGCTTCGGATCGGACTACCGGAGGTTCCACTCCGGAGTACTTCGAGCGCATCTCCCAGAACTTGCAGTTGTATTCCTCAGGCTTAATATCACCACGGAAGATACCCCACCGGTACTTATCGATGGTATAAGCGAAAGGCAAAAATGCTAGTTTCGTCAGAGCCGAGCGATAAAATTGATTCAGCTTCGATTCCTCATCCAGCACAAAGTCCTTGAGCAGACCAATCTTCTCGAGATGTTTGGGAGTGGAAACGGACAACGAAAGAACATCGCCAACCGCCTCATGGAAGCCCGGATTAGCTCCTGAGCGGAAGACACTAGGCAAGTGCTGATACTGGAGATAATACTGAATGTGACCTAGTTCGTGATGAACCGTGAAGAACTGTTCCATCGTCACACGTGTGCACTGCTTGATGCGCACATCGTCCGGTTTCGAGAAGTCCCATGCACTGGCATGACAAATAAGATCCCGCCCGTCGTCCGGCTTTTCGAGGATACTTTTCTCCCAAAAGGTTCTGAAAAATAGTTTTGAAAATACGATCCCTATTCAAGCTCTATTGTAATCGCGTTGTGAAATATTCTTACTGAGGCACTTTAGTCATGTTCAGCGACTGGAAGAACTCATCACCCATTTCAAACATCTGGATGGGGTTGTATCCCTGGCGCACCATCTCTTCCGTTACGTCGAGCAGCTGCCGATCGCCAAATGGACTCGTGATATCGGCAATGTTTCCCCATCCTTGAGCCCACATGTTACCGAGCAAATGCATCGGAATCGGTCCCTTCTCGGACACTACATCTTCACCATAGTACTCGCGTAACTTGTACCGAACGTATCCGTGGATCTGCTCATAGAATGGTCGTAGCTCCTCAATCACCGCGTCGACTTGTTGCTCGAACGTGTCGTCCTCATAAGCGCTCAGCCAAGATTCAGCTCCGGATTCATAATCTGATCATTAAAAGGTGGAATCGTTTAAAACTAACTCAAACAAAGAGAAAATCTTTAACTCAACTGTTGAGCACGGCCGCTTCGCCGTTGAAATCAACGTATGTTTGGAAATCTTCTCTCGTTGGTGCACCAGCAGCATCGTACCACTGCACCCAGTAGTACTTCAGCTCCTCAGGGTCGCGGCTGTTGGCCATGATCTCCGTAATCTCCGGTTCCAACGCTAGATCACATTTGCTACTGTCGCGATAGTCACACACCTTAATTTTTGCATAATTTTCCTTCATGTTGTTGATAGCATCCAGCATTGCGGTGAACTTTTCTTCCGACAGTGCCGAATAGCCCAAACCGACCAGCTTCCTAACGCGACGCTTCAGATTCTCATCCTCAAAGCTTTCGTAGTCAAACTGTGCGAGGTATTCCGAAATTTGCTAAAAACAAATATCCGGAAGAAGAAAATCCATCTTTTAGAATGCACGCATTAAAGTATTACGCATAGCTTCTTACCTTAAAGAAGGCGGCATTTTCAGTTGCAACTTCATTTTTAATGTCCAAGTTATCATCCGTAATGTTAGAATCGTACGCCCAGTTCGCTTCGCTCGCTGCGTTACGGCGGGCCAAAATTTCTGCCTCTATATCCTCCAGATACTGCAGTACTTCCTGTTCTTGGATCTGTGCAACGCGACGAGGAATTCTGCTGGCACTCACGTGACACACCAGGCCAATGGCCAACGCAAACAACAAAACAGACCTCATGCTGGAGGTCACCAATCGTTCTAAAAGTGATACTGACACGTCTTATTCAATTTGCATACGTATTTATTTATGTTGCTTATCATTTCCTGCTGGACAGGTGAGCTGATAAGCGACAGCACTTAATTATTTGTGTTCAATTCGTTATGCAAGCGATTTGTTGTCTGTTCCATCGATAACGGTTGACAATAAGCAATCCGTGCTATCGGTAGTACTGTCCGGTGATAAGATGAACTTGAGTTATAAAGCTGGAAGCGTTGGGCAACATGTAAATGGTTCTTCTCGGCTTACTAGCTCACAAAAAGTGCAAAAACAACAATTATTTTGTGGGTGTGTGTCTTGTTTTATTGAGAAGTTCAATGTAAACGTTCTACTCCAGCGGGATTAGCAATATCATGGCATCAGTGCCTTTGAATGGTCTGGAGATCATTAACGAGCGATGCGCTGTTGTAGGTAAAACAGACGCAATGTTTTACGATGATTTGCACTCTGAAAAGAAAGTCAAACATTAGTAAACGGATTTGGTATCATACTGATTTGATGTGATCGTTAATACTCACTAGATGTTTCCTCCCAACCAACAAACGCTCCAAGCGCTTTGTTCTCCTTCACCAACCAATCGTACAGTGGCTGGAAGTATTCGATCAACGCATCTGCACTCATCTTACGCTGTCCGGTCAATACTTCCATTGCATCAGGCCACGGTTTCGAGGATCCCATTGCTAGCATAGCTTTCAGTGCATTGCCCGCTTCAACACTCTGGTAGATATCGCAGTTGTTAAGCGTCTTCTCCGGGTCACCCTTCACGTACTGGCCCGCCTTTTCGCAAGCGGCACGATGGAACTGAAACTGCACAATGTACGACACAAAGTATCGCAGATACTCCACATCCGCCGAGACGTGATACTTAGCCGCAGCATCAAAATCACTCTCGCTCCGCTCTACCGGAGGCTCCAGACCGGAGTACTTCGAGCGCATCTCCCAGAACTTGCAGTTGTAATGTTCCGGCTTTACATCACCTCGGAATATCTCCCAGCGATATTTGTCCAGCGTGTAGGCGAACGGCAGAAACACCAGCTTCGACAGGCCCGCTTGATAGAACTGGTTCAGCTTCGATTCCTCGTCCAGCACAAAGTCCTTCAGCAGGCCAATCTTCTCCAAATGTTTCGGTGTTGAAACGGACAAGGAAAGGACGTCACCGACCGCCTCATGGAAGCCGGGGTTAGCTCCCTCGCGATAAACGCTTGGCAGGTGCTGATACTGCAGATAGTACTGAATGTGTCCCAGTTCATGGTGTACCGTGAAGAAATCCTCCATATTAATACGCGTGCACTGCTTAATGCGCACATCATCCTTCTTGTAGAAATCCCATGCACTGGCATGACACACCAGCTCACGGCCATCATTCGGTTTCGCCAAAATGCTTTTCTCCCAGAAAGTGCTGGAAAATAAAGAAAAAACTTTTTAGTGCTGTTGAGAGCTACTCCCCATGAGTTCTTGCTTACGGTGGCAGCTTAGTCATGTTCAGCGACTGGAAGAATTCATCGCCCATTTCAAACATCTTCACTGGCGTGTAACCCTGGCGCACCATCTCCTCAGTAACATCCAGCAGGTTCTTGTTCGGGAAGGGAGTTGTAATGTCCGCAATGTTGTCCCACGTTTGTCCCCACATATTACCGAGCAGATGAATCGGTATCGAACCCTTCTCGGAGACAATATCATTACCATAGTGCTTCCTTAGCTTATAGCGCACGTAACCATGGATTTGTTCGTAAAGTGGACGTATCTGCTCGATCGCGGCGTCCACCTGCTGCTCGAACGTATCATCCTCGTAAGCATCCAACCAGTACTCAGCTCCGGAGGTGAAATCTACAAACAGGAGATTCATTAGTTCAGGTCTTCGCTTCAAAACCATAACCTCGCAAACGTTTTACTCACTGTTGAGTTGAGCTGCCTCGCGATTCAACGCCACGTACTCATCAAAGTCCTTTCGTACCGGTTTACCGGCAACCGCGTGCCACTGCACCCAGTAGTACTTCAGCTCCTCGGGATCGCGACTCTTTGCCAGCGTCTCCGACAGCTCCGGCTCCAGTCCGTAGTTGCAGTTCGATTCGTTCCGATATTGGCATACCTTCGCGGTCGCATAGTTTTCCTGCATGCGCGAGATGGCATCGACGAGCTGGGAGAACTTTGTCTCATCCAGTGCCGCATATCCCAGATCGGTAAGCTTCTTGATGCGGCGCTTCAGATCGGCGTCCTTAAAGCTGTTGAAATCGTACAGCCGTAACTCCCGGGCCACTTCCTGTGGAAAGACAGATAGTATGTGGTAATTTTTTCTCTATCGATCGTTACTCATAACACAGTCTGCACCACTGTATGCCACACAATGCTAACGGTTCGCATCATTTAGCACCAGCGCTTAGCACCTTCCAAAATGCCGCATTGTCGAGTGCCACCTTCATCGAAACCTCCGCCGTATAGTCGGTAATGTTCGATTCGTAATCCCACGACGCAACGGTTTCATCGTACGTGTGTTGCAAAATGCTCGATTCAATCGAACCCAGATATGTCCAAACCGATCGTTCTGCGCTTTGTACACGTGGCCGGCGTACAACCATACTTCCGTCCACTAGCAACACTAGACAGCACCAAAAAATCTGCCGCATCATAATGCGCCGAACTTTTGATGACAAACAGCAGCGGCGAGCACGATCGTGCTCCACACTCACCGTGCAACGGACGATGAATGAATTGTGCTCAGCCGCTCGACCATAACTGTGCGATCAAAATCGTTCTGGACGATCACGTGCGTTACGCAGATGGGATGAAGATGGGTTGAGCACAAAAAATTTACTCCCTTCCTCAGCGTTATTTCAATCGACCTTGGTAAATCTCTCGCATCTCTGAATGCTTTATCGCGGGGAAACAAAGTGTTTACTAGAATGGTTTTTTTCGCTACATCCGAAAGCTATTCTTGGTCGTTTGTAAGTGCCCAAACCGGAATTGATGCACGAAAGTTTTCAAGTTGATAGACGCCGTAGAGGAAGACGTCAGATTTTGTTAGCGCCGGCTCTCGTCTCTCTCATCGAATGACTACTATGCTCATGTATCGGATGTCGATGATCACAGCTGACAAGATCTTCCGTTTGATGATCACTGTTCGAGCAAGTTATGGCGGTGATTGTTATCACCACAGCGTACACAGCGGGATGGAAGCTATAAATATCCGACGGTTCCCGCACGATTCAACCGGTTCGTGGTGGTTGATGCCGGTCGAGATGAGATTTCAAAGTGACCAAAAATAGCCATCTTTTGCTGATAGCTGAGCCAATGTACGAAAGCAATCCGGGCGTACCAATCGCGATGTGGTCGGAATTAATATGGAGAAGAGAGAACCTTTAAGAGATTCCGCTCCACAACCATCGATAAACGGCGCTGAAGGTCGCGACGGAAGACCTTGCCGATACTATCAAACGTACTGACGGTACGAGGATGACCGCTGCAACCCCGCTTCTCTTGATTCTCCGCCATGCCAGCTCACTTAACCCGGCGTTTATACACTGAGTCCAAACTTGCGAACTCGCTAATGACATGCACACAAACTAAGCACCATTTACGAGGGACGAGGGACAATTTGTTGCGTACCGCCCACACACACCACACATACACCTAGCTCAGAATCTGCCCCATCTCAGAACCTGCCCCGGCTTTCATGCGCACCTTGAAAAAGTTCGCATTGCGCGATGCGGCCTCATTGCGCTGCTTCAATGCCTCCTCGGTGATGTTTGATTCGTATGCCCACGAAAGCTCGGTCGCGTTGTTGTTGCGCGCCAGTATCTCCGACTCCAGGTCGTTTACATAGCTCTGGGCGGCCAACTCACTACGTTCTAGCTCGGGATCCGCAGCACCGGTAGATGCGCCGAAGGCAATCAACAGCAACAGTGGGGGAACCATAAGGTTCGTTCTAGCGATTGTGCGTACCATCGCACTCACGTATCCAACCCTGCCGGCGGTCGGGTGTCAACTGAACTAATCGTACCGCGGCGAAAGCTCTCTTATAGCACGGCAAAAACGTCACACGCCCGCTTTAATTCCTGCTCGCGTGCATCAAAACAATAGAAGAAGAACGGGTTCGGAAAGAAGGAGAACCGGCACCGGCGCTTTAGGTGCTCTGGCGTGCCGGCCTGGACGGCTGGTTGGCAAACTGGATTGGAGCGATTTGTGCATGCCATTATGTTGAATTAAGAAGGGCATTGCTCCTCTGTCGCACCTTGTCCGATATGCATTGGGTGTCGGTGTGCTATCTGTGTTGTTAGTTGATCAACTAGTACGTGGAAAATTTCGATCGGGAATAACAACAAACTCTCACCGTTCAATCTTTGGGAATTCTCTTCTTTAAATAAACTACAAGACCAACTTCTTTACAGCACCTATACCATTTTGGTACAGGCCTTTTCTTTTCAAAAGTACTATCAGTGAGAAAACGGATCTACTTTCTTTAGGCCATTCGCTTCAATCCAACACTGGAGAAGACTTAAATGCATAAAGACCACAACATTAAAAACAATTCTCCAATTGCAACGAAATATCCAGCTTTCAACGACCGACAGCTGATGGGAATCCTCGGCGTACGATCTTCAGCAGCGAGGAAACATAACCCGGTCGAAGCCCGGTACTTTATCCCAAAAACTTGTTTTCCACACAATTCGAAGAAGATCAAGATCACCGGACACAACACGAAAGGCCCAAAACGAGTCTAACCAGTTCAACGAAAGTGATGCAAAATGTGGACTACACCGAACATCCAACAAGCAAACCGCAAAGCAGTATTCGAGGAATAGTTGTGAAGTTCGAGCTGGAAAGAATTAATGAAAAGCGATTCTATCTGCGCCATCGAACTGATGAACGTACAACTGATCGGTTTTTTAGGAACCATACGTTAATCCGCACTCCCGTTAGCTCTATTCCACAGTATGATGTAACCGATTCGAGTTTGATTTTAATGTTATTATACCTTAAGAAACCGTGACTGATCGTCAACGGCATCGTTCCGCATATCGAGCGTATCGTCGGTAATATTCGTCTCGTAGTTCCAGGACTGCAGCGTTGTGTTGTAATTGATCTCCAGAATATCGTTCTCCAGCTCGTTGAGAAAGTTGCGTGCCATCGACTCACTCACTTCCAATTCACTTAAATCATTCGCCGACAGGGGCAGTACGGTCGAGCTCATATCAATTAACACAAGCACCACCAGCATCACTTGGTTCACCCCGTCCTTTGCCATGGTACTCCGCATGGTACGTTCCCTGCCTACGGTTCGATCGATTCCAATGCTCTTTTTGCAATTGGTTCACACCGATACGTTTGCCACACCGAATACCGCGTTACTCTGACAAGGATTGTGCCGTCGGTACCGTTTTTATAGCGCCCGTATTTACGTTGATCGATGTTGAATGATGGTGGCGTAGAAAAAAAATAGAAAAAAAAACGATGACAATCTGGATGATATTTATCACATCACGAGATGTTTATCTACTTCCACGTACTGTGTTCGCATCAGCGCAATATGTCCGTTCGATTGCTTTGTCTCCCACAAATCTGTAACGATAATCGTTTGCTGCAGCTGCGCAGTGATTTGAACGATACATTCTGCTACAAACGTTTGTTTGTATTTTTACTCGCATAGGCGTTTCCCTTTTGGCTGAACATAAATTACCTGAACCTTCTACCGAATATCAAGGCATTCAAGAAACAGAAGAAAACAGCACACAACCCAAACGTTCGCACGTTATCACTTGTTTCGCATTATTTTCACATAATGTCCTACTGGCCATTAAATCGAATGACGCAAGTGAAGATGAGTTTCGTGCGAACCAGGGACAATTTAGGAATACAAGCAGGAACCGGTTCCATCCGAATGTCAATAAAGGCTCAATTCAACTGTCTGGACCGTCCTCGGGACCAACTGCAGCGCAAAACGCTGGGTTTGTAAGTTTGAGAAATAATTTCATTTTCATTTAAAATCTTCTCCGTTTTTATTGCAGGTTTATTAAAAATTGCAAATTTGCAAAATTGCAAAAATTTAATCCTTAGATTTTCATAGTCACAAACAAATATTTATTTACGGTCCTTTTATAAAATCAAAATCAAGTAAACATTACATTTTTAACCATTTTGCACTACAGTTTCGTACGGAGCGCCCCACTTAAGATTGCAAAAAATCAATTGGTTGAGTAGTAGTAGTAGTAGTAGTAGTAGTAGCAGCACTAGAGACGCATTCTGGAAGATAGAACAATATAATGTTTATAAAATGGAATAAAAAAACCTAAATATATAAAACACTTACTTTGGGAGTCGGTCCAGCCAACGTGCGCTCCGACGCGTGCATTCTCCTCTAGCAACCAACGGTACAGTGGATCAAAGTATTCCAGAATAGCATCGGCACTCATCTTACGCTCACCGGTAAGCACCTCCATCGCATCTGGCCACGGTTTCGATGAACCAAGGGCAAGCATTTCCCTGCAAAGATCACCAACAGTTAGTTGCACTGCTTGCTTCCGACACCATCTTCCTGCATGATTTTGCTACTTACTTCAGCTTATTACCAGCAGCCGTGCTCTGATAAATGTCACAATTGTTGAGCGTTTTCTCCGGATCGCCCTTCACGTACTCGCCCGCCAGTGCACATGCGGCCCGGTGAAACTGGAACTGTATGACGTACGATACGAAGTAGCGCAGATATTCCACATCGGCCGACACATGATATTTGGCCGGTGGATCAAAGTCCTGTTCCGTGCGCACTACCGGTGGTTCGACGCCCGAGTACCGCGATCGCATCTCCCAGAACTTGCAGTTGTACTCCTTCGGTTTGATCTCACCGCGGAACACACCCCATCGGTACTTGTCCAGCGTGTACGCGAACGGCAAAAACACTAGCTTCGTCACACCGGCACGGTAGAACTGGTTGATCTTCACTTGTTCGTCCTCCACGTAGTCCTTCAGCAGGCCAACCTTCTTCAGGTGCTTCGGTGTCGATACGGACAGGGAAAGCACATCGCCGACGGCTTCGTGAAACCCGGGATTCGCTCCACCACGAAACTCGACCGGCTGATGCTGGTACTGCAGATAGTACTGGATGTGTCCTAGCTCGTGATGTACCACGAAAAACTCACGCATATTGACGCGCGTGCACTGTTTGATCCGCACGTCGTCAATCGAGAAAAAGTCCCAAGCACTCGCGTGACACACTAGATCGCGCCCATCGGCCGGTTTCTCTAGAATACTCTTCTCCCAAAACGATCTAATTCGTGGTGTCGAATGAGAGAGATCAAAAACGTTATGAAATTCATGTATAATGCAAAGTTCTAGCTACTTTCACTCACTGTGGAAGCTTTGTCATATTGAGCGAGGTGAAGAAATCGTCTCCCATCTGGAACATCTTGATCGGCGTGTATCCTTGACGGATCATTTCATCCGTCACGTCCAGTAGCTTCTTTTCCGGGAACGGTGTGGTAAAGTCGGCGATCTGAAAAATAAAGCGTATTTGCGTAATGTTACCGAAATGAGGACCGTTAAAGGAAGAACACCTACATTATCCCACGTCTGTGCCCACAGGTTACCGAGCAGATGCATCGGGATGGGACCGGTAGGGGACACCAGCTTATCGCCATACTTCTGGCGCAGCTTGTACCGCACGTAAGCGTGCAGCTGCTCGTACAGCGGTCGTATCTGCTCGATCACGTCATCGACCTGCCGCTCGAACGTGCTATCATCGTACTCGCTCAACCAAACGTCCGCACCGGAGCTGAAATCTGGAAGGTGACGATCCGTTAAAGCCCAGTTGGCAAAAGCCTACTTCCGTGCCTACTTACTATTCCGTAGCGCCGCCTGTCTGTTCAGATCAACGTACTGCTGGAAGGACTCACGGACGGGTGTACCGGTTGCGTTATACCACTGAATCCAGTAGTACTTGAGCTCCTCCGAATCGCGATGATTGGCAAAGATTTCCGTCAGCTCCGGGTCGAGCGATAGGTCACACTTGGCCGCATCGCCGTAAGCACAGAACCTTGCCTTGGCGTAGTTCGACTCCATGTTGGCGATCGCTCCAAGCAGCTCGGTAAACTGATCCGCGGGCAGCACGGCATACTTGAGTTTGGCAAGCTTTTGTATACGACGCTTCAGCGTATCATCCGTCAGCTGATCAGTCGGCAGTTGGCGCAGCTCTTGTGCGATCGTCTGTCGTGGTGGTAAAATGATGTCTCATATATCGTACCATTCTAGTGTCGAACGATCGAAAATGGCCGTACCACCATTTTATATTTCACCTACCTTTGCCACCGCAGCAAACTCGCCAGCAGCTTTCGTCTTCTTTGCCAGGTTAATCTGTGTTAGGTTCGACCCGTACTCCCAGGCCGCTATCGTTTGTAGCGCTTTCGCTTGCTGATAACGTTGCTCGATCAGTTCCAGCAATTGGCGTACCTCCGTCTCCGAGAGTGTGCTTTCTCCGTCCCGGGAATGAAGCGGTACGGGACCGGCCGCGATGGCGGCCACTAGCAGTAGCACCAGCCATACAGTGGACCATCTCCCGCCTTGCGTCATGATGAACCTTTCACAGCTAATACGTACAGTATTAAATTCACACTTGCGTTTGAGGAAGCCACTCAGTTATCTTCCAATGCCATTTAAATGTCTCAGCAGAGCCGTAATCACAGTACTTGCGGTCGGAACACTTGTAGAGCGATGCTGCAGACGCTATCACTGCCACTCACATACTGATCCGGACGGACGGACCAGATGATGAGCCTGGTGTTGATTTCAATTGGATTTAACCTTTTGAACTAATCTGGTGAGATTAGAGGATGCAGGGGCTGTATGGAGGAGTTAATAATTAGTGCTGCGTGAGTTACTTAATATTTTGCATTAAATTTATTTGTAAAAAAAATTCTTTTTACGTGAACATTTTCCCAAATGTTCAAAAAATTCATACATGTTTCCTAATAATATTAACCCATTAAAAAATAGCACAAATATGTAATGAATGATTTACAAAGCAAAATATGTAAATGATTACTAACTCTAGATATAAACAAGAAATATTATTTTTAAGTTTGTTAATTTTTTTATTGGTGATTTTGTTTGTTTGTTTGTTGTAATTTAAGGACGGGAAATAAGTTTACTTGATCCGAATTCATCGAGCTGGACATATCGATTTCTTGCGTATTATCTGTGTGTACGTACGTACTCAATACTAATGTATCACCACTACTACCGGCACCGGGACGCCGTGAGATCAAAATGGGTTTCGATTGATTAAAGATTAACGTGACCTTCAAATCACCTGCGTTACGGTTCATTTGCCGCACACACTCGGCTGCAAATTTGCTTCTCTTTTTAAAAAATCTAGACAACAAAATTGTACTACCGATTAAAAGTATTAGTAAAACTGCTAATAGTGTTAATCCCATCCACTGCTACACGCCTAGCGTAGCTAGTGTGAGGGGTTTGATCTGCTTGCAATATATTTATCTGCTTTCACCTGGCTAACCAATTTTACTTCCAATCCTGCTTATAATTATTCCTCCTGAGAGGCCACGAAAGGAGACATGTTCCTGTGTGGTTTGGTACGTGATTCGGCTGTTTTCTTAAAGTTTAGCAACGAATTGCAGCTAGCGTACTGGCAATAAGAATAGTCTTCTGCGTTACAGCTTGTGGCCCTGTGTGTGTGTGTGGTTGAGGTTTCTTCGCCCGAAGGAACCGTAAAGGTGTGCAAAAGTAGCATTTTTTGCCAATCCGACTGGATAGTGAAATGAATGCGTTCAGCAAATATCTCCCAACCATTCATCATTAGCGCGTAAGTCTTTCCGTTGTAAGAGAAGTATCTTTATAAACGCCATACAGCTTGTAATGGCTTTGCTACCTTGTAAGATCATTTTGAACAAAATGAAAATATCAAGCCACCGCTCCTTTTTTTTTCCTATTACGCTAACACCACTGATTGCATTAAATTTCTACCTAAATCGTGCACCTGGAGTATTTGATTGAAAAAGTGGGAAAAATCGGCATTCGGAACGAAGCACCGACATCACTGAGTTGGAGCTCGTCGCCGGGTGTTTCCGAGACAGCCGGCCCGGCTGAGTAGGTGCCGCTTCCAGCCACCGTCCAGCGGAAGTAGCACATCGTCGTGGCACAGTGGACATCGGGCTGCCCCTGTGGTAAGCTCTGAAATGGAAAGTGCACCAGCAAAAGTTACCCTTTTTGTCTTGCAACACGACTCAAATTTGTTGAAGCTAACCTCTGCAAAAGTCCTCCATAAGGTGATACTCGTAGAGATCCTTGTGGACCGATTCCGTGCACCGTTCACAGGACAAGTAGCTGGTTTTGGCCTCACATTCATCTGCAAAGAAGATTCGTTTCCATTAAAAGAAAGCAATTTCCCAACCTTGCTCGATGCTTCTGATGACAAATCTTACGAATCAAATGTCCGGATAGTGCCGCCACTTCGAGAATTTGGCTACACTGAGGACATTTAGTCAGCACGGGACACGCCTTCCAGTAGTGCTTATCCAGCTGAGTGGGATCTCCGTGGCAAATCCAATCACAGAACGGGCATCGGCTAGAGTGATAAAAGACACTTTGTATAAAGATCCAGCACACATCCGTTCAAGCATCCAGCACTCACATTTCACTCTCGATACCATCGAACGAGTCCGAATTGGAGCTCTTGCGTGATCCGCTTCCATTCTCAGGTCCCGTCGTGCCAGGCAGAAATCCGCTCGTACTATCGTACATGGCCGCCTTATGCTGGGACAGTTTCGGGCGTTCCTTCCCATTGCAGTGACCACCGACCGGATCGAGCTTGTCGTAGTACGCACCACCATTGCTGTCCCGAGCGCTCTCCAAGTCTACGGTCGCGCTGGTAATCGGTGCGTCCGCCATTGCCCACGGGGTGTGATGTCCGATCGCGTGTCCACTTTTGCTCTTGATAATGCCGGCCGTGGTCGCATCCAGCCGCCGTACCGGGCTCGAGTGGGTATCCTGCAATTTCATGGAACTGAAACTAGACTGCCAACTACCGGTCTGTGTGTCGGAGAAACTGACGATTGTACGGCCATCGTAGCGACTCTTGTTCCGGATCTCCACCGGTGGGGAACTCTTCGAGCTGCTAGACATCGGTGGCGAACAGATGCCGGCGAATGACACCGGTCCGCAGAACTGCTTGTTCTCCAGCATTTCCTTCTTGCGCTGTCGTGATGGTTGGGAAGAATCGTAAACAAACACATTACTACTGGTACTTTGAGTGTTCCCTCCACAGCGTACCTACCTGCAGATCAATCTTATCGAACTCAGCGAACAGCTGCCGGTATAGCAGATTCCGTCGCGTGATGTCATCGTCCGGTGGGAGCTGTTTGCGCACCAGCCGCGGGTTCACCTTGTACACCAGCAGCAGCACCCGTTCGGCGACCTTTCGCACCGACTCCGCCGGATGGTGGATGCCGGAGCAGCCGGCCTCCGAGAGCGTTCGACAGGCGAGCCCGCTCTGTTTGTCGTTCGAGATGCCCTGGCTCAGCACGAGCTGCTCCAACATCTGCATGCGGCTCAGCGCCAGTCGGGGATGTGTCCCGTTGCCGACCGGGCGCGAGAGGGCCGGTGCGATGAGGTGTTGCTCGCGCACCTCCGGACAGGCCGCGATGCTAAGAATCGTGTGCTGTGCTAGTGTGTGAACGCGCGCGGACGGATCGCCACTCTTGGACAGCAGCTCCGGCAACAGTCGATCGACCGATCGCGCCACCTCACTGGGCGATACTCTGTGAAGGAAGTTCACGAAATTGAAACTGTGTAGTGTAGGAATGTAGGTTGAATTGCCCTTTAACCACTTACCGATTGGGTACAAACTCCATAAATAAACTTCGCACCGTTTCTGTAGCTTGACTAAACACAGAAAACACCGCATCACGGACACCGCGATGCAACAGTAGTGTCGCTCCCCGGCATATCTTGTTCGGTCCTGCCTGAGCCGCCTGAATCTGTGGTTCCGGTTCGATTTCTTGCTTCAGTATACCGCGCAATCTTATCAATCCTTCCTCACGGTCCGTATACTGGCGCGAGTAAATCAATTCCACTAGCTCCATCCCGAAGATCATGATCGGCAGCGCTGCCTGGCGACGTTCGCGATCATTTAGCTTACAGCGAATCTTGCCACCTTCCTGCTCCATCATGGCCGTATTTTGACACTCACGCAAGAAATCGTTCGTGTGTGTACTGTAAAGAAGGTCCTTTGATTAGTATTCACGCTCTCGCTTGCACAGCACATCATTAGCTCCTTTACCTGAGTGTGGGAATCGCACGCTCGTCGTAATCCTCGTAGCTGTTTCGTGGTGCACTCTTGTTCCGACGGCGCAGTGACCCCGTGTTTGTTGGTGATCGCATCGGACTACGTCCTTTGTGGCTCAGCAGAGGCGAACTCTGAGCTAGCTCCTCCGGACGGGTAAGACTTTGCTGGGATATTCGTCCGTCTGCCTTGACCGTAGTACTGCCGGCACTCGACGCGGACGCAGTAGTAGTAATGGTGGAGTTACTGTTGGTAGAATCCGTCGCATCACCGGCCGGTAGCTTCGTACCGTCCTGCCCAACCTGGGTGTGTAGGTGGTGTGCGTGTGGTAGCGTACTGTCGCCCGATAATGCACTGGCCACATCCTGCAGGCTGGGCGGTGAAGGCAACGTTGGCTTTGAAGCGTACAGCTCCGAACAGGAATCGTTACTAGTGACGCTCTTATCACTCCGTAGCAGCAGTTCCACTCGCAACTGGTCAAACACAGCCTTCCGGTACATCTCGATCTGCTCCTTGCGCAACCGTGCGGTGGTAAAATCCTCTGCCTGAACAGCCTGCCGCTTGGCCAGTGCGTATCGGCCCAATCGTTCACCGGCCGTACGCAGTGCGCCCATACACAGCTTCAGCTTGCGGGCGTACTCGAAACGTTCGTCTACGAAACACACACACGTTAAGTTTAAACTGGTCTGTTTCGGTACTTAAACGACTCACCTTGGACAGCTTGCACCTTAAGAAGCTCCATCTTGCGCACAACCTCACAGATACTCTCCTCCACGTACATCGAGTAGGAAAGATCATCACAAACCGACGCTAGCGAACTGTTCAGCGTCTCAATGTTGGCTGGTACCGCATTCAGCAATGCCGATACATTACCCTGCGATGCGGTCAGCTCTTCTGGCGCCAGTTCCTCGCCCAGTATGTTGATTGCAAGCAACGCCACCTGGTTATCCTTGTTGTACTGGTTCGGATGTGCTGGACCGAGCCGTAGCTTCAGGTGGGAACCAACCTTCGGTGCGACGGACACACTTTGCAGCTCGCGCGAGGTATAGTTGGTGCTGGCATTGTCCGACAACGCCACGAAGCCCATGTACTCGAAGCTTTGGCTGGAGGGCGTACTGGGTGCGCTTTTGCTCGAGTAATGTATCCACAGTTCGATGCGTTCGGCTATAATCGGGAAATTAAAAGTGCTTAATATTAATAGCGAAACGTATACCGCAGAGGTTTTGTTTGATCAATTACGATGAATCGTTGAGTCATGCAGGTATCAATAGTGGGAGGTGTATAATCAATATACGCCGGGAATATTTTTAATTTAATGGTGCCAAATTCTGGTTGGCCATTAAGCGAAACCATTAACTTTTCCAAACCATTTATCAATTAATCCGTGTTTACCAAAGGCTTTAGCGTGCCGTCGAGAAACGGCGAGAACCGGAAACGGCCGGCAGTCACAAACACTCTCACGTGTGCCGGACATAAACAGCAATAAAATCCACAGCCACGTGTTTACTACGGCGAGCGAGAGATAGCGGGTGAATATTATACTACGCGAGCGTGAGCTGCACAAGCGTTCACTCGGGAAAACAACAACACATTTCGAGCGTGTTCATCGCTCGATGAACATCGCATGAACATCCGTGCCATTGGCACCCCCTTTAGCTGCACCTCACTTCACCCATGTCCTGGAGAGGTGTACTATCCTTCAGCCGTTTCCGGGCTGGTTGATGATGATACTTACGTATGTAATGCTGGTGGGCCAGCACCTGTATCCGTACGATGCGCGCCGGATGGAAGAACCGCAGTACGATTTCCTTCGGGCTGACGGAACTGTCGGCATTCGAGCGCCATCCGTGCACGGTTGGGCTGTGACCGTTCAGCTCGCTCGCCGGATAGTCCGAATCTTCGTCTAAATGGGAAAGAAAGCGGAACGGTCCCTTAGCCACTGGCACTGGTCGACCGTGCACCCGTCCCTGGGTGGGTGTTGATACAATTTTAATGCCAATCCATACCTGAAGCAAACACTACTTTGAAGGGAATTTTGCGAGCCATCGTCGGCACTGGCTCCCCTCAGTCAGGCTGGATAGGATGGAAACTTTATCCGACGCTTTGCATATTAAGCGAGCACGGGAAGAATTAGTTTTTGCAACTTTAATTAAACAACGTTATATAATATTCTTCCACTTTTGCTTATGGCTGAACGATGGGGTCTGCAGTTACTTCACGCGAATAGCAGTAATGGATCGGGATCGGGTCGTAACATCTCCCTGCACGGGGGGAGGGGGAGGCAGTCTCGATAGCAGGGTATCTTCACATACTTGTTGGTGATGATTTGTAGCTCCTTAAATTACGTATGCAGCAGCTCGCCTGTCCATTATCGATTAAGAATTGGTCGTAGCGTGTGGACATTTACATACTGATCGATAGAAATGCAACGATTCACCGTCAACATCGTCATAATTGACCGATTAGGATAGACACTTCTTTTTCTTCTTATCTAGCTGTACCCTTTAAGGACATGCTGCACATCCTTTTCTGGTGCCAAAAAGGAAAGCGAGCTCAATAAAGCAAACACAAGCTAGCACGTACGCACGCAAAGGGAAAACGTTTGTAGAAGGCAACTGTAGGAATAGCGAGCAGATGGGAAACAAGTTTTGGTAGCTTCTTCTATAGCTGATTGTCCCGACGGAAAAAGAATTGGCCACTTGAAAGGCGACGGAATGTCGCCTATGCGACTTGGTGTAACTTTTTTCACTGCTAGTCCTCGCTGAACCGTGTCTGGGTACGATCTAAGCCTTGCATGGAAAATGGTGGAAATGAACTGGTGAAGGAAAACCTTTCCCCGTGTCATGCGCACATGGTACGACGGGTTTTGGTGGATAATACGTGCAGTTTGATTGTCAATTGTTCGAAAGGATTCATCCCTAACAGTACGTTAAGGTACGTCGATGATAAGCTGCTTCTGCGGATAAACACCTGAAAAAAGAGCGAAACGCTTTATCGTTAAGTTAAGCTTAATGTTATAATGCAGGCGTTCTTTATGGTATCGATTTTAATAGTTACAAGCCATCTATTACCAGGACTTTGAAATGTTTGACATAATCAATTCCTTTTCTTTGATGTAAAGCATATATCTTTTACATTATGTACGAGTAACGAGATTTTTTTTGTAAATTTTGTATCATTTGAATTTTCCATGTTTTCTATAAATCGATCTGGAACTTTATAATATTTAGAGTTTATTCAAAATTGTTTTGCATGGAATAAATTCTGAAAACAGCTCATTTTATTTCTGCAGTTGTGCATTTTTATTGTGCCAATCACTCCAAGCATATTAGATTTAATGTAAATTTTTATTTTAAATAATGAAATAACTCGCCTTTTGATGCTTTCCTACTCCATAGTGCTGCATCAAGAAAGTATCGATATGTAAAACATTTTCAAGCAAGTACAAAACACAATCATTTGACAGCATTTTCCTAACAAATAGTGCTATTTGATCGCGGATGAAATAATCATAAACAATTTAAATTTGAAAATTACGATCAGATAAAATTGAGGATTGCTTATCCTGTATCAAATTTTATCTTAAATTCAGTATGTTTGCACTTGTTACCAGTGTCGGCAACTGAAAATGTTTAATTAAGTGACAGCATTTGCGATGTTCCGCGTCTGCCATACGCCAGCACGGCAGAAGCTGTCAAAAGATTTTGTTCCTTGGGTAACATAGCGTTTGTTTTGTTTTGAAATTGGCGATCAAATCGATGAAGTGTTTTTTCTGCTGTCAAAAGTGTTCGATTTTTTTTGTCTCTCCGCCACAAATCTGTCCCCACGACTCTCCCGTGCAGTGTAGGGCTGTGTGAACTGTGAACGTGCAAAAAAAAGCTTGATTTGTCGTGTAATTTGTGTGAAAACGTGACATATTCGTGTACCAGAGCAAGCGTCGTGTTACAGCGCTTTCAGCTTATGTCGACAATAGCCCAAACGTACGCTTCCTCATCGTCAGGTAAGTCAAGGTGGCATAAACCACCTTACGAAGCCGTGCGTATTCCAACCCCCTTGTGGCCAGTCTTGCTCGTACCATTTCGGAACGGTTCGAATTCCATGTGTGCCTGTGGGATGGTGTGAAATGTTACCACGCGGAGTAGAGATCTAAGCATCGGTGCTGTAGTAAAGGATTTATTCGAAAAACAGGGTGTGTTATAAGATTCTAAATAAACTCCACAGTGGATAGTGATTTGTTGTGCCGCTAAAAATCCGTGTGGACGTCTGTGTGGTGTTTCGGTGCATGCGTACAACCACACGAAACCATCATCGCAGTAATCGCGGTTACATTTTTTCCCCTGCTTCATCTAATCTCGCAAACAGCAATAGAGCAAAGGTTCGTTTCCAACAAACAAAAAGGATTCTTCCTGTAAGTGCGTTCTGTTCGTTTGGTGTGGAAGAAAAAAAAAGCGTGATAAAGAAGGTCGGGCGTGTGCGTGTGTTTCTTTTGTTATGTAAACAAGCGTGAGCTCATGAGATCGTGAAGCATAATTATGTATCTCCGGGGTGACACTGTATGCGTAGCTCTCGTTGCGTGCGCGCGTGTTTGTTTGCGTGTGTGTGTGTGTGTACATGTGTGAAAGAGAGTGTGATCCACAAGAGACAACAAAAAGCATGCAGTATGCTGCATCTTTCCCTTGCGGAAAGGAACTGAATGCAGTGCTTTAATGCATATCGCACTGTCACATGCAATCGTTCGCTTTTGTTTTGCTCGTTGAGTTCTCTCGCTCGTTTTTTTGTTTGTTTGTTTGTTGACAACCACCACGATGATCAAGTTCAGTTGCAATCAGCAGCCTGCTCTAATTGCCGTCACCGTCATCTTGCCAAAGTGTTGTTTCTCATTTGCAGCATTAGCCCAGGGCTCTAAGTAGGCTATTGTTGCGATAACAACCAGCTCAATCGCATCGAAAAGGAAAGAGCGTAGATGATCATTACGAACGGATCGCAGGGAAGGCCACAGTCCTGGCACAGTCGAGACAAAGCTATGTTTAGATACTCCACACAGCCGTTTGGAGTGGGAGTAAACATAAGCGCTGACCCGGTTTACGTGTGCCTCTCGACGAACGGACTTTGTAGCACCTTTTGGCTCGACGTGGTCGCGATCGCGAAGAGGTCACTCGCTCGCGGATTATGGAAACTCTCGAGTTAAACGCTCGCTGCCTTTATTGAGAAGGCCGTTTTGCAGCAGGCAGCACTGTGAGCGAGAAAGGAGGGAATTTCTGCCATCGATGCCAGGAAGGTGGGAACTCTTCCCCGGGAATGTCGACCCCTTTCGGCTTGTGTGTGTGTGTGTGTATGTGCGCGAGCGCACCCTCTGTTCTCCACACCGGGATCTACAATACAACCAGACGTTACCAATCCCTTGGCCGCAAGGTTCGTCCATCCAACTCACCTCGCCAGGCAACAAGTGGGAGCGGGACAGTGCCGAACAAAAAGTGGAAATGACAGAGAGGGAACAAAACGGAATCAAGTCACGATTTTTCCGTGGCCCCAGCGATACCCTTCGCCGTGTTTTGGGGGGTGGGGAGGGGGCGGGAGGGGCGGTTTGGCGCTAAGCTAGCCAGGCTATATAGGCCTTACGATGCTTCGAAGGCGCGATCAACATTGCATTGAGATGATGATCCTCAACGCGCGGGGCAGGGCTGGAAGGTTGGCTGTGGAAAGAAGGGGTAAGCATATAGCATACTGGCCGGAGCATAAGCAGCAGCCTGGCTTGCCACTCTCCAGGGTATATGGTCACGATGGAAGACGCAGACAGTTTCATCACCTTTTTCGGGGCACAAAAAGCAAAAAGAAAAGCAGAGAGAGAAAAAAATACCCACACTAACAAAACAACAAGCCACCCAAACATAACCCAGGCACAAACGGACGGGACTACTTTGCCTGCGGGAAGCTGGCCGAGCATAATTTCCTTTGCCACAGCATACACAACACACTTACAGAGCATAATTCGTACCGGGGAGGGGGGTTTGGCATAAAAGCGAATGAAATGGAATTTTCATTTGCTCTACAACCCCAAAAGCGTATCACCTTTCCCGACCAACGGTGCCTTATGTTTGTTGCGCTCGTATATATATATGTGTGTTAGGGTACAAAAAAGGGTTAAATTTGGCGCCACACCACATTATGTCAGTGACCCTGATAAGCTGCTGGACGGACGCGCTAATCTATAACCGCTTCGATTCGGTCGTTGTGATCATTTTGCCGCGGAGTGTACGTCAATACATTCGTCCGCTGTTTGTCATCCGCCTTGGGAACTTGGGTTGGGTTGCTGACTGTCCAAGAGCCGTCTTGTTGCCAGCACGGTACGCTATCGTTTTGCGAACGCGATCGTACAATGATAAATCCGGTACAGCGTTTCGAAATGAATAGAAAAGGGGAGCTAAAGCTTCTGCGGTCTTTATCACTGTGCGTGTAAAGCATTTGTAAATCGGACAGTTAGTTTTTATTTGTCTCTGTTTTAAACTAAATATAGCATTTCTTGGTATAATTTTGGTTGGAACTTTAGTATTTTAAATAATTTATTTAAATCATTTCAATAGTCTTTTGTAAAGGAACTATAATTATAATCTAACCTGTCCCACACCGTACACATTACGGTCGTCAGCAGCAGCAGCATCAGCTGACGCAAAGATCAGCCTCATCATTGCCGATCATCGTCATTTGCAACGATGACAAAGTAGCGATGCAATTGCACCCTTTGCTGCCGGTGGACGGGTCGCTGGATAACAGAAAACAACGCAACAACCGCTTGGGACCTATTTTTAGCGACACAATTTAAAATAATCCCCATCAGCCATACACACACACACACACACACACACATAGCCGGACTTTGGACGGTGCAGGGAAACGTCTTCATAATTTGTTTTGTTTTTGAGTGGATAATTTTAGTTACACCTGAACACTGAACACTGAGTTGCTGTAGACTGTGAGTACTTTTTACGATCATACGGCATACGGCGGACAGTGGGTATTGAGTTCCTTCGACGATGTCAATAGCCATCGGCTTATTGTATTGATGATTTATGCTTCATTAAACTGCTGCTTGCTGCTGCTGCTGCTGCTCAGTCTCAAACCGTGCTCTTACATCGGGAATAGAAATGAGTAAATCAAAAAAGGTGAAATTATAATTGTTCATGGGATGGGCCGCGTATGCCACACTACGCGGAAAATGAATGTCGTCCCTTGTGTCACGGTAGAAAACAGGGGGAAAGCTTTAATCAAATTATTTTACCATTAGGTTGGTATACCATTAGGCGATACTGGTTGTATCGCGGCGTAGATAAGGTGCTAAAGGTTGAACATACCTTTCGCATGCCCTTTATCTAGCTAGCCGCGAACATGCGGACACATATGGCACATAAATAAAATGTTTTATTCTCACCTTCATTGAGATGGGCTTTCGCCGATGATGAACACTCCGTTGCCCGGTTCCCAAACGGTTGGTGTGGTATGGTAATGAAGCATGATAAGCACCATATTACTCCTCGCCACACGCCGATGAGCACTAAATGTCCACTGCTGGACAAAAGCTTTTTTACGCGCTGGCGGCAAACACACACACACACACACACAGGCCGAAGAAAATGGTCCGTTCCCTATCTGCTAGATCCATCTGTCCGGACCGGTGTGGCCGAAACATTGCGATAATTCAAGATTTACTATTGCCATAACTATTTCCAAAACGCAAACGGCTCGTAACATCGAGCCGAGTTCGGACACTTTAGAAATTAAAAACAAAATCCACCGTGTGTATGGCGTTGCTGGCGAGTTTCCGAATGAAGGGAATCCTCTGCGTTCGTTGGTGCTTTCCCGAAAGGACATTCTAGGTGGTGTGTATTTTTTTTCCTAGTTGGTAAACAAATACCGTCTGCTTCATTACATGTTCCCCATAGGTGACTGTATACGTGTTGTGTTCTGCTTTTTTTTTTGCCTCTGTCCTCTACATGGAGACCGTATTTTGACAAACTAATTCATTTCTTACCTAATTTATTAGCATATATGCACCCTTCGGACGGTGAACGCGCACCGGTTCGGTCGCGCCGCTTCGGACGACTTCAATTTTGTTAATTAATCCTAATTTTATGAACTTTTATTATTCCTCAACCTCACCGTTTTTGTCTGTGTGTGTGTGTCTCTCTCTCTCCACCCCTTGTTGGGGGCATCTCAATCTGTGGATCGGTTGGATGGATGTTTTTACCGGTTGGTTAGTGGGTCTCTTCGTTTTATCGCTTCGCTCTGTTTTGTTTGCGCATATGTCATTTTCTTTTTGCCTTGTTTTATGATTATCATGTGTGCATTTTGCTCGTATCTTTTTTTTTCTCACGTGTCACGTGTTGTGTTTGATAAACATTCCAGGGGTGGTAAGCGAGATGGATGGGGCACGTGAATGGATTCTTTACCAACTACTTCATCACTGTTGCATGCTTTGCTGTTTACAGTTTACATAATTTAATATTAGGGTAAACTATATCTTATATTGGATGAGAATTATTTAAATTTATATAAAAATAATATATAAATATTTAAACTTTGAAACGCATACAAAAGAAAATTAAATGCACAATATCGAGCTTTTTCCATATCAAAAGAAAATTTCCGAGTTTGTGTCCCCAAGAAGCATTGGAGAATGTCCTAAAACGTAATAATAGTTTGTAAAAGGATATTGGAATGTAGTGTTTATCCTACTTATCATCCAGCTGTCAAAATGCCACTCTGCTCGTGTTTATACTCACGAGATCGTACTTGACTTACGTTAAAGGAAAACATCGTTTTGCGAAAATCTCGTTTAAAAAACGAAATTATGTGTTTGATGTTCGATTAACTTTAGTAGTTAGAAATTCTAGTGGAACTTATTTGATACTTTTTAAATTATTAAGCACTTTTGCATATGAAATATGTTTACTTTTGTTTAATCTCACGAATATAGTAAATTTTTTAAAGTATTTATTTTGCCACCAAGTACAGTAAATCCTACAAATAGTTCTTTTGGGGAAGTGTATAACGTTCCTGTTCTAAATTTGGCCTTTCTCGTCTTCGCCCTATTTGGGGTCTCTGTGACCTGATAAACAAGGGCAGCAATAAATTAAAAGTGTCAGTTTCGGCTCGCTATCGAAATAATTGATCTCCCAAAAACTGACGACCCGCCAGTCGTCCCTTCTATTGGTGAACGAATGGTGGAATAGTTTTCGCAACGCCGAATGTACACCTCAACACTCCCGGGAACCGTGCTCTTATCCGGTGTGTTTTCATCGATTTGGAAGTAATATCGTACGGCGGTACCACCTGTCCCCTGAGAGGGTCCGGCGGTCTAGCTGGTTGAGGCAAAAGTGTCGCATTGAGAGGTCTTGTGGCAATCGGTTGGACGGAGGTTCGTCCGACGGTCGGAAGAAAACGGCAGGAGGCATGATCTTACGGTGGGGAAGGGTGATTATGATAAGTCGTGTTTATTTCTTGGCTTCTTTGGATCCGTTTCCGTTTGCTGCAGGTTTGAATACCGGCCGGGCATAAATGGTGTGGGCCAATCGTGACGCATGCAGTCGAAACTTCATGCGCAACGTAGCAGACAGTAGTTCTTTTTATTATTTCATTTTAATTTCCGAAGTGGAAATTCATTTTTTATTATTTATGAGACATAGTATGATACACCGGTTTGCTGCAGCTAAGGAACGTTCCAACACCTTCTAGGTTGCAGTGTTTTTTTTATTATTATTATTTGCTGTTGCTTTCAGTTTTGAAATTCAATTTATCTGCTCTGCTCTTAATCGGAGAACTCCACCCCGAAAGAACATCGGGACCAGTGGACTACGTTGATGATCGGGCTACCTACGTGTGGCATAATCGGTTGTCGATGGGAACCAAACCTATTGCCACGTGTCCGCCACTAGAGGGGTTGGTCTCTAGTGGGTTGAAGAAAGGTATTAAAATTGAAAATGCAAGAAGGAAGGGAAAAAATTAAATTTTTTTGTTGTTGGTTGCGCTCGTGGATTACTTTCTAGAATGCCTTTTTAACGTATTTATGAGCTTGTTAAACACGGGTATATTATTAGTAGAGTTGTAGTTCGTTTTTATTTCGCTGTACAATGCTGCATCAATAAAAAGGACTCGTCTTTGTGAGGTGATAATGGTCGGTTAGGGCAAAAGCATTCCAGACATATAGCCGCAGATGCCTGTTTTTGTTCATCTGCCGTTTTGCTCGTACGGCAGTCGCCCTGGTCCTGGCAATGTTTGCCACATTTTATTGAATATTCATTTGCAAACGAATGTGTTGGCTTTTACCATTCTTTTCGTTTGTGTGCGCAGATCGCACTCTATTGGTGCGATCCACGGCCATTCGCACGGAATCGCGATCGGTTGCGATCTTTAATTAAGATATTAAATGTAATATCATTCCTAGCGATGGGAATGCCAAGTGTGAGTGGTTTGAAATGTAGTGAAATAAATTAAAAAATGATGTACACTTTTTTTCTGCCTCTCTCACACACCGTTCCACGGACACCTTTCGTGTGGACTAAGCTGAGGCAGAAGCTATAGCGTATTGATATAGAGAAGAGCAAAAAACAGCACAACAGCAAAATAACGAGTGTATAATCCGAATTGCGGGATATACTGATAAATAATGAAGCAGTTAGCAAGTCCAAAGCACCAGCAGACCATATTTTTTTGTTTGCCCATCTTCCCTTACACCTTTTCGCCCCTTACCCAGACCCAATGGCCCCGGACCATCCCGACCGAGGTGTCCGATGTCTGCCGAGCGTATGTATTAAATAATAATTATAAATTATGGAACAGCGAATAAAAAATGAGCCACATAAAAACCGACAACTCTCACTCGATTCCTGCCCGGTGCTGGGGTCAGAAAAGTATTTTTCAAAACCGTTTTTCTCGCGCTGCTACTGGCCGCGAAGACGGAATAGGGGCCTATCGGCCACATCGGTACGGAAAGAAAGTGAATCGATGCGCAGCGAGCGGATGAAAAATTCGCTAAACGTTTCATTACGCACATTCTTTTCATATTTCATCGCTGCCGACGCTGGAGGCGCTTGTTGTTGTGCTTGTGCCCAGTGGGAAGATAAAATGATAAGAATGAGAAAAAGGGGGAGAAGCAAACAAAAAATGGTACTTTATGCACACATACACACACACATCCATGGTATTGGTCGACATTCTTGGCGGATGCGAATTGAAGTGCGTCTTCGGAGAAAGAGCGAAAATGCAAAATTGGTATGTTCGTGTTAATGTGCCAGCGAGAAGAAAAAAAACCCCTATGGACGGGCATCGGTGGAAGGTGACGATGATGAAATATGTTTCCGATCTCTTCGGCTATCGAATATCGTCAATCGTGTCGAAGTGGGTAGGGGCGCAGCGTGGTGGCGAGCGAACGAACAGGATAATTCGAACCAATGATCGTACGATTATCCGTCCACGTGGTGCGGTAGTGGCAGCTTGACCGCTCTGGCGTGGTGTGGCGCAAGATAGTGCAATCGATTAAGCGACTGGTGTGTGCATGCGGATTACGCCCGGTGTTGGTACGCTTTATTTAAATTGGTTTCGGGTTTTGTGCAACTTATTTATGACACAGCTGCAAGTGCGCGCATACGTTTCGTGTGCAGCCCCTTTGTCTGCTGAACGATTTTTTAGCGAATGATTTTTAATTAATGGTGGCGGAAGTTATACCTTTCCAAACTTATGCTAAGGTAACACTTCTTGTAACAGTTGTATCGTGTTCCAATGTTTTGTTTGTTCTCTCTAAAATAGGATCTTTTCCAATTTCTCTGAAAATAATATAGTAAAACTATTAGATGATTGGTTAATGAAAGTTGGCGAGACTTTACTGAGGTTTCTGGAACTCTGCAAGGTTAGGAACTGTGATGACCTAACTAATCATTTTATGTAAAAACTGGAGAACTTCACTTACACGGTTTATCTATCATATTGGTTGACTCAGATCAGTGTCTTTTTCCTGGAATAACATAGCTTTTTATCTTCTACCCTGATGGTCGTCGATCGAAAATCATTGACAGTATCACGAAGTATGTTAAGATAAGGATGCTGCAACCAGTAAACTTCGGGAGTACATTCTTTGAAATATCTCAGAAAAACTCGTTGTACAATATTATTATATTCTAACTCTTCTTGTTGAAAGCACATACCAAGCAAGTCTTGATCAATTCCAATATATGTAAACGACCTCTTGAATAACCTCTGTGCTATTGTCCAATTCTCCATGTCACGTCTTACTGCACATAGTAATGCGCCTTAAAGCTGCATATAGCAGGACTGAAGCAAGTCATAAAATTGGGAGTTAGTTTTTAACAATCTGTTTTGGAAGGATTTTGAAACCATATTCGGGTATTCGGAATATTCCACTTTGAATCAGACACGCGCCTGTCTCAGCGAATTTCTGTGTGCCATTTTATCACGCTTTTGAAGTAGGTTGCACCATAATAAGTTCTGCACCACTTAAAAATCCCCAACAAAACCACCAACCCTCCGCGTGCACGAACAAAGCTTGGCACTGCACTTTCGCTTTCAAACATTTGCAAACCCGTCATCGATTGGGTTACCGTAGCGTGAGCGTTTTTTCGCAGGTCAACATACCCGTTTGCCTGATTCTCACCGATATTGACATATTTTTTCTTCCTCTGTTGGCCGTATTCGTTTCTCCAATCGGCGACCCCACTGTAACAATCTGGCGTGCTTGGGCGGAAAAATCTCACCCGGAAGAAGAGAAGCACCGCAACGTGTCCAATGACACACACGGGATGGAATCAGCCGGCGCGGCCCTACCAGCTACCGCGGCTAATGACGGAACAGTGTGGTGACACGAATGTCACAACGAATGTCTCGGATGTATGTATGTTTTGTCGACCTTTCGTACGTTCGTGTCCCTCCGTTCTTGCTGGTGCTGTGTGCGGAGCGCAGTGTGAGGACGGACGGACCTGGCATGGATGAAACCTGCTTGTGGCCACAAAAATTGTGAATGAACCGTCACGAACCGGGGTGGTTCGTCCGTGTTTTCCGTCTTTTAATCCCAGTCTGCCGAACCGCCAATTGAATGAGCCACTGGCAGCCGGGCCCGGTGGGTGGGTTTGGGATGGTGGTGTGCGGTACAACACGTAGTAGTTGTTCGTAGTATACGATGGTGATGAAAAGATCCGACCTTGAACCATATTTCGTTTCATCGACTGTTGGCGACCGGTGTGCGAGGTAGGACGGTGGGAGCGTTAGTTGCGGTAGGTGGAAATCTGTCTGGAGAGGTGGGCGGTGAAACCCGGGATGGGGAGAAGTGGTATGATTGGCCGTTTTCGTGCCGAACGTGCGCCATCGCGGTTTTGCTCGAGTTGAGAGTGTCCTGGACCACCAACACCATCGTTCGACACCTCAAACGACACAACTTTCGTCCTCCCCCATCCGTAATGGGGTGGATGGCATGTCCAGACGGGAAGGTACTTTTTAGCGGCTTTGCATTGGCGGGAAATGATGCCGAAACGTGCTGGAAAGCTGGACGGAGCAGAGAGCCCGAGAGCAAGCAAGCAAGCAATGGCAAAACCGGGCAACAACCGGGGCGATGTTCCGTTTTTCGTTCCTGTTCAGAAATTTAATGAAATCGATGATTTCGCCAACGCCCCGGGAGCGGTTGAGATAATGTCCGGCCTCCAAAAGGGAGGGTTGAAACACATCCTCTCTAATGGCGGCGATAGCATCGATGGATCGTGCTTACCGTTGTTTCTTATTGTGGTTTGATCCGTGTTCTGCATATAACATATGTGGGTGCGAGTTGTTGGACGCGACCCAGAGAAGGTTCGAAGGCTCCTTTTTCGTCAGATGTGGCTGGGTGCGTGAATTGGTTCGACAAAATCGGTGGGAGACATATTTCAAGGACGCACGCAGTTCAAGCGTGGCTCAAGCAAACAAAAAAAAACACCGACACACACACATTGAAGGAGGTTGACCCACCGTTACCTGCCGGGTAAACGGGCTCCGGTATCCTTGACCGTACACCACACCCTGTCCGTCTGCTTGGTGGGGAGGGCACGAAAAGTATAATGCATGCTGCCGCACATATTAACTAAGAAAAGCTAAGAAAGTCCACCACGCGCCCGTGTCTCCCACACTATCACCACACCGGCTCCGATGGATGGATGGATGGAGGAGTTGGCGCGTGTTCCGTGATTCGGGGTTTGCGTTACGTTTATCCAGCTTGGCTCCTTTTTGTTCCTTTTCTTTTTCTATTTCGATCGTTGTTACCATTCCCGTTTCCGCACACAGTATGCTCGCTCCAATGTTGGCCGTGGTCGTGGCCAGTTGTCAGTTTTGGCCACCGTACCGTACCCAGCCAGAGCCCGCACGGCAGTTTCGGGCACGTTTGCTCCGGGCAGCAAAACGGTTTTCGGGACGTGAAAGACATTCATTCGCCTGACGGTCCGTGATGATGTCCTGTCTGGGGTCGGGCTTTTTTTCTCTCTCTTCTACCCCACCGTCTACTCACACGCGGGGTTGTTGGAGGCGGTATGTGCGGCGCCTGTCGATATGACGGCATGACGGTTGCATCCTAATTTTTGTTATAATTCCAATCATGCGCCACGGTCGCGTGAGGCGCACACGCTCCACGATCACGTTTGCTGCTGGCGGAAGTAGAACGTGGACGCTTTGTGTGTATGAACTTTGTGTATGTGTGTGTGTGTGGAACAGGTTCCAAGGGTCCTTCCACCGAATGCAGTTGAAGGCGGGAGCAAAGGCCTTGAAACGATGGGTGTACGTGTAATTATTGGCCGATCGGTCTGTGCACGTGCACGGACATGTTTCGGCATTTCGCTTCTTGTTTTTTGAGAGATCCGACTTAGACGTAGCATCAGAACGAGGTGACTAACTTTCGGATGAGATATCTGGCAATAGCTGATACCTGATACCTGATCAGCTGTGTGACTAATAGAAATAATCTCCCCATACAATATTTTTGGGTTTTAGGTCTCATTTTAGGTTAATGGAAATATTACCTCACCATAAGGTAAAGAACATCGAGAACGAAGCTCCAACAATGTTGTTTTGCATCCTAAAACATCTGCAGCAGTGTTTAATTAAATTGCACTGTGTTTGTTTTACATGACATCTCGCAGTGACATGAAAATAGGACGAAAAAGGAAAGAAAGTTCAGAAGAGTCTTTACCCCTGAAAGACTATCAACTGCATACACATGCTGTGCTCATCTTCGACCCAAAGGTTGTTACTCCATCATTGGTACTGCCGCTCAAAAACCTAACACGTATCCGGGGCATCCCTGTCTTCAAAGTAAAAGGGCATCGGTGTGTGTGTGTGTTTTTTGTTGCTTGTTTTCTTTCGGGGGATGACTGCTGCCGGAAGTTTTACGTCCCCGTGACGGGTACAACACGTGAGACACGGGTATATACTGTGCATATCGTGGTTTGCATACTAATGGACCTAATCTAATCAAACCTGCGCTCCACCACGCCACGCTCCGGCTGTTGGTCCCGTGCGTCTCCGTTCGACTGACTTTCTTCCACCGGTTCGGAAGCGTCGGCCAAGATCGGCCAGCTACGATTGGGGTGTCAAATGTTGGTACTCAGCGCCGCGTGCACAGGCATACCTGTACGGGCAGGTAGCGTTGAGATATCCTTCGCACATCCGTATCCCGGTCGTCCGTGCCGTTGCCCGGTACATCGTCATACCGAATCCGTTTTGAATGACTCCCGTGCGCCATGCCATGGTTTGCCGTTCTTATCACGAACGGGTACAGGTCATGCGCATTTCCCGAGAACCGATAAATGGACAGCAGCGGTGGTGTACACCGTTGCTCGGGTAGGTTTGGGTGAATGGTCCTCCACACACCGGTTCTATGCTGCTGTGTGTTACACTCCTGAGGTTCTCCTTTTTCGTATGGTGAAGCATTCAGGAGGGCAAAAGCAGTTGCTCACCGTTGCATTTTCCCTTACAACCATACAGAGTGAGTGACTTTGTTCGTCTTGAAGCACCCCCCAGAAAACAGGGGAAGAAGTGTTGCTTTTTCGAGAGAGAAAGAGAGAGAGAGCGCAAGCATCTTCGAACATAGGACGAAGATGAACCTGATCAGGAAGGGAACTCTGCGAGTCGCTAAAGGGATTTTTTCTTCTTATCAATGTCCGTTTCAGTTGTGTGCGTGACGGAGCAGGACATCTCGTAGTCGTTTTTCCTGCATTCCTTCGCTCTAGCTCCCGCCCTCCCCTCCCCATCATCTCTAGCGCCCATCCGCTTTGTGGTGGTGTGTCCCTTGCAAGCGAGCAAACCAAAAGTGCGCGTCTAGTTCTCCTTGTACGTAGTGGTGGCGTGTGCGGTGTTGATTGGCGCTATCGATGGTTCGATTTTAATTAGCCCAGAAGTGCTGTTGCGGGTTTACCTTGTACACCGATTGTGTACCGACGATCCAAGCAAATTAAGGGATTTCTAGCATTGTTTTTTGTTCCCTGGCTGTTTCTTGGACATTCTTCCTCGCCCGGTTACGGAGCCTGTAATACAGCGATAGACAGGACAATTGTGTGTTTCGGTTTGCTACAAACGGACACAGGTGGTTGTCGAACCAGGAGGAGTGCGAATAATTGCAGGAAAGAAAGAAAGAAAAAAAGGTGTCTTTTAGATTGGAAGAATTTTCACACCACCCGCAAGTCGCCAAGTTGCCACGTCGCTGAGGCATTTCATTCGCTGTCAGTTTGGCGCTAACCGATTGAGTAGACAGTTGTTTATCCGCCTCGGCACGAACGGCACCCGGGATGTGGGGCTACGGAATTTATGGCTATGATATGGCATACGCCGGCACCACCGGTAAGTGTGTGTATGTGTGTGTGTACGGATCGACGGATTTGGTCCAGTGCAATGTGCAGTTTCAGCGTTCCGGGCTTGTGTGCCGGTCCCGGCGGGCTTTTGATGTGACAGCTGTGTCGTGGCGTGTGAAAATGATTTCGATTTGTTTCGACCAATCAATTGGTGCGCTGTTCCCGATCGGTGTTCCTCTGATGCTGCATGCTCTGCAAGTGCCCCTTTTAATTTTCGTCTATTTATTTTGCCCTATTCCGTTTTTTTTTTCTTTCCAGTGGCTGACCCCAATCAAGTGGTCGCGCAGCAGAAGCGTCGTGTCGAAGGGACTAGCGCGGGGTAAGTGTGAACATTGTTGACTTATCATTATGAAACATACAAACGCATAAGCTTTTGAAAATGTAGTTGTGAAAGAAATCTTCACGAGAAAATGGGGCAAAATTAATCCCAGGGGAATAGTTAAAACATCACAAAAACGCCATTAAAAGAACATTTCAAAGGAGAGTGTGTGTCTTTGATCTGAATCAACAGGAAGGTCATTATGGATCAATTTTGAATGGGAAATTCGAGGACAAAACACTTGTTTAGATGTCTATTTGAGTGTCACCGCATTAGGGGTTTGATAATCGTTCCCCGGGTTCGCATTTGCCGACCCGCTGCACACAAGAGCACCAGCAATTTCGGAAGCGATTCGATGTGTAAATAAAATCAATAAAAATTTAAATAGAATTCAATAGCTACCCCTGTCCACTATCTCTATCTCTCTCTCTCTCTCTCTCTCTCTCGCTTACCTTTTCACGTTGGATCGAACCCGGGGAAGACATTCATGCATTCTCCCGAGGGATCGCAATATCGGCCGTCGACCGGCTAGACATTGGGTGCGGGAGTCACGGCCGTAGTGTAAATGGGAAGCAGGAAGGTTGGCCAGTAATGGTGATTTCCATTTTCTTGCATATTTTCCCACCCGTGCAGTGGGTTTCTTCGAATTGCTTACCTTTGGAATTTATCCGCAAACGTTTGGGAGCCGCAACGGTCCGGTACGAGTGCTGAAGCGATATTTCTTCGTGGCTCTTTTTGACTACTTCGCTATGTGCGGTAGCACACCTGAAAATGTCTAGTCATGCTGAGGGGTAATTTTGTTGCTCATGATAATAATAGTGAAATTTTAGAATTTTATCCTTAAATTGAATTGTTCTTGGTGGGTTTTGGTTTTCAAAATAACATCACAATTTTTTCATGCACAAGTTGACTTTTATAATGAGGTTTTCGTTAATTTAATTTATATAATTAACTTTAATTGGTGCAAAACTAATGCTACGTCAAACATGATGATGCCAACACTAGACCAGGCGTCTCCATATGAATCAAAGCTGAAGGTATTTTATTTCCGTACGACTTCTCAATCACCTACAACTGCATACCGACAGTCGAATGCCCCCCCCTTTGGATGTCACATCTTGCAGTAGTATTGACCGGATCGATTCAATCCCAGTTTTCATTTCTGCTTTTTTTATTTTACGACCATCGTATTGCCTGAAGGAACGATTTCCGAGTATAGCTTACCCGGTTCCACATTCCCTATTACCTTCATTTCATAAGTGCTTACTGGTGCAGTTCCAGCTCCTTCGTGTTCCGTGTGTGCTCTTTGGTGGTTGCATTCGAAGAATTCGATTACGGTGGCTTCGTGGCTTCTGGCCACTTTTCGTGCCAGGTTTTAGTTTCATGCTGGTTGTCCGGTACAAGTGAAGTAGTGAAAAAAATTAGAAAACTTTCAACACCTGCCAACACCACACTAAGTGCTTGCAGTGGTTGTGAAATGTGATGCAAACGTATCGTCCTATCGTTAGTGAATGGTCTGGTAGTTTTATGAACGAATCAGAAATTGGCAGAGCTCGCCCAGAATCGTTGGGGAGTGTTTGATTTTGAAGCAAACTGTGCTACTAAAACACGGTATAAACCGGCCTTGCTTAAAGCGGTGTGTTCAAGAACATGGCAAGAACAGTAAGTTACACAGTCAACGCCACATTCCACCATGATGTGGAATTAAATCGAATTGAGCGAGAAGCTTTTCGTTTTCTGTCTTGTCTTGCTGTTATTATGGAATGGCTTCTCTCGGAAGTAAAAACAGCAAGGTAGCAATCTCGTTGCGGTAAGGAAAGCAAAAAATAAAAAATAAATAAAACAAAAGGCCATCTTCTGCTGTTTGGCACAATACATAGTTTCGATCACTTTCCTTTTGGATGCTTTCCACCGGACCAGACTCTGTGCCAGCAAAAAAAATGTTGGCCCCGATGGTAGTAACGACTATTGCCACATCTTGATCTGTGTTTTCCATTCCTTGTCAATTCCAATCGTCACTGGGTGTGGGACTCCCGCTCCAGCGACCGTGGGTGATAATACCATAGTTTACGCTTGCTGCTCCTGCTGCTACTGCTGGCTTTGGACCAATTCTTGCCCGCTCTAGTGGTGGTACCGGGTGTACCGAACGGTATATACAACGTCCTTGGCGCTCGGCTCGTGGCTTTAGTGTATTTGAGCTATTACTTCAACCCCACTGGCGCACTGTCGTTGGCACCATTACCGTTCCGTTTTGTCGTTGTTTTTATTTCGGGCAATAACGATTCTTTGTCTTTATGTGCATCTCTCTCTCCGTTTTTTTTTTGTTGTTGCGCCCTTTGCTGCTGGCTCCATTTGTACCCATCCGGAGCACTCGCGTTTTGGGCATCTCGGTAGCAACAACAACAGAAAAAAATAGATGGTTAAGTGCAACCAACACCCACGGTGCTGTCATATCGCACTTTTGCCCGGACCGGAGGGCGTTGGGAAATTGCAGGGAAAGGACATCTCGCTAGGATGTCCCTGAGTTTTTTGTCCTCTCCTCACTTCTCCTTCCTAACCTTTCGTCCTTTTCTTCGATTCACCAGTTTCTGTAGATTGGGTATAAAGGGAATACCAGGTGGGAGGATTGTGACGTCGGTGATGATGACGATGGTGACGATAACTGTTTCTGCGTATTTGCTCAAGATCCGTACTCTAGGCTGTATGTGTGTGCGTGGCTTTTTCAAGTATTTCACCTTGCGTCTGGGGCCGTTTGTTTTGTTTGCCAAGCAAATGACTCGCTGGTAGGGAGAAGGATGCAAGGAAGATGTATGGACAGTAGTGGTTGGTGTCATCTGACTTAAAGTCTACTTAGAAAGGATGTTTACTCGATGTCCGATCTTCAGGATATGAAGTTAACAAGTTTATTTTAGGGTGAGACCAATTTATTAAGAATTTCTACTTTTGTTTGTAGTACTTTGGAAGATACTTATGTTAGTGTACCGAGCAATAATATAATTGCTTTAAAGTAAAAATATGTATCATCACAATAAAGCATCCTGGGTAATATTCTTTTCCAAAAACATCCAAGTTGATAGGCTGCATCCTGTGCGACGCAAAGTCCTTTCAAAATTACCAATTCCGGTCCGTAATACCTGTGTGTGGTGTATGTTTTGCCTTCTTCCTTCGCTGTCTTATTTTCCCTATTTCCCCACCAAGGTTGCTCACTTTGCACCAACTGGTAGCTACCAACAAGTCCCACCGGGGTGGACCAAACAAACGGCTTTACGCTGGCGGTAACGTGGCCCCACCGTTCGGCCGCTGTAAAGCGAGGTTTTAGGGACAAGGCAAAAATTTCCATAACACCAACCGCCACATGTTACGGACAACGTCCTTTCGACGGTACGGGATGGAGACTACTGCGCATGTTCCGCACCGTGTGTAGCCCCGACGAGAGTATGGTGAGAACGGCGTATGCTCTCTCTGTGACTGGGCAGCACAATTCATTCTCACCTTTTTCGCCGGTTTTTCATCGACAATTTTCCTTTTCACCTTTCTCCTGTTTGCTGTGGGAATGCCGTGGGACAAAGAAAACGGATCAGCAAAACGCGAGACAGCAAGATTAGGGCGAAGGAGAGAAAGAGCGTGAGAGAATGAGATGAGATGGATGTTTATTGTTTTTTTTTTTTGGTTTGGAAAATTCGTGAGAGTGAAAAACTGTGTGTAACTCACTCGGAGGGGAACATTTGCCAGCCGCGTGTATTATTATTATTGGAATTGCAAACAAAAAATACATATTTTCCAACTCGTCACTATCGTCCCTTTCGAGTGGTGGCTGGGG
>STHB01000003.1:8964729-9006729 GCA_018908115.1 Anopheles rivulorum
GAGAGAGAGGACTTAAAAAGAAAAAGAAACAAGGCTAATTTTCCATTAGTAGTAGTAGCTTCGGCACAATTACTACTCCACGTTTGGGCAAGTCGACCATTGCCAGCATAGCATAGCCACGCGTCTGATAGCTTGGTCTGGAAAATCGCCATGTCTGGATTGGTTTTAATTTTCTCTTACCAATTTCTCTGCCACTCCCCCTCTCCCTCCTCGTTCGGTTGTGTCCTAGCTTCGGCAGCAAAAGTTTTTTTTTTACAAATCTACCGGCTCCATATGCCATTTCCTTTCGAACAAATTGGCTCCTTTCCCATTCCCTTTCGCTTATATCTCCCATGGTCCGGCGACATGGAGAGTCGTCTGCGGAACATTACTGCATTCACTCGTTCTCGGTTTGTTTTAAGGTTCAGTGGGTTTTAGACACCACATCATATCCACCAGCGAGAAAGAGCGATCAAGGAGAGTCTTAATTAGCCTCAGAGCCAGTCGGGCGAGGATAAGTTTCCACAGTTCCATCAATACCGGGCGCCTGGGCAGTTGGACAACTGGATGTGTTCCGAAACGGAGCAAAAGGACTTCATCTCTGTGGAGTCATGTGCTTTTGGGTGGTGTTAATCATGGTCAACAGGACCACACGTTAGAGAACGTTAGGGCTTTAGGAACCTCATCCTAGATCCACCATTGGTGGTCTACATTTCTTGGTGATCGTATGATCTCACCTTGCTATATACACACCTTAACACACACGAACAAAAAAACGAAGGGCGTCGGAACGTTCATCAAGCGAGAGGTCAAACAAATACGGTACCCCGCGCACAGGGGGTTAATTAACTATCACTTACGGCAGGATATGTCTTCAAAAAAGCGACGATGCGTGAAGTGACCGTCGGCGCGCCAGTTAGACGGAAGAGAACCGGAGGGAAAAAAACGCAATATAAACAATATTTTTTCCTCTCTAAAGGTAAAAAAGCTTGAGGGGTGTCTCGCAGTGCAGCCGTGATCCGGCCGTGTTTTTGTGTGTGTATGTGTGCGACGCCGTCGTCGGTCGTCGTCAGGCACGGTTGGAGACGTCGTCCTTTTTATTTCCCCAAGCGCTCGAAACCTACATATCCGCGGTCCTAAACACGGTCGAAACACACCAAAAAACTACACAACAACCACACAATGTTGCGCTATGCGGCCAGAACGGTAAAAAGGGGAACCCCCAAAACATGTTGAACCGTTTTTTTTTTGGGTGCCTCGATCTTTAAAGCCAAATTTTACGAGGTATCAAAAAAAAAAACGGGGGGATCCAAGTGAAATATTCGATCGAACCATAAAGTCTTGCGGGAAGTTGCGCACCGCCTTACCTGTTTTGGTTTTTGTTGGTGAGTCCTAGACGAGAGTCCTTGGTCAATAGTCGCAGTTATTAAAACAAATGGCCTACGGCTAGTTTGCGCTAGTCTGGGAGTAGCCTAAAAAGGAAGCGTTTATAAACGCAGGACGAATAGGGATATACACGTAAAACACACGCAGCCGTGCGTACATAAATACACGACGCCTGACACGCGGGGGAGAGGTGATATCAGTTTTTCGAAATCAATTCTTCGTTTCCGGCTGGTTTGTTTTGCTGTTGGTGAGTCTATGGTTGGTGAACAGTGCGGGCTCCAGAACTCCGGAACATCACCCCAAGCCCGCGAGTCCTTTACTCCGGCACTCTGGGCCGGTATGACACACACACACACACGCGAGAGGGAGAGAGTGGAGGTTCAACGTTTGTCCTTTTTTTGTTTTGTTTTGTTGCGTAGTGTGTATGGCAGGCTCGCTTACTGCGAGCGGATGTCCAGATGGGAGGATAAAGTTTAATTGGTTTCGAAGCAGCCCAATACGGCACACTCACAGCCACAAGAGAGCATATTATGTAGCTGTTGCTGGCCACAGTAAGTACGCGGCGGTGTGGGAGAAGCGGTAGTGGCCTGGCTGCGGGACGCATACCATTTCTGATAGATTTTCTCATTTCATTATTTTTCCTCCAATTTCCTTTTGTTGACCGTGGGGTGGGGGGGGGGGGGGTTTCTGATGACTGCTGACTGCATGTCCGCCAATCCCCGAGACACCCGGCACCACACTATTGGATCAACTGCGACCGGTGACACAAACACAGCCGATCGCTTTATATATGCTGTCAGTCTCCAGTCTTTTTTTTGGAGGTTTTATTTTCCCTCGAACGTTCCTTTTATGTGTGTGTGTGTGTTTTTTTTTCTTTTGTTGGAAAGCCAATTAAAACAATTTGAAATAAAAAATAAAACCGAGACCCTGTTGTTCTCGCTCCCAGTCTCCCAGGCCCTCGGTTGGGAAAATTGAGGCCAATTTGAATCGTGTTATTAGAAGCGTTTAACGTGTCCACCGTGTTGCGCGCGCTCTGCACTGCTGTCTGCTCAGTTGATTGATATTTTGATATGTCCCGATGATAACCTTGCCGAAAATGAACTGAACCGAAAACTGTACCACACACACACTTACACAGCCACCGTACGGATGACCACCCCAAACAAAGGGGAAGTGGGGGATATATGCCTAACAGCAATAGTAATGTACACACAATCGATCGTACCGCGTGAAAGAATGGCAGTTTGGCCAGTAGTTATGACATAGATATAGCATGTTCATCTATTGCTCCGTACTGCTGGTACACCGTCACTGCTACCCTATCATGGGCTACATATGTTCACATTAGCTCATAATGTAACCTGGTTGTCCCTACTGTCCATCCATCCGTTTCCGCCATTCGCGGGACCCTTGGAATTGGTGTTTCCCGGTTGTTGCAATTTAATATTAATTTGGTTATTATTTTAGATGGCTCTCCCCTTAAGTATGTATCAACCCTCGTCTGTAACGAGCGTTAATAGATGATCGATTACAAAACATAAGAACAAAAAACTACACACACACACACGCGCGCGGCTAGATTGATGTGTGACCGTGTACTCCTTCACGCGTGTGTGTGTGTGTTTTTGGAGGAGTAATTTATTACACACCACAAATACATTTGCCGTAAGCTTAGTACGACGCACTAGCTCTGCGTTCGCTAAATGCTGCTCATTTATTTTTACTGTCTAGTCCCTCCCCCATTAAAGAATCAATCCCAACAAGAGGGGGCTTGTTTTTTTTACGCGATATAAGGGGATGAAAAGAAGGGTTGATTGGCAACGGACCGTTGGTACCTATTTTCATGAGCTGCCGGACATCTTCCGTTTGTACACGGCGATGCTTTCTCGCTTACATTTCCATTTGGTGCAAAATGCAGCGAAAATTAATGCTCCCATTCGGTCTCATTAAAAAGGCTGTACTTCCTTTAGTTGCAAGAAGAAAAGAAGGAAACAGAAGAAGGTTGACGGATGCTAGTGTGTGGCAACTTTGCATTTAGCACACACATTTATTGCATTATTAACGCGAGGCCCCCCCGGCAACCGAATGCGCGCCCTGTATTCGCATTAGCGCGCAAACGGGCGCGCGCACCCCATTATGCTGCATTACGCCAATGTTTACGATCGGTGCGAAACGGGTGCTAATCGACAGTCAACCCCGTTCGTCTTTTAGCTCCCACCCGCTTAAGCGTTCCCGGTTGGAACATTTGGCATGCTCCAGCCACCAAACTCGTGGCTTTCCACGGTGCCGTACCCTGGTATCACTTATCTACACCGGGGGCCGCCTGTCCGTTCGAGTGTGACAAAGTTCATCCACTGCCAATAGATTGTTGTGCGAAGGTGAGGCTGGAATAAATCCAGTGCCCAGTGCCCATTGCGGCTTCTCGACAAAGACAAAGCAGACAGTGTGGTTGGTGCTGTGCAACGGATATGTAATTGCAGTAGTAGCCAACCAATCGCACCATATATGCACCCTTGCCACGGTGGTATGACTGTTGCGCAAGGAATGTGTACCGATGCCGATGCTGGTGTGCTGTGGTCTCTCTCTCTCTCTCTCTCTCTCTCTCTCTCTCTCTCTCTCTCTCACTTTCTCTCCCTGTGAGTGTTTGTTTAATTCTTCTACATTCTCGGTCTTGCACTTTTCTCGGGTGGACGTGTAGACGTTTTTTTTGCTTCTTTTCTCCTATTTCCGGCTGATGAACACGACGCATAATTACTTACGCATTGGACAGTAAACTCAGTCTCGTTCACCGATCCCACCACCTTTCCCACCCCTTTTGGGGCTGGGATGGGCGGTGGAAATGTAAATGTGCTAACAATTCGTTATTTTTATGTTTCTGGCTTCTTGCCGCCCCGGGGTGAGCACAAGAAAAACCCAAAAACAAACACAACCTCCGGGTGTTAACTAACCTTGTACTGATGACTCTTCGCGCGTAAGTGCCGAGATGCATGCATTATAATGCTGGCAGCGATTTAGATATCATCGAGGATTTTTTTTTTATCTGGAGAGCACCAAGATTCATTCATAAACATTGGGAAAAAAAGATTAGTTGTAAGATTTTATCCGGACATGTGTTTTTATATGCTGCGAGTTCATTACCTCACAACTGGCTGGAAGTTTCCAGGAAGATATACACACTCCGGTCGAAAGGTGTCCCCTTCCAGGAAATCTTGACGTACCTGGTTTGTCCGACGGGAGGTCCAACTCGAAAAGAAACTCCGGGAGAAAAACTGAGATAGAAGGTGTGAAAATAATTAAAAACATATCATCCTGTGAAAGTCAATAGCATGGAAAATAGGGAAAAAGGGCCATGGAAAGAAGGAAGCACAGGTAAAGGAACTACCGGTCACCGGTTACCTGTTGGGTTATTTGTTTTCTCCTGATACGTATCGGTGTAGGGTCCTAGTACCTGTCCGGATCCAACTTCTGCAGGTCGGTCGGTATCCCTTGGAGAGAATCTTGCAGGAAGAAACCGGATAATATATTCCTTTCCCTTAACGCTAGCTTGACAGATTGATCGGTGTATAGAAGCGTAAAGAAGAAAGAATCACACAGGGCACTGTGATAAATCAAAGGTTCTTCCCAACCGGAAATGGAACTGACTGACCCGATATGTGTGCCGGTGCATAAATGCGCACGATTAATTAATTCCCAGCCCGCAGGACAGCACCACCAGCACACTGAAGCTTTTTCTTTCCGAAATCGAAATTGGCAATAAAAAATAGGGAAGGACAAATCTTTCAAACCTGGTTCTTCTGTGTGCCGGGTGTGGAATGAACACATTAGCGAAGGAAATATATGTCCTTACCAGGGGCCAGGGGCGGTCGACATAAAAATGCATTCCTACTGCAGCTGAGTACATAAATCTCGCTGCAAGTGAGGCGTTGCAAACTCGGCGACGGGATGCATCCGCTTTCGTATGTTCTGGGCTGGAACAGTGACTTCCGATAGTCACACACACACATACACACCTAAACCCAACGCCTAGGTTTGCCGCTAGAGGTTTCTTGTTACACAAAACCGTCCGTTTACGGGCTGTCAGCAACTGTCAGGATGGAACCGTACGTTCCCGAAGGAACATAAATAAAGGACTTTACAACCTTCGAACCTTCTTTTGCTTGGTTGTCAGCTGTGGCTGTGTTTTTGTTGGCAGGTTTTTGCGCTTTCCTGGCCGCATCAGTACTCTTGCCGTACGCTTTTGCATACAACACTAATCGATTATAATTGCCGGTTTTTCCCGGCAAGGTTTCTGCCGGATTGTTTTGTACATCAGGGCGGAAAGGGAAATAGCGTTTTACGCTGGGAAAATCCTACCAATATCCCCAAGATCACATCTTGTACTGGCGCAGGCACACCGATTGCTAGGGAACCGAAATGGAAACAGTACTGCTCCGTAGCGCACCTTGTACCTTTTGTTGCTGACTGGTTTTCCTAACGGGGTCTAGGTATAAGTGCGCACCCCATCGGACCCGCTGGTGCGACATTGTAAGGTGGCGGCCGACCAGAAAGAAAACAATGCAAGCACGAAAAATGTGCCTGCAATGGAAAAAAGGGACAAAGACACATACAGCTATAGACATGTCTCTCACTCTCTCTCTCTCACTCACTCGTTCCGGGGTGGTTCGGAGGGTGAGATCTCTCAAGGGACCCAGTAGTAGCCGCGAAAAATGCTGTGTTCCGTCAGAATCGTCGAGCGCTTTTACTGCTCGCTGGCCACCACCCAACCCAATCTAACCCCATGCCCACCTTCTTTTCCCGGCGAGGTCAAGTGTTGCAGAAATGTTTACCAATATATCTACCACCACGCCAACACAGGCACAGAGCCCCAGCCCCTATCTTGCACCCTTCTTTGCTCAATTCTTTGGTTTTGGAAAACGGGCCCGACTGTGTGTTGCTGTGCCGCTCGTAATGGAAACGGTTTGTGTTCGTTGCTTTGGAATTGGCAGTAGCTTAAAGAAAAGAAACGCGAAAAAAAAAACACAATAAAAATGCAATGTTTTGCCTGCAAAAATGTGTGCTTCCAGGGGTGGCTAGAACTCTAGCGAAGCAAAGTTAAATGTTGCGTTATCAGTTGGGAACTTTGTTTTAAAATATTAAACTACGCACATACAAATATCGTAAACCGGGGCCATAAAAGGTTTAGCTTACTTTCGAAACGAAATGCCAAAACCGAAGAGCATTAAACACTGGACATTGGACGTTTTCTATCGAAATATCGGACAGAGCGAATGTGTGGAGGACCACCTTCCCCTCCTCTCCTCCTTGGTGTAGGCACCGTACTTCTCAGTTCACTCCCGATAGTGATCACAATTAGATCACTCGGAACCGCTTATTAACCTCGCTCGCGCGCGTTTACATACCGAGAATTCGAGAGCGTGCTCGAAAAGGTCAACATATCGCACCATGGAGCATGCAGTCTAGGCGGGGTGGCCCATTTCCACCCTCATTCCCACCCTTCCGCTTCAGGTCTCTGGCACGAGAACGCACGAGTGTTGTGTGGATGCATTTTTGAGCGTGGTGTACTGTTGGAAAGGCGTCGGATAAATGGATAAAAATGACAGGAAGCGCAATTCGCGACTTGTGTAATGAGGCAGCAGCAGCAGCGTACTGTTATGAACTGTGATGTGATTTTCATCATTTTCCGCTTTCCACAAGAACGGTGCGCGAATGGATCGATGTGTGAAAAGTGGCCGCGCGAACTCAGTTCATTATCGTACCAATTTGCAACCCCGAAATGTGGCGCTCATTTTGTTGTTTTTAATCCAATTCAGATTGACGCGGCACAGTTCGTTTAATAAGAGTATGATATAATAGTACCCCGGAAGCAGTGTGTGGAAACAAGAGTGAAAAGTGGAATTTTATAACCCAAAGAAAATAGAGAAAGAGAGAGAGGAATATACAGTGTGAGCAAAGTGCAATCCTCTACCAAGCAGCAGTAGCAAATATATAAATATATACATATATTGCAAAATTTTCCCGTCGGTGGTAGCAGCGTCGTTTTTTGTCCACCGTTCAAGTGTGCAAACGCAGTGGCGAATCGCGGGATTCGTGGTGTGTGAGAAGAAAAATAGTAATAAAGTGAGCCAAATTCGGTGCGTGCTGTGACAGTGTTGTTTGTTTTCGTTTGTTTGTTGAGTAAATGAAGTGTGTGGATGCGTGTATTTGTGTGCATGTGTGTGTGTGAAAGAATAAAAAATTAAATTAAAATAAAAAAGTTCTGCCCCGAACCGCGCGCGTATATCGACGAGAGCTGCTCTTTCACACAGTTTTGACGGATGAAAATGCACCGAGCGCGTTAGGAAAGGTTGTGCAGTTGTATGTTTTTCCCTCCCCCTCTTCCACCCTCCGCCTCCCACCCTTCACACCCTTGTGTGCAGCTGAATGCATTCGCTGCAAATTGCCCCGGTGGAGGCCCCGGTGCGCACCGATGATGGTGGTGGCGTTGGGCAGTGGTGTGGAATATAGTGTGCCAGCCGCCGGTACGGGGCTTGTTCTATGCAGTTAAGCAGTGCTAAATTGTAGCCCTATTTTTTGTTTTGTCGGATGGATAGCAACATGTGGATGTGAAAGATGAAAGATTAATGCAAAAATAAGCACCGGGCGGCACACTGTGGCTGCACTAACGAGTGTGTATCTCTGTATGTGTTTGTGTCTGTGTCTGGTGGGTGGTAAAACACACAGGAGGTTAAGCAGATCAATTATCGGCGGATGTATCGGATTGGAGCTGTGCAAGCGAAGCTATCGGAAGTGGCCCGTTCTGGCGGGAGGAGAAGGATCCCGAGATTATTGTGCATCTGCGTACACATGCATGCGTGTGCGCGCACTCACTCACGCACGCACCACACCCCCGCGGACGGTGGCCGGAAGTGCATCTAGTGCCCCGTTGTTGTAGAACCTAACTGCGGCGTAATAATTGCTTACATGCTGTGATCGAGAGATAAATAAAGAGCCATACAGCAAGAGAGAGAGAGAGAGAGAGAGAGAGATAGCGAGAAAGAGAGTTGGGTGGATTTATATAAAAAAGCGGACACTGTTCTCTCGGTTCCCCCTGTCATCTTTTACCTCTCCGCTTTCTCGTTTCCCTGCTCGTCGTCCTGCTAATTTTTGAACCTTCAAACCGTTTTGAAGATTGAACAAGGGAAAAACAAAGGCAAGAGATAGATAGAGAGAGAGAGAGAAAGACACCAACGGTCAGTCGGTCGGAGGACTTTGAGGACGCAACCCTAGACCAAAACGTTTTGCAAACTGGAACCATATGACGTAAGCACGATGTACGCGTACGCGCAGGGTGGATCGCAAGGTCCGCCACATTACGCGACACCGGGCAACGCGTACCTGGCCGGGCCGCACCATCACCATCCGTATCCGGCCTACCACCACGGTGGTTCACCGACGCCGCCTTCAACCATCACCTCGTTCAACAATGTACCTGGCCCCTCGACGCTGCTCGGCCACCATTACGCCTCGACGCACCATATGCCACCGCCGCCGCCCCCGCCCCTACCGAGCGCTGCCAGTGCGGTGGCCGGTGTGGCCGCGGTCACCCACAACCATCAGGCGGCGGCGGCTGCAGCGGCGGCAGCGGCGGCAGCCGTGGCGGCGGGCGTCTCGCCAATGCAAACCGACCCGCAGCTCACGGAACTGGCGCCCTCGCTCGGCGGTATCACCAAACGAAGAAGGTACGGATTTTATTGGTTCACCGTGGCACACACAAACTTCAGAATAAGGATATCAGCGGGTATTCTGGAGTTTGAAGTTGCTTCAAAAAATGTTTCCAAAATGTTACGAATTTATGTTCGAATTCGTGTGCAAAAACTCTGCCTGAGGAGATTTATCATATTCAGTTGTCGGCTTAAAACACCCCTCGAATAGCCAGAGCTGTGTGATCAGTCTACTCCAAAGCTTTACAATTAACTGAATATCCTTAAGTTTTGGGAAGAAGCGTTGATTGTTCAGTTTCAAGTGTTTATTTATTGGAGAAATTGTTACTCCGCTGATGGACTAGGAGTTTATTGACGATGTTGGTGAATTGCAACAGTTGTATCTTGATGAAGAATTGGTGCAGCTCTTCTCCAAACTTTTATTCTATTTATATCTTTTTTATGGACGATCACGATAAATATCACGAAGAACTTCCAGAAGACTTAAGGCAACTTAAATATCTGGTATTGTTCCAGAGTTGATCTCTGGTCAATATTATTGCATCATGTCATGTGTTACAATAGTCGGCTGATTGTTTGCTTATGGGAGTTGAAGATCTTAAGATTAAGAATAAAAATTACCAGTTAGTTGGAGGAAAGCATTTATCGGCTGCTTTTCTTTCTGGTTTGCAATTTCACGTAATGTAGTAATACTTTTAACGATGATAAAACCGATAACATGATACGGTTAAGAGTTTATGAATCTTTACATTCCTCAATTACGATGCATGGGTAATATCTCACACACAAGGTGTCACATATAACATGTTTCTATTATCTTGTCCATCGATATCCTTCCCTTCAAGAAACAAAAAAAAGGATAACCACTGTAAAATCTAACATAAAACGCAAGCATTTTGCTGCAGCACCGCGCATAACCCTTGGGCAAGAGAGGTGCAAATAAAGCTAAACATTAAGAAAGCAAACGGCGAAAATAAAACAAAAACAAATCTCTGCATTCCGTAGCGTTGTTCTGTGTACGGTGGTGGTAAAGAATACTACTGGCTACCGGAATTTATTATCCTATATTAACATAAAAACGTTGCTCGCGCACACCACCGTTAGCTTCTTCTAAAACAAGATCCCGCGAGGAATCGGGCAAAGTACGAAGAAAACAAAAAAAAAACACAAGAGCCGAGTGTCATGTTGCGGACTCTGCGGTGGCAGATAAAAATTGTACGATAAAATGGCAAACGGCTTCTCCGGGTTTTTTTTGTGTCTTTTTTTTTTTGTTTGGTCCGATTTTGTTTCTTTGCTGGTATTGTTTTTTTATTTTATTTCTTACTTCTCTGACTCCTGTTCCACACCAAAGTTATGCTGCTGCTTTTAAGTCATCAATGCTGTTTGCGAGAAAAAAAAAGGAAATCAATGCAAAAACATAACTACACTTCATAAAAAAGTGTATTCCAAAAACGACAGGCGGCGGCTCCCTAAGCTCCATTGAACAAGTATTAATTTACTTGCTGCTCGGGCTTGGAAATGTCTCGTCCTATGGAAGAACGCTTCGATTGCTGCGGCCATCCGCTGGTGCCGGGTTGGTATGTTGGTCCGGTTAGAACCGCGCCCGGACACCCGTAAGCAGCAAGCAGCAGCAGTTTAAAGTTTGTTACACACAGAAAGCTTGCAATAAACAGCAGGACAGCAGCAGCAGCACCGATGAAGCAATGCGAAGGAACTTAAGGAATGGAGGAAAAATTACACACACACAACACCGAACAAATCTTTTCGCAATTTACACTTTCCGCAACGTCATAAATTGTGGCGCGCCTTCCAAAAAGGAATCTCCAGCGCGCCGCCGATTTCTGCACCACACTCTCTGCAACTTCCTACCCGTTTTGCCCCGCTGGACACGCGGGTTGGAAGTAGTAAAGCCATCGTCAGCTTCGCTACGTCTCTGTGGCCATTCCACCCAATATCCTTCCACGGGTCATATTTACAAAAATATTATGATAGCAATAAAATTTTATGTACTCCCGGTTGCTTCTTCGGGGAGACTCGTCACTCGTGGGGTGAGAAGGTAAAAGAAAGGACGACGTGGTCTTAAATAAGGTTCGCTCGTTAGCGCAAAAGTGGACGGCTTCACTCTTAACCTAAAGCAAGCGCGGCTAGGTTGGCGAAGGATAAAAATACACAAAAGGGCCAAAGCAGCCAATACATACGGTTAGAACATCGTTCATCAGTATCGATTACTGGATCGCGCGCGGATAACCGGTGCCGTTCGGTTATTAGGTGGGTGCAGTTGGCAGTTGCAGTTACGCCTGTTTCCGTTACCACCCCCCTCCCGGGTATGCTCTTGGTACTAGGGCAGCAAAAGGATTGATTTACGCATACACCAGCTGCATGCTGCTGCGTGCTTCCTCTAAGTTAGTTCCCTCTTCCACTTCCAAAGTTGTGAGCGTTGGGAAAAGTGGAAGCACACAACTTATTGTTATTATTTATATCTTCGCTCTTCTTGCCTTCTCGCCTGATAATTTGAACCCTTGGTGATGTGTAGCTCGTACAGGAACTCCTCGTGTACCCGTACACTCCTTTTTGTTGATTTTTGGCCAGAAAAATGGTTAGAATGTTTACATTTCACTCACTGCCCTCCATCGGGTGACGGGGTTGTTCCTTATCCCATTTAGACGTGTGAGATCGTGTCGTAAAGGAATCTGTGCTGTGCCGTGCTTTCCCGGTGAAAGCGAAACAAGTCTAATCGACCCAAGCAAAGGATGTTTCTTAGAGGGTGGATGTAAATAATTTATTTATTTTCGCCACGGTTGCATTCATCATTCAGCATTTAATGCATTAATAGATCATCCCTCGCCCCGGGTGCGTACAAACGTCGTGAAGAAAAGGGGTGAAATAAAAGCGGTGCCGTGAGTTTATCGCGGTCTAGCGTTATTTATGGAGCGCAGTCTGTGTGTGTTGCATCTTCATCATGGCCGCCGCCGGTCTGTGAACCACGGCTAAAAGCGAGAGGTTCGCCTTTTTTTTTGCGCATTGTCCTGCTGCGATCGCGCATCTCGTCGCCGTCGTCGTCGTCGGGCTTCTTAAAGCTGTAATAAATTAAATTTAATGTTATGTTATCTTGCCGTACCGTGTCATCCCTTGTGCTCCCATTACACCCAACCGATGGTTTAATCTCTCGCTCCGTTTGACCGAACTTACCGTGCAACTTACCCTCAGCAGTACGCCCGTTTCGGTGTCTCCCAAATTAGGGATTTGCATGAACGCGGGCCGGTGCAACTGGCCTTCGGTCTTTATTTTTATTTTTTTCTTTCCTCAACCGGGGAATGCAGTAAACTGCGCGAAAGGATTACAAAAAATTGGTGCCCTGGTGAAACATGCGCCAGTGATTTCACTATCAAGCCATCCCCCCCCCCCCCAAAATCCCCAACCGGGGTAGTGCTGAAAACCTTTCCTTTTTTCTTTCATTTTACTCTCGTTACGATCGTGATTCTTTGGAGCCGCTTGGCATGCATGACGTCTTGGCGGGGGAAAAAAAGGAACCAAAAGGAAAAACTTGATAAAGCAAGAATCGATGTGACGCACACACCCCAGTTAAGGTGGCAAGAAAGAAGTGTGGTGGTGCACGCGCGTGCAATAGTTGTATGGCCCTGTTTTTTTTTGTTCTTGCGCATCTTCCTGCGTGGTGATCATGCCGATCAAACGTGGGCAAAAAGGGGTTTGCCAATGCAACCATTCATCTCTTATTGATACCGAAGTAAACGCTTCAATTGATACATTTCCTTTGGTTCCGCGTGTGTGTGTGTGCTCCACACAAACTCCCTTTATGCACAAGATATTCTCTTGGATTAAAGTTCATTACAGAAGAATACTATACTATCCTTGGTGAATCATACCTTTTTTTTTTGAACCGAAAAATGAAGCAACAGAACGTTAAAGTGTTCTTCACGATTCCCGTCCACTGTCGCTGTGAGACTCTGGGAAGATAAATGTGAAGCGCATGTTGTTTTGTGCCCTCCCCTCCTTATTGTACGGCGCATCTGAACTTCTTCGGGTTTTTGTTTTTTTGTACAATTTTAATAATTTTTGCAATATATCAAAATTTAATTTACGAAATGACAATTTCACGACATGGCGCGTTGCACTCCGGGTCGCACCGGTACAATTGCGGTCCGTGTCGTGGCTTCAGGGTCAGTCATGCTTTTTGAAGAGTTGACCTCTGCCTTTACTGTGGCGAGTTGCCGCTTAATCTCGGCTTGTTCCGGGCTTGTTGCGCCAAGAATTGTTTTATTCGTTCGGCATTATTGGAAAGACATTTCCATTCCACTCTACAGCGATTCGGCTTGAACCCTTGGCCAGTTTGACGCCCTTTAAATGGTGTGCCGCGTGGAAATAAGGAACTGAGGAACGGGATGGATAATCATAATTGGGTGAAAGAACAGTTCATGGAAAAGTAGAGACACATTGTTTAAATTATCTGTTGCGTGATATTTCACCTTTTTTACGTCTTCACGAATCAAACATCGGCCCGAAGAAAGAGCGGATGGAAGAAGCAGAATTTTATACCTGTTTAGATACCCTTTCTGGTTTCTATCCGGATAATATTGAACAAATTGTTTAAAGTAAAGTGATCAATTATTTTCATTCCAAAATGTAGGAAACAAATTGAATTAAACTTGATAATCGAAAATCTGTAGTAAATTATAAAAATTGCAAAATTTATATAGATTCTCCTATTATCTTTCAGGATAATAATTTACCATAAACTCATCGAAATAAAACTCCGCACAAACAATCATCTCCGTTCTGAGCGTCGCAAATAAATATTCTCAATTACTGCGTAAACCAAAATAAAATCCACATTCGATTCGATCGTTGGAATGGGGCGTGCCCATTGTGCACAAAACGGCAGCAAAACCAAGTGAACAAAAAAAGCAACCACACACACACACAAACAAGAACGGAGAGGGAGAGAAAGAAAATTTTGTACTCCCATGTTGCATTTAGCCCCGCCCACCGGCTCGCGCTCAACACAGGCGCAAAACATTTTTGCATTTTCCGTGCGATTTACGCGCCAAAAACTTCGCCGCACGGTTGCGTGCGGGAACGTGGTTGTGTGAATGTGTGTGTAAATGGGGGAGCTTGTTTATCCCGGTTGTTTCAAATCCCGTCACCCACCCAAACCCTTTAAGCCACCCCAATAGCAAGTGTTATCATTTTAAACCGGTCTATCCGACGGGAGAATTGCAACCGGGAAGATGTAAACGTATGAATGTTTATAGTTAATCAGTTTAATGAAGTACGTGCAAAAGTATACCATTAAATTCATATTTATTTAAACTCAATAAAATAAATGTGATTGTGAAGAATACTTCCAGTCCACATGACTGATCCGGTAGTTGTAGTGTTAATTTGATCAATTGATTTTTACAATGTGTTATCCAGGTGCACCAGTTGCCTACTGTCGCTAGCCGTATCTGATCGCATTTTATGCTGGCATGCAGGTCTGTCGATCGAACGGCCGATAAATCAGTGATTCCCATCTGTTCAGCTGCCTGCAGAACTGTAGCTGCCTGCACTTTTGAATAGATATCCCATCGTACATCGCATAATACGCCGCTGCCAAACTATGCCATCGCACTATCCTCATTAATGCGCAGTCACACACGGAATGACACGCTCGCTTAGGCGGGAGAGAAGAGAATTTAAAAAAATATACAACCAACCACACATGCACAGAGAGTTATTCGATTTTTTTTTTTTGTATCAGAAAGATTTCAATAGACGGTAGAAAACAAAACAAAACTCTAAGGGAAACGAGGGTGACGACTCTTCAAGCGAATGCATGCGTTTAAATCCTTTTTCGGGTTTTACCGCTGGGATGCACGGTTCACTGTTGCACGCTAGTTGGCCAGCTCCAGGCAACCGGCAACCACAGGAACTGATTCGATCTTTCCAGCAAACTCCGTCCTTCACCCTCTTGTCTTTCCTCCCCAATGACTGCGTTACAGTCCCAAAACTGTCGACTGACCGGCTGGCTTGTGAGTACATAAATTACGGAACTAAGCATTTGCATATCAATTGACGCTAGTCAGGCACCACACAAACATACTGTGGCTGTCTCGGCTAGTCCAGGAGTGAGGGTTTTCGGGGTGCTGCTGAGCGCTCACCAAAGCCTACGCCAGCTAGATGTAGCTAACTGCTGCTGCTGCTGCTGCTGTAGGCGCGTACCCAGAACTCCCGAAACGGCAAACAGGCCTCCAACAAGGCGAGGCATTCCGTTTTCGCGTGGAAACTGCCCATGTCCGAAAAGGACCTTTGTACGCACCCACCTTTCCATCCTTTGTTGGGGTTTGGTAGGGTGTGGTTGTTTCTTCGAAACAATCCTGTCTGCATGCATGCCGTCGTGTGGAAAACCTCCATCCATTCGTCCTCGTCCATTTGAAGGGGGCATAAGGCAAGCGTTTGCTTACAACAAGTGGTCAATTATTACACGCGGAAGCGTAACATTCCTTGCGGAGTATGTTTCTTAGTGGGTTGCGTGTTCCGTGTAGGAAGCAAACGAAGGAACTTTATCCCGTCAAGGCGGTAGAAGTTGCACAGTTGCACAACAGGGAAAGTTTAAATCCTAAAGATGTGACAGCCCGGTAATAGTTGCTTCGTTTCACCTTGAAGAAACCCAAAAAGAGTTTCTGCTTGATTTGTATTTTCACCTCGATTCGTAGTGCTCAGCAACTTAACCAATAATTGTTTTCTATTTTCGTTTGCAGGTACGTTTAGCCACATATATCCCAAGGCTTGAGTTAACAAACAAAAAAACACGGAACAACAATGTGGTATGTTTTTTTTCATTATGATTTATTATCCTTGTTTGCTGGTAGTGTTGTAGCAAGTGTAGAGTATATTTAGACTTCTTGACTTTACTCAAACTTTGCAGCTGATTGATGCGTTCCTAAAATAAACTACGCTTCTCTTATTCTGTCTATGCCTCACCAGTATGCAGGTGGAACGCTATATTTATATACAAATACTTACATCTATTCTCAGAGCTTTTCTTTGTACACAGGTGCTAATTATAGTACCGGACCTCAAGAATACGTACCCAAAAAGGTGATTGTTGAATAATAGATGCAATGGTAAACGTTGTTTCTCTATTTTATCGGGAGAGTTTTTGTTGATTGGCGACATAATTTTCGGACAATGCCGGATCCCATTGCGTCCAAAAATAACTTCGAAGAGTGAAGTTGTGGGCAGGTGAATAGTTCCTCGAACTATTCCTGAAGTCAACAGTCTGTTCGTTTCGGTACGGGTGGGATAAAATTATCTTAGCAACAATGTTGCCAAACACACAGTGTTCGTTCCGTTAGACACACGTTGCAGCAGAACTAACGATTGGCTTGCGAGTCGATTAACTGCCATTTTAGTGTCCGGTGAGTGTGTGTGTGTGTGTGTATGTCTCCGGTACTTAGTTCCGTTTCGGTAAGCGATACCTTCGGAGGTATATTATCGTTTCGTTTTTAGCAGTCAGGAACGTTCAAACTGAACATTGAATAAATAAACGTCAGCTTGCAGCAGCTGCTCTCGGCTTCGCCCCGTAAGCTTATCATCCTGTGGTGCCTAATTTTATAACCAGCTTTTACGTGTTGGTGCACATTCTTAATTCCGGGTCGGTTACGTATCATAATTTTGTCACCAGTTCGAGCCGTATCCTGACGAGCGACTTCAGCTGGTCGAAACTGGGAGTACGAAACGAATTGAAAAGATAGTGGTGCAAGATCCCGCTTAAGGGTATTATTTATTTTACTAACTGAATCAATAATTATTATTGCCCACCCCGGAAAGTGTGTGCAAGTATGTATTCGTGTGTTGGACATTCTTGGGAAGAAGACCGGAGCAAGAGTGTATTCTTGCAAGAATTTATTCCATTTCTTAATGAAACTGCTCAACCCGTCCTCGAATGGTCTTGGCCGTGTCCTGTTCCTGTTCTCGTGCTGCTGTGCTTAGAGAAAATGATATCTTGTTACACGGGACGATAAGTGGGAAGCACGGGAAGTGACGGCTGGCAGGGGGGAAGTATTTAGTGGCAGCTGTGAGGAAATTTGTTGGTTCATTTGCGCAGCATAAAACGCCATTCGCCAGTGAATGTATCCGTACGTACGGTGTCGGCTGTGTTTCCCAGTGTGCCAGTAGTCGGGTGGATGATGTGCCGTTCCGACTCTGACAGGGAGACATCCTGGTTTTGGCATGTTCTTCGAGCTAAGGCTGGCCCCCGGCACGGTACGGGGAAAGCAATGAAGAGTAATTATGTATGCATATGAGCCAAATTTGGCGTGGTTCGCAAATGAAGCCATTTAATATTCAAAATGTTCACGGACGGAGAACTAGTGCACGGCATCTTCGCCGACGAAGACAATAAAGCGATGCAGAGAGGAAGTGTGAGAATTTTCTTGATGTATGTGATGATTTCCCGTTTCGGGAAACGGGAATGAGACTTCGTTTACCGAGTGAAGGAAGTGTTCCTTATAGCTTGATTTTAAATTGAAAGGATAAACATTCCCTGTTCCACCAATTCGGGGCCAGCTTCGTGGAAAGGGTGGCCGCTTTTTAATTAATCCCGCTCATTATCGTGGGAATTGTACGACATTCTTTGCCTGTTTGGGACAGGTGAGGTGCAAATGTGTGAGCATGTCGATGCTATTTCGGAAGAATTGCTCATTTATTTGTACGGAAGTTGACAACGATATTTGTTTCTAGAGTTCTTGTGTCTTATTTTAAGTTTTTCCTGGATGTTGTATTGTATTAGCTTTCAAATACATATGCATTTTTAAAGCGTATGAAATATTATATTAACCAAGTTGAGAAAACCTCTGGTGGAGTACTTGGGTATCATTTAGTTGATTTACTCATCACGAAATATTCAACCAAGAAAAGATATTAACAACAATATCTATTCACACTGCACTCAGTTTATGAAGCTTAAATTCTCGTCCACCCAGTCTTCCACTGATCGCAATCTTTCGCTCGCAATCACATCAGCTCATTTTACATGTTCGCACCGAATCGTTGGTGCACACCACACTCGAAGCATAAATTTAACATAATTTAAATAATTTACTTCCAACGCCTTCCAATGCGAACCAAATCCCTTTACGCGGTAGCATTCGTAAGAAACACCCTTGGTTGCGAACAGCGATAAAGGCACAGCACGGAAGCCTGCCTTGTAGTCCGATTACTTCGACGAATCGATTAACAACGCATCACATTCCGATCGAGAATCGTAGCTGGAAAGCAAGAAGCAATGTACGGACGGCGCCAAACGCGAAAGATTTGACCGTACATCTCAGTCCCTTACATTGCTTGTACAGTTCTAAGTTTTGTGTTTTCTTATGAAAGTTTGGTTGTTTGTAATAATGAAACACAACGTCAAAAAGACGCTCATATGCGCCGGGTGCAGAATTTGTGGCGTTCGCGAAATTGAGTCACCATTTGCACGCTGAAGTACATGTTTGTTCTGTTTGCCTTTCCCAAGTTTTGCACACCGCGGAATGCTTGTTTATTTTTTCGACAAGAAAAAAAACCCTCCGATCGTATTGGCAAACGGAATGCATGTCGATCGGTACAGATGATCCGCACCAAAACCATGCTCACACAGCAAGAGACGAACATCATCGTGTGCATTGTTTTTTCTTTTGTCTTTCAAGGTTCTACTTTTCGGTGTTTTTCGCATGCTCTTCTGGCATGCGTTCGCCGTTGGCCGAGGAGCTGGCAAAGGTGGTTCCGTACGCTTGAAGATAGTTTATAGCGCTCGGCACGAACGCGACTAATCGCCGGTGAGTTTCGATGCCCGGATCCCGCTGTGCCAGTCATCCGTGTTTACGTGTACGTCAAACCGTTGGTGCATCCATGCAGTTTCGCCCTTCCGTCTGTGCAATGTATGTGACCTTGCCTTGCGCCAAAAGGTCCGTCCGAATTCGGACGCATATTTTAACAATCGGTTTCAACCGTTTCGTGGGAGTAGATTTGAGAAAAAGCATATTTTTTAAACGTTGTTTAAAGTGTTGGAGTTGCATTATTTGTCTGCAAAATGAAACATCCGTCGGGGTTTTGAAATTACGGTAAAAATCTCGGCAACTGCCTGTGAACTTCTGGCCCGTACTGGTGGCAATCGCTAAATGAAGCAGCACAATCGTAACTTGTGTCCAAATGTGAAGTTCGGCTTTCAGCGGAAACGACTGCACGCACACGTGTGTGCATGTGCAGTTTGCATTCAATCCCTCCTTCCCTCCCACCCTAGCTACCTTTCAATAAATGGCGGCGTTCCAATGACACACAACAATGCATCCGGGCGGCCGGGTGGGCCACCATCGGTCCGTCTCATCGGCTGCACAATACGGTGCACCGATTGCAACCCTGGCATGCGAATGCAAATGTTGCATGTGTTTGTGTGCGTGCTATATGGAAGTTCGACACGGGTGCAAAGGGAACCAGTTCCACCCAGTTCCACCCGTTACCACCGCACGTCCGCACGCTTGTGTGTCATGCTGTGTGCAGCATCGCGCAAACAATGCAACGAAATTTATGGCTTCCCCAAAGTTAAACCTTTTGCACGGGTTTTGCGACGGTGGTTGGCACAGCTGCGCCGAAAATGGAAACATCGAAACATCAGGAAACGCATTTCCATCAAGGGGGCGAGAGTGCATCCAACATCCACGTACCACGGGCAAATATCGTGGCACCGTTTGGCTGATGAAGACGAGAATTTAATTTACCCAATCACAAGTTATTGTAATTTTAATGCGAATGATTCCGCGCACTAGCGCGCAACACGCGAGGGCGTGCTTTTTCCCCGTGCAATCCCTATTTCATGCGTAATGAGAACCCACTGTGGGTGGTTTGGGTGGAGNTCAGGAAACGCATTTCCATCAAGGGGGCGAGAGTGCATCCAACATCCACGTACCACGGGCAAATATCGTGGCACCGTTTGGCTGATGAAGACGAGAATTTAATTTACCCAATCACAAGTTATTGTAATTTTAATGCGAATGATTCCGCGCACTAGCGCGCAACACGCGAGGGCGTGCTTTTTCCCCGTGCAATCCCTATTTCATGCGTAATGAGAACCCACTGTGGGTGGTTTGGGTGGAGGAGAATGATGGTGAAAAGGACATATAGCAGGCACAGACGGATGGTTTGTGATGAGGCGACCATTAAATGTCCTGTTTTCCCGAAAAATAGCAAAATACTGCTCCATGTGTTGGGACTGGCACGGATGGCGTTTGTTGCATGCATGTTATGTATGTACGGTCACATTTTCCACACTAACCGTCCCTCCCGGATCTACGGACCGAGCGAATTGAAACATCATGTCATTATTGGGATGTAAAACGGTTTCCCCAATTTTCGGGGAAGGGAATGAGTACGTCACCGCTGCAGGTTGTTTGCTGCAGTTCGCCACACCATTGGGCGGAAGGTTTGTCGTGCGCGTGCGACAACCAGCAGAAACGCACACAAACCCACTGTTGGCCGCAATTCGCCAGGCGCCAGACTCGGAACCAGGGAATACGGTATTTATACAGCAGAAGCAGAACTGGAGAGGAGGTGTTGGATGGGGGATGGATTGTTATGCAAGTGCCTAAAATAATAAGGGATGATTATGTTGATTACTATTGTATGTAAAACCATTGGCTGCACATATGCACCTATGTGGTGCGGATTGGTGGACCGACCGAGCCGTTGTCCGGCACAAGATTGATGTCACGTAACGGGAACGACACCCCGTATTTGTGGTGCATGTAAACGTATGCTTGCGCACCACTTGTCCGCAATTAGTTTTATGGTGTTCCCTTTCCCTTATCGCTTGTGCATTGCTGTATATCCGTCGCGCACAGTAAGGTACTGAATTTTTAAGAATTATTTTTTCAAATCTAATACTATTACTATTAGTACCTCTACTACTACTACTACTACTACTACTACAAGTGCTCAAATTTTTAAGAAAACATTATTTTTTATGGAAAGCTTGTTATAAAATTTCGATTTCGTTTTTCCCCTTTACCTCGCGACAAAATTTGCAGCGCACTGTGCGACTCATTTGAAAGCAATGCGGCCCGTGGCTTCGATGGCCATGGTGCGCGCAAAAGCACCAGTAAACCTTTAATCACAATAATAAGGCACGCAAATCGGGTGACTTCAACGATCACTCTCACTTGATGATCGTCTGAACGTCGCCATTAGCATGGCCTCCTCCTTTAGCCCTGTTGCATATCCACCAACAAAACGAGCGCGGCAATACCGTTCGCCATTACGATCAACATACACCCGGGTTGAACGGCATAGATCCCGTTAAAATAACACACACAGAAGCGATGCTAATAATATTTCCCCCCAAAATGGTTCGTACTGGCTAGATGGTAGAAAGTAAATGAAGCGAATAATTTGGGACTGTGGTTAATGTGGGCACACCCGTAAAAAAAGGGAGATGATCGTGTGCTAATAATCAACCATACAGCAACAAGAGAGAATACATTTCACCGATAGCATGTGTGTGTGTGTGTGTATTACTTCCGAAAGGATATGCCAGAGGTGGCGTGAAAAGGATAATGCTTCAAACGGGGTTGGGAGGTATTTGCAACCGGCGCCTACCTGCAGTGAATGCAAATGTCTATTTATTCGGACTGCAGTTCGCCAAGCGGGATACTGCTGTACGATGCAACTTGGATACATTGTGGCTGTGTGGTTTCGCCTCTGTATGTGTTTAATAGCACATAGACGCGTACACATATACGGCCCGAGGAACTGGTGAGCGGAATATGTAAATGAGCGGGAATATTCAATTATTGGATTTCTATGTAAATATTTCAATTTGGAATAATTATTATATGCAAATTAGGTACAGGACATGCTGCCGTTCACGGGCGCGTATGTATGCTCTGGTGTATTCAACATGCCCATGTCTCCTGCTACCGTTCTTTTTATCCAAAATAGAATGGAGCGACCGATAGCCAGTGCCTCGGCTAGGATTGCTGAGAAAAAAGTGTACTAATTCAGCACCGCAGAACTGATCGTTTTGTATCGTTTTTTTCTTGTAATTCGCGATTTAGTTTTTTTTTCACAGGAGTGTGTGTGTGTTTGAAAATTGCCATGAAACTAGAAAAAAACCCATCAGGTGACATATGGCCCGAAGAGCTGACCATTAGTGTGTTACGGGCGTAATCGCGATATCAAAATTGCATTACACCTCACACCTGTTTGGTCGTCACCCTATGGCTATGCGTACGGAAATTGTGCGATGAAGTAGAACAGGACACAGGAACATTAAGAAGGGGCTGGTTTAAGGGGGGAAACAGGGTGTCAGGTGAATTCTAAATTTGATGAGCCACACAACAATAACATGCAAATCAAATTATCGACCGCAATCAACTGGCGCTGTAACAGCTAGCAATAAACCTCGTTTATCTGGCAGACTATAGCGGACGACCTACTACTTCTCCAGCAAATGTGTGCGCCCCCGCGCGTATGTTGCCAGATCGAGAGATATATGAGAGTCGATTTGAAATTTTTATTACCTTCTCACTTCTCCAACTCTTACTCGTACACTCGGTTTCGGTTTGGGTCTGGAAATTAGATGGAATTGTGAATGCGGGAAATATGAAAGTTACTCCCTTTTAGACATTGGTAGAAATCCTTTCCCATGTACTGGGACCCGAATGTGGGACAATTCCACAAATGCAGAGTAAAGAAGTAAGGAGTCGTACGAAGGCAGTGTTTAGAGTTTGTCATTTTATTGCTCACGGACTATTTTTAGATTAGGCTTCTTAAAATTGACTTCCAACTTTATGTCCCACACAGTACGGTGACGGTCCAAACACAAATCGAAGCATAGGAATGTACTGGTTTTTAATGACAACACCACACACCGATGAACAACACCGTATGGGTTTGGGTCCCAACAACAGCAGAAAAGAAAAAAAAAATCAAATCATCCCAATACAGACGAATATCCCACGCCCCGCCAGCGCCAGTACACAGCGGAGGATTCGGTTTCGGTTTCGGGGATTGCTATGAAAATTAACAGTCGTGACTAATCATCGACGCATTTTTATTGGCATTGTGGTGTGTACAGTGTGGTGCTGCTAGCACTACCATTGACTGACGGCGGATATGGTGGGTAATGCCGGTCGCAACATTTAGCGGTACTGTGGTGTGGTCCCATTGGCTCCCGGGTTTTTTTTTCTTTTTCAGTTCTGGTAGGACGGTGTATGAACTTCAACTTCAATATGTTGCTCGGTGGGTTACTCGCTCACTCGCACACCGTACATACGTACCTACCACTGCCTCGATTCTTCCCGCTGTAAGTCCTCCCCCTACATGCTTTGGTAGGGAAATTACGCGACGCTGTGTGCCTGGGTGCCTGTGTGTATGTGTACATCCAAAACCATCAATGCTCGGAAACTCATGAATAACCATGATTCATCCAAATGGGCACCCCGAAAGCTCGTACCGAGTCGGAATACTAATTCCATCCCGCTGAAGGTAGCGCAAGTAACGCTTCACGATCCTGATTTTGGCCGCGGTAAAGTCCTAACGTGGGCGCACCCGTCATCTTAACCGCCTCCCCCCCTCCCCCCTCAACGTAAAAATCAGTTCCACTACCTATGCTCACCGTTGCTTGGTGAGGAGATGGTTGTTGGAAGGGCCTGTACGATATGCTTCAAAGTGTCATCTCTGATGGATACTCGAGGGAGTATGGAGAGTTTGTCAAAAAGACAATTTGAAGAATATATTTTATGCTTTTTAGTACAAAAGTTAAAATAACAGAGCTGCAGTAAAGCTTGTATCATCTTCATCTACCAAAAGCAAAAATTTTCGCAACCGGTGCAGCGCTGGACACAAACCGGAACACCAATTATTTCATCAATCGGTGTGCGAAATTGGGTGAACGTGTTTGCAAATAAATCGATCCTTGCTTCATCGCAGCAGTACATCGTGTCCAGTGCTCGCAGAATCTGTCCGTAAGAAAGGATGGAGGCACAATAAAATTGGGCGGTCATGTGTGTGTATGTGTGTGTCTGTTTTCATAATAGACAACATTAGCTTGACTTGATGGTTCCGACTGTGGCTATGTTGGCCAGTGCTTGGTTGTAACGTGTTCTGGAGAGACGCTTCCAGCGTTCGATTTCGGCACATTGCATCTGAAAAAGGACCAGGTAATCTGTGTTCTAAAGGACCAACTGTCATAGATCGAAGGGCGGACAAGGAAGCATACCGTCATGCAGCGGCCTATCATCTGTCTGTGAATTCTCATCAGACCACTCGTACGCACCTGCAAACGGTACAACTACGCTTTTCTAGCTTTATTTCTCGAATCATTTGAATTTCAAATACCAAATTGTAAAATGCGATTCACAGCAAACGCAATCCGGGGTTTTGTTCAGGGTGCGTGATTTAAGCGAAGGGTAACTCTCGGTTGGATAGGTGGGTGGCAGGGTGGGTTTTTGAACCTTCCCCACACACCTCTCTTACCACCTTACTTGGTGAGATAGAGAAATCCCGAGATGAGCAGCAGCAACAAATGGAAATAAAAGTATAGGGAAAGCAAGAAGCAAATTCCCAAACAACAACACTGAGAGAGATAGAGAGAAAGAGAGAGAGACAAAAGCACAAAAAAGGCGCGTTTTTTTATTGCCAATATGTGACATGCATAAGCAAGTTGCACTTTTTGCCGGCTACAAAAGTGGCTACATTTTCATTACGGCTTTAGTAAAACGGCGCGCCGGACCGTTTTCGATGGAGGCGCACCGTGCTGTTTGATGTACATTTGTGTGTGTGTGTGTGTGTGTGTGTGTGTGTGTGTGTGTGTGTGTGTGTGTGTGTGTGTGTATGTACGTGTGTATGCCTGCCGTGGACGAAAGAATGTATAGCGGGAAGTGATTTTTACGTATGTTTGATGTGCTGAAGTGGTCACAAACCGTTTGTGCTTGGCATCGTTTTTTGTTTTGTTTTTTGTGATGTTCAAATTTTCAATGACCAGCAAGAAAATAGGACATTAGGAGGAGGTATGGGTAAATATGGTGCACTGATTGAAACTGCGATTTGATTGCTTTCCTAAGCACGATGCTCTGTTTAGTAAGGAAATATTTTCAAATGGCCCGCGAAAGTGTGACCTTTTTTTTTGGGGGCTTCTTTTTCCTATCCGCGGACACGCCATCAATTTAAACCCCTTAAATAGCGAAAGAGGCCAACAAAGGGCAGCAAACAATGTCAAATTGCATTCAAAATAATGAGCGAGATCGTTTCCAGTGCTCGCGAAGGGGCAGCCGTAAAATAATCAAAGCCAAAGCGTTAACATGTGAACGACAAGATGTTAAGATGTGGATACACACACACACACACAAAAGGCTTTAATTTCTCTTGGGCAAAAACAAACAAACGAAAAAGCGAAACCATTATAACACTTGTCGTTCAGCTGTTGTTAGCCGAAGCAGTTTACGATGTTGATTTACGAGTTCCCGGGCAAACCGGCCGCGTGTACCGGCCGCGTGTACGGAAACCAATGTTAAAGATATCTCAAATCCCAACCCCGACACAACAAAATGCTACTAGTTATACTTAAGCTTATGAATGANGGATACACACACACACACAAAAGGCTTTAATTTCTCTTGGGCAAAAACAAACAAACGAAAAAGCGAAACCATTATAACACTTGTCGTTCAGCTGTTGTTAGCCGAAGCAGTTTACGATGTTGATTTACGAGTTCCCGGGCAAACCGGCCGCGTGTACCGGCCGCGTGTACGGAAACCAATGTTAAAGATATCTCAAATCCCAACCCCGACACAACAAAATGCTACTAGTTATACTTAAGCTTATGAATGAGCTAACCTCCAGCGTGAAGGCGTCTGTTTCGCCTTCTCGCCAACGCAACCGACGCCTTTCGAAGCCGGCGCGTGAACCCATAAACGGAGCCCCTGGGCCTGGCTTCCCTACCGGCGTAGGCGGACATTAAACGCTTGGGTTTTGGTTGGTTTTATTTTAGCTTGGCTTGTGGGGGGTTTTTTTTTGTGTCGTATTTTCCAAACTCCAAATTCCGTATGCTTCCAGCGCCCGCGCGCGAAACCCGCCACTCCAGCCGGATTCCCTACACGGAATCTGGTACACTCTCTTATCCGCGCATGAAGTGTTTGTGGTGTTTTATGGACTCTTTGTTTTATTTTGTTTTTCGGTATTCAACCGATTTTGTATAGCGGCGCGCAAGATGTCAATGAGGAATTATGTTTTTTTTTGTTTGGTCCGGGACTGCTTTCTTTGTTTTATTTTCGTTTTTATTTCAATTGTGGTGTCACGGGGGGGATTTTTTTTTTGGGGTTAGTTTTTAAGTGTAATCCAACCCCTTTGGATGGCCTCGCTACCGCCGCAGCATGATCATCATGATGAGTGTATCGATTTAAGTATTCTGTCAACGTTCGCCACTGTTTACGCGTCGCACCGTGCACAACCTATCTTTGGCCGGTGATCTTTATGCTGCCGGCCAGCGTTTTCAGTGCTTTCCTTTCCGTTATTTTGGCATTTACCTACTTGTGGTCCGCGATTGATCAGGATCATTAAACTACAGCCACGTCATTCGAAGTGTGTTGTGCGCTTGATCTATTCAAATTCTTCGCTACTATCCAGCCCCATCTAATGGTTAGCAGAAGCCCTAACTGGGAATGGAGTGAGAATTTCAATTAGCCTCTTGTCTATTCTAAATGTTTGAAGCCAGACGAATGTAGTGCGTATGGAATGTTGCTTGCTCGCTATCATCTGTTCCTCAAAGTTAACCACTATTTATTACTTAAAGCTTCCCAAAAACAAGACTCGAGACACAGTCTCTTCCAGGACAAATTTGAATACCTTCTAGGACAGGCTATTCATCGTAGCCAACCAATTATCCACGGGTGATAATATTGCTATCCTTGTCATTAAATTAAATCTTGCACATCAAATTCCTGCGGGTACAATTGACTGCTTGCCGGTTGCAGATCCACTTCTAATGAAACAATCAACTAATTTCACATTCATTAGCTTGCCTTTCAACACCGCAGCGCGGTGCGAGCAACTATTGCTGTTTCGGCTTTTTCCATCGCCGGTCTTGCAGTCGGCTGGCCGGCTTCCTTTTCCGGACCGGGGATCTGTATTTAGCATAACTTTCTTCTTCTCTCCTCTATGCCTTGCCGAAAGGACACCCGTGTCGGTGGTGAGGGATGCTTTTCCCACAATCGTTTCTTAATCTTGCCCACTGTACCACGGTTGCGACCCCCGAGCCGCAAACGAGTGACGCAGCCACCCTCATTGCTGAAATCATCTGGTAAACGTAAAGTTTATCGTAATAGGAAATATATTCAATTACAAATTGAAGCTAATTTCATTTAGCCATTTCAAAGGAGGACCACACACACACACACTCGCACCCCCTGGTTCGGTTTGGCCAACTTCACTCCAGTGCACAAAGCACACATTTGGAGCGAATAGAATAATTTGGTTTTGCCACAGAATTTGGTTTTGACGAGAATTCGGTACCGGGGTGGGTTATGTGTTTTGTGTGTGTGTGTGTGGTCCATTTGGTCGGGTCGCCCCGTAATCGGATCGGAAATTTAAAACCTTATCCAAATTTGGGTACCTCGTTTGTGGCACTGGTATGCGGTGGCTCGGTGTATGTGTTTTCGTCCTGCTGTGTGCTGTAGGGAAATTAACATCCAGTGTCGACATAGGTGGTACCGGCGGTACCTATTGCGGGTGGTGTCGTTTTGCGATAAAATTCAAATCGCAGAGAGGGCGGAAATATTTGCCTTTCCACCCCTTTATTGGATGTCAGGTTCCTGGCGGCACAGCACAATGTTTCTGGTGTGGTTTTTTATTTGTGCCCGGGTGGATAAATTTAGTGATTGCTTGAGAAGGGGATTGGAATAGTTGTAGTGGCAGCACACTGGACCTAGTGGACCATTGTGTCGGACGGCATTCCGTTCCCCGTTTTCATATGACCATAGCCAATTTTATCACTTTATTCGATAAGAATGGGTAGAATAGTAGAAGGGAAAAAGGAAGGAACAAATTTTATTTCGATACTTCAAAATACTTCATGTACTGATCACTAAATTTCGAAACAACAAAAAACTCGATCATAGTACGATACCTTTAAATCGCATATAAATCTCATATAGACTATTCTCCATTTTTGTTTGCTTTTTTATTAAAATACAAGCAAACTTTACTTGATGATCTGAACTAATCAAGATCTATTCAATATACAACTCTCTTATCTCTTAAGTTCTTGGAATAGTAAGGTTAGATGTCCGGTGCATATCGACGATGTTCTGCCAGCAATTCATTGCCAAGAACCTCATAATTATATCCAAGATGTCCAAGTTAACATAACTTCTTCTGAGATAGCAATAGACATTTCTTCTAATAATTGGAGATCTTAGTGTTTGGGTGTTCTTTAATATGTCTAATGTATTAATCCCAATAATTCTAACGAATGAAAAAAACAAATACCTATGTGCACAACAACCAATTGCAGAAACCTTCGAAACAAAGCACCAATTTTCATGGTTCATTAAACGTGTTAAGTTGCTGGTTCGAATGAATATCCAGCACCAGCATTAATGAAAGATTACAACCAAGGAACGTTTGTTAAGCTCAATTGTATACGATTTCCGGCGCAACCGAGAAGTTACGCACATTATTGAGCAAAAGCAAAGGTACAGTTGCTACCTCAACTACGCCCCAAGTTCCGTGAGCGGGAGTCGGCTTTTCCGAATCGAACTAATTTAATACTTCGACGCGCTAATAACCCCTTGAATGGAAATCTCGACTCTCTCACCCCCCCCCCCCCCCCCCCCCCCCCCCCCCCCCCCCCCCCCCCCCCCCCCCCCCCCCCCCCAATACAATCGGGTTGGTGTCGCATATCAATTAAGAAATCTCCACCGGACCGGTGTTTGGCGTTAATAAAATGAACAACCACGGCCGGTGGTTGTGCGTCGAAATAAACTGGTGTACTTTATTGGTGCGCTGTTATCGCGACATTTGCGCTGGTGTTGGACTTAGCCGGGTGGGCTTGTTGCTTCGCGATACTTCAGCAAGGTGAGCTCTCATGAATATGGATATGCATCGCAGCACACGCGCCCGTTTGGTCAATCGAACAACAACACATAAAGATTTCCTCGGTTCGGTGGTGGGAGCTGGAATTTTTGGTAGATTTTTGATTAATAAATATTGTTTGCAATTATTAATTAACCTGACAGTAACCGTGGTTCATTGAGCTCTGATGCATATTTAATTGTTTTATTGTAATGAAAAAAAAGGCACCACCAGACCGAGGGTGTCAAAGGTTCCCCTGTTAATGGTTTATTTTCTACGTTATATGGATCATATCCGGTAGAGTGTTTGTGTGTGGTGTGATGATTAAAATTAGCGCAACTTTAAAGCGTAAAGGTCGTGCTTACTTTCACTGCACAGTCACCCCATCATCATCATCATCATTATTATTATTATCATCATTATCATCGTGATCGTCACCGTGATTATTCGCTTAAATCGAATGCAACCCTTTTCGCAACAACCTGACACTATGTTATGAAATAGGACAAAAAACTGACTCGACAGACACACTCGGGTTTAGCTTTCAAATGTGGTGCATTGTAAAATAAAATTTAAAAAAGCACACATTAAATGGTGACCATTTTAATTGCTATGCAAAAACGGGAAATCTACATTAAATTATGGTTCCCTTCTGTAAGCAAGAATTAAACAAAAAGGAACACAAAACAAAACACTAGAGAGACCAGTCGATGGTGAGTAATCGCCAGCAGAAAGTATTTCTGTCACTTGCTTTGTGTTTTTGGTTCCTTATCTCTGTCCCTCCCAAGTATATTGCACACCCAACAACAATAAGAGCAAAACAAAAAAACGCACACACAAGCGTCGTGAAAGTGAGTGGAACCGCTTCGTAAGCCATCAGTCACCGGTTACTACTGTCGGTCGGATGCTCAAAACGGCATGGGGAACGAATTTAATCATTCCTTACTTTACAGACCGGCTAAAGTTAAACGTTTGTTTACCCGGCCTTCCCAAGACACCCCCGGTCGGGGTGACCTGCCTGTGCCCGTCATAATGCAGATCGTAATGGAGAAGTAACCCCTGGCTGTGTTGTTTTTCTGCTTTATTGCAAACTTTGCTCCCTGGCCCTGGCAGCCCTATCCTCACGGCCCATTCCGAGCCGGAAAAAGGGCACCCTTTTAGAATCATCATTGTGCGTATCTCACACCTCGTTCCGTTCGGTGACTTTTACTTTTACGTCCGACCTAACCGTACGTCAGTGGCGCGACAAGAACGGAACCATTCCTGAAGGAAATGTGTGTTTTTTTCTTTTGTAAAAAAAAACGCATGTTGTTTTTTTTGCATACACATAATTATTATACACACATTGCTGGTTGCGCAGCGCGCCCATATGCTGTGGGGTGTCTTTTTCACCATCATCCTCTAAGCGACCATGTTGATCATTAATTTCTGTGTCCGAACAGTGAAAGCAACCAGTCCAAGGAGGAAGGAGGAGGGGGGGGACTCGAAGTGGAAAAAGGTAATTATAACCAATTAAACTCTTGTTTGCAATTTTGTGTATCAATGTAGGCAGCAAACATACATCGGCAACGGTGAAATAATAGTTGCACAGAATATGAGCTTTCAGGGGTGCAACCTTTGCGGCCTTTCAGAAGGACAATCTGTGTTGTGGGGAGATAAAGTTTTTTTTAAATGATTTTTTGTTGAACCATCTCAAAGGTGCGAATGCGTTGAAAATTATGTGCACATTGTGTATTTAAAAAAAAACCCCATAGGAAAAACAAACCTTGTGACATACTGTGACGTATTGTTGTTGCGTTGCACTACACCGTTGCATAAATAAAACAAACTGTTCGCAATAATGAACACTTTTGTTTGTTCCCCTTTTTATTTCCACTTTTTGAGCCACCTTACATTTTATGCTCAATGTTGCCGGAGGCGCCCGTTACTGTTTTTACGTTAACTTGCTTTTATTTTATTCCCGCTGCCGGTGTACATTTGCTTCCTTGCATTGCTGTCGCTTGCGGGCGACATTACTCTTTTGATGCGTTGATGCGACCAACAGCACAAGACCAGAAGTCATCTGCTTTGTTTGAAAACGGCGGGTTTCTTTCCACAACCGTAGAATACCACAGTTGGAGCATTTTCTATTCACCCTGCTGCTGCGTTTCGTTCGCTAATGAGTGAAAAAAGGGAAAATTCCATCCATCCAAGGCATGGAAAATAAGGAAAAACGAAAAAAATAAAACATTCCACCATCGCTACATTGTTGTACGGATCGGCATCCTGCGCAGCGAAATAATCGGCAGTAATTAATTTTATTTCCTGCCCTGTGCTTTGTAGCGCAACACAGTGACAAGTGCAATGCGCCCAATGTGACAATTATATTATGGAGTTAATTGGAATCCCCAAGGAGAGGCAAACAACAATTGGAGCACACACTGATGGCGAATAAGTTGTGTGAAAATTCATCAAATGTTTGAATATGCACCTTTGTTTTTTTGCAAAATTTTATATGCATTATGCTTAATGAGTGTAAAGGCGCGATATAGATGGAACATCGGTCAACGCAGACAGTTTGCACCCTTGTAGCGTTTGTGTCACATGGGACCACAGTGACGTGATGGATGAGCTGGCAGTTAAATGGAGTATATGAAATGCAGAAGAAAGAAAAAAACGCGGAACAGAAGGAAAACATTTCCCTCCGCTCTGCCGGGCATGCCGCCACGGGTACCAAGGCGCGGGACACGGCAACATAATGAGGATAATGATAATGAGTCGCGCGTACCTACTGCCCCACACACCGGTGAATATGCGCTCACGGGAGGCGAGAGAGAGAGAGAAAGAGAGAGAGAGAGAAACATGCTGCTAGTGAGGTGAAGCATCACACCAACCACCCCCTGGGGGCCCTCGTGGGGTAAAGGAATGCATAACGTGCAACGCGTCAAGCCCTTCAAGGTGTTGCAAGCTTATGATACATTGTAATGGGTCTCGTTTTTTGCCTTCTTAGCAGTGTGTGTGTTCTTTTTGTGTTCATTACTGTTGTAACGCACATTTCTTGTCGATTGTGCCGGCGGCTAAATGAAACATAATTCTAGGTGAAAGCACCTCACACATGTGTAAAACTGAGCGAGAAAAAAAACACTCGAAGAAGCGAATAAAAAAAACACACAGGAGCAAACATCCTCGCCACTCTCGAACAGTCGGGTCGAGTTTGATTGCTTTGCGCAATTAACGTGCAAAGTAAACAATTTTCCACTGTTTTCACCCCTCGCGCGCGCGCTCGCTCGCACCTCCTGCTTACCTTCCTTCCCCATGTCATCCCCTAGCGTTGGCGTTGATAAATGGTTCAATAATTAATTTTTATTTAAATACAACCCGGCCAACACTGCCACCCCTTGCCGCCCCTTGCCATCCCCTTTTTGGGGCAGCTCATAATCGGGTCTGACATCGGGGTGTAAAGGCAATTGAGGACTATGATTAATGAAGAAGTTGATTCGCCCCTGGTATCAAAGATGCTGCCTTTTGTATCGTCTTTTTCTCTTCTGCTTGCGCTCAATCGATCAAAAATTACTTTCCCGGAAGTGGTCGGGAAAGCGACCACGACGAAGACGATGCTGGTGTGGTGGCACAGGAAGGAACTGCAACTCATTCTTCCCTGGTGGCTATTTTGACAGTTCATTACCCAGCTGGCGGGTGAAGCAAAAGAAGGAGGGGGGGGAGGAGTGAGGGAACTGGGTGTTTCCTACTTCTTGGTTGCCACCCTTGGTGAAGCTTTTGTTTTTGTTTTTGTTCGCCCTGTACTGGGAAAATCTTAGCACATACCGACCGTGTCTGTGAGTTTTCTCCCGGCAAAGCAAGGCTGGACGAATGCTTCTGACGGAGCGGCCAATAATTAACCGAAAGCCCATAGTAGCACCGCTGCTGTACGCTTCCAGCAAAACGACGAGGGTAGTTGCTGGTGTTTGGTGTTAGTGCTGGTAATTATAATATACTGCAATAAAATATGCGCCCAGCCGCACAAATACAGACGCGGGCTCGATTTGAGGTACGCGTTTGCTGGTACTTGTGCCACCATACAAAGCGCTACAAAAACAATGCCTCCCGACGGCGTGTGCGCAAGATAGAGCTGTTGATTGAAGTGATATAACTAGCAAACCATCACCGGCACTACTCGACTATGTTGTGCGCTCGGTAGGGGTATGTTTTCCGCCCACCGGTAAGGAAACTACCGACCGGCTTGCGAGTGGGAAGCAGGAAATTCGCCCGCGCCCTTCCCCGGTCTCCTTCGCCACCGCCCTTTTAAAACCGATCTAATGAGCCCTCTCCAGTCGTTCGGCGGCGGCGACGGCGGCGAGTTCGGATCAGCTTATTAAGATTCATTAGCACTTGGTAAACAGTTCGGTTCGTTGAGAGTTGGGTGGAGGTGTGACGGTGGTGCAACAAGGGGAGATGGTGGAGAAACAACATGCGGCATGCATGGGTGGGAAGAAACTGTCGCCGTTGCGATTCGCCTGCGTTGTGATGTTGATACTGCCGCTGTTGTTGTTGTTGTTGTTGCCATTCCCAAAGCCCCCTTTCGGATTTTGCAATTCTAGTCAATGCAAATCAATTGCGGTGGATAAGAAAAACATATTGATTAGCCAAACTTCAGCGCACACTGTTCGTCAATAGCCTTTCGGGTTTTGTGTTCTGACCATGAGGAGATATTAGTAATGATTGTAATCGAGTAGCGCTTTCTAAAATGCGACGTTAAAATGATGGCTAATTATACACTGACTTCGCAAAGACTGGAGACCGAAGACAGGTCAAGTCGTTAACAAATTGATTTTAATTATTATAGCTTATTATTATAGCTTAAAACGTACGTGTATTATATTAAAACTGGACATGTTGTCCTCGTCTGCTGGTCGACTTTCAAATGTTATATCCAATATAAACCTTGCATGTGATCGCGTTTCCTTTCCTTTTCTTTCGATTTTCTCCACATTTTATAGAACAATTCACTCCGGGTCGAGTGTATAACAATAACACGTAAAATAAACATCTCGTACCCGGATTATGGTCCTGAGCTGATGCAGACCGTGTCCATTTAAATTTAGTACCCGGCCAAAGTTCCAGAGTTTATTGCGCGTTCGGTAAATAATGCATGACCCAATCTAATGCTTTACACAACTGCATACGCGTCGGGGTGACGTCCTATAGGTGTTAAAATATTTAACGTGTCAATACACGTCATAATACTTACCACGGTCGCGTAATGAACGCTGCCAAATGCAGCGTTCCATCCATTCTGATGCGAGAATCTATTTGCTTCCACACCGCGCGATGGTAATGGTGGTGCGCCCGGGTCATGAAGCCGGTCCATTTAGTGTCACCGTAAATGTTGACGAGGATGAGATTATCGGGTGGGGAAGAATAAGAAGAAGGTTTGTGTGTGTGTGTGTGCGACATTAGGTAGTCCATCCCGACCTCCCTTCCCTACCGAAGGCTAAAGAGCAAACCCATTTAACATCAAACTGACTGGCATGGCATGGAGAGGGCATGTTAACGCCAAAAAGGCGTTTGATGGGCGTGATGTGGCACCACGATGTGATGGCCACGATTTATGTTATCGCTCATTCGGACAGCATAACCACATCACCACGGCACTACGTTTCGAATGCTGCAGGACTGCAGGAAACCGTACGACACAGGGATGTAAAATGTACAATCGTCATAAGGGATATGGGGTTTTTTAGATCTCAGAACGGACAAGGGACAACAAGAATTGGGAGGAAGAGAGAGAGAGAGAGAGTGGGTGTGTGTGTGTATTAAAATGTCCTTTCGCAAGTGCACCCTTCCTTCCAAGGATCTCCACTCCCCAAAAAGGAGGCATCCCATCGAAGTCGGGAGAGATGGAAGCTATTAAGATGATGCTTTCTTTTCACTGCGTTTGATACTGCGTTGAAACAATAAAAGATTTATATGACTTCATCTGAGGTTCGGGCACCATAACAACAAAAAACCTTCGAAATAGCAAACAAACAAAAAAAAAAGCGCACACCAGTAAGATCATCAAACGCTGCTGCCGAAAAGCGACCATTCCCGCAGTAATGCTTTACACGCTGCCCAAATCTACCCAAATAGGCATATGGGCGAGTGATTTTGACGGCTTTTTGTCGTTGGGTATGTTTTATGGTGTTTTTTGTTTTATTTTCTTTTTTTTCCTACCTCTCTCTCTCTCTCTCCTTAAAGGATCCTTCCATCAGTAGCTGTGGGAATTATCGATGGTGATGGTCGGAATCGGTGGAAAAACCTATTTTGTTGATATAGTCCCTTTCCACGCGTTGCGTGGCATTCCTAAAGCTGCTTTTTTTTTGCATGTATTTTGCTGTACCAAAAAGATATCCTTTTGGAGATGATTCTTTGCCTCCGCACGTCCACACGCCAAATCCAATCTTTGCTAGACAGCCAAAACACTCCGTCCGGCACGATGGGGAAAATGTCATAAATTGTGGAAAAGATCGCGAGTTCGCTCGAAATTCGCTCGGAATCGTCTTTTTTTTTACGGTGAAGTCCCTGCTTGCAAGTTGTATGGAGAAGATTTGGGTCGTTGGCTCGACGAGGTGCTCTATCACACTGATGAGAAAAAGTTTATTGAATTGTGTGATATATTGAGCGACCACCTCACCCACACACCCTCTCCTACTTCGTGCCTTCGGTTTTTGTTTGTTTCCATCGTTTTAAGATCGTTTCACTTTAATGTCTGGCTGCCTTCAGTAGTTTGACCCTACTGCCGCTCCCCATCGTCAATGGATCCAGAACGGTTTTGGTTTGCTGTTACCCTTCGTACGGTTGCTGCCATTCATCACCGGAGGATTCCGAGCGTATGTGGCGCCCGGGCACAACGGAAAGGTTTCGATTGTTTTGTGCGTGCGGACGTGCGCACGTGCTCCACGTGTACGTAGCCCACACGCGTTAGCTGCTCCTTCGCTCCTTGACGCGCTGAACTCCCGGGAGTGTGCCGGGGAGAAAACAGATAGACAGATGGTAACGGGCCAGCTATATCACACACACACACCAACAGCCGTGTGCTGCTCCAGTTTTTTTTGTTGGAAATCTTTCGGGAACAAATGTTCTGGCTAGCGGGACATAAACGCTTGGATTAAAATATTAAAACGGCTCAAGTGGGCTTTGCCATCTATCTTGTTTAAGGTTCGCACACTTCCACTTCCACCGTCCTTTGGGGATGAGATTGTCTATTGGGTTGCTCTTTTTCGGGGAGGTTCCAGTTATGTTAACAGTCAGTTTGTCTTGTCAGTTGATAACNATGGAGAAGATTTGGGTCGTTGGCTCGACGAGGTGCTCTATCACACTGATGAGAAAAAGTTTATTGAATTGTGTGATATATTGAGCGACCACCTCACCCACACACCCTCTCCTACTTCGTGCCTTCGGTTTTTGTTTGTTTCCATCGTTTTAAGATCGTTTCACTTTAATGTCTGGCTGCCTTCAGTAGTTTGACCCTACTGCCGCTCCCCATCGTCAATGGATCCAGAACGGTTTTGGTTTGCTGTTACCCTTCGTACGGTTGCTGCCATTCATCACCGGAGGATTCCGAGCGTATGTGGCGCCCGGGCACAACGGAAAGGTTTCGATTGTTTTGTGCGTGCGGACGTGCGCACGTGCTCCACGTGTACGTAGCCCACACGCGTTAGCTGCTCCTTCGCTCCTTGACGCGCTGAATCCCCGGGAGTGTGCCGGGGAGAAAACAGATAGACAGATGGTAACGGGCCAGCTATATCACGCACACACACACCAACAGCCCACGTGCGCTGCTCCAGTTTTTTTTGTTGGAAATCTTTCGGGAACAAATGTTTTGGCTAGCGGGACATAAACGTTTGGATTAAAATATTAAAACGGCTCAAGTGGGCTTTGCCATCTATCTTGTTTAAGGTTCGCACACTTCCACTTCCACCGTCCTTTGGGGATGAGATTGTCTATTGGGTTGCTCTTTTTCGGGGAGGTTCCAGTTATGTTAACAGTCAGTTTGTCTTGTCAGTTGATAACTGATGGCCACGAGCTGGAATTTCGATGTGGTTAATTGAGGGCGAAAGCATATTGATTTGATTTATTTGCTATTTGTTGGTGGTATTTGTATCTCGTTTTGTTTCTACTCGAGAAGTGTCTATATGCGAATACTTTATGGTAAAAGTAATAGTTGTGCTTAGTAAGTTTTTTGAGAAGAATGATGCTTATGAATCCTTAGTGTGAAGTCAAGAAAGAGTAAGTCGACTCTGAAGATATTCAATCATATATGAAGACCTTAAAAGAGTCTTTGGAGATTCGTGAATCTTCAGAGTTCGAAGAATCTTAGGACGTTCGGGAATCGTTAGATTACTATGAATCCTTGGAGATGCATTGAATAATAGAATTGAATACTTCAAGAATTATCAAAGTTTATATCAGGGACTTTCAGATACATGAATCTAAGTTTGGTTCACTCAAATTAGTATCGATATTAGTAACAAAAGCTAGTTTAACTTTGTTGAATCATTCCTCAAACTTTTCCAATCCTGTAAATTCTTAATAGAGCCTTCATCTGTAAGCATAATCTCTACACCGGCAAATGTTTGCTAACCTCCTTCCGAAACTTCATGCAACCAGCCGTTGACAAACAACAGTTATGTGAACTATGGCAGGTTGTTTTTTGCTTCTTGCGTCCCTGCTGTTGAACCAAACACCGCTCCGCAAGAACCTAACATGGCCCAACAGTGACCCCGAGTGTCAAGACAACCGGCACTAGTTACCCCTGTCAAACAACAACAACAGCAGCGAACGCGGCTTGATGTGGGCCACCCCCGGGAGCGAGTAATAAACACACGTTTTAGGAGAATATTGAGGGATTGTTGTTGTGTTTTCCTTTTGCTATTCCTTCCAATCACACCTTCGAAACTGTTCGCAGGATTCTCACCCAAGTATATTACGTCTTGCAATGGTGGTGGTATATGTGCTTTTTTTTTGCTGTCGTTTTTGTTTGTTTGGTTCTTTTTTATGATTCATCTGCCTTGCCTAGTGCCGAAGGAGGATCTCTCGTTGTTTAGCTATGTTTTATGCAATCCTCCAGCGAGACGTCGAACTGGTGGTTTGACCAAGCGAAATAACAAAAAAAAAACACACACAACGCGCAAATGATATACATTATGAGCGAAGCATATATATCTACAATAAAAAGGCATAAATCAATCCTCCTTGTTGCTCGGAACACCGTCTGTTCTGCGGGTTTTGTGCTGCGCATGGGAGGTGTGTGTTGGGTGTTAGAATCTTTTACGCTAGGAACATTTTTCATACGCTTCCAAAAACCTCCTGTGGGTATCGTCGGGGGATCATCAGCGAAGAGGGTAAGGTGGTCTCGAGAGAAACAGGATGGTTTGGGATTTCGTGCAAATTCTGACGGGCTGAGCTGTATGTGTGTGTATTTGTGTGTGAAGCAAGTCTCTTGTGCGCAGACAGTAGTTCTTCTTCATGCTCCTGGTTCTTTTGAATCTCGCAGAAGGAGCTTGCAAAAATGAAGATCCTTCAAATGGGATACACGCGCGAAAAATGGAACACCCACACCCAGCATTTGGGAGGTTTTTTGGGGTAGCGGTGATGGCTACTCGTGCACCATTTGCCTTCGGACAAGGAACCAGTCCTAGACTCGGGCATGGTGTGTGCAGCACCGTCTGGAGCTGGCAGTTTCGCTACGGTCGCACGTGTTTGTGTGTATTCGGTGGTACATGTGTTAAAATATATTGCAAAGCGAACGAGCGAACAGCAGCTCTCGACCACGGCCAAAACACGGGGATGCTACTTGCGAACGAACCGCCGGGAGTAGTAGCGTTCACACATGCAACAGTATAAATTATCTCATAATTTTCCAACGAACACATTCCATGCCAACCACACACAGGCCACACAGGCCCGTAGAACAACTGGGAAAAGCATGGCGAGCAAGCAGCAGCAGGCAAAGAATTTTTTGAAGATTCACTAGAGAATAGTTTCCGATCCTGTGTGTGTGTGTGTGTGTGTGTGTGTGTGTGTGTGCTTTGGCAGACATGGAGCAGATCCGAGAGCTTCAGCAACCTTGTGGCACTGGTGGTTCGTGCATATTTTCGGGCTTCGTTGTTTCGTTCACTTTCATTTCAAAGTCCGTGCTGTGGCTACAGGTTTGCGCACTAAAGGGACATACTGTATGAGCATGTTTTTTATCCTTTTTTTTCTTATTTAAATTATGTTAACTTTAAGAAAGAAAGGGCATTGCATTGTATTGTCTGTAAAAGATTCTATAATGAAAATGTGGAATTGAGTTGAGAAAGTGTTTCTACCTAAAACCGAACATTGTAATGGAATTCGCTTCCGTTCGAAGAAAAATCACAAGACATTGGATTTGGGTGCCAACGGTTTTCTCCCATTGCGAGTCGGTTATTACACTCTCTTATCGAACCGTGCCATACACGGACACATCGAACGTCTTCGAATACTCCCCCCCCCCCCTTTGGGAAGGAGCGAACCAATTCCGTCGGCCAAATGCCGCCGTTGTCTGTGTCCATCATGTAGCATGTTTCGCATTTCCAGCTTCACTCTTCGCTTGCCTGTACTGGCGTGGCGAGAAATAGTCTCTGCGCACAACCCGACCCAACCTCTCGGGGTGGCTCGATACCGTCCATACCGTTTGCTGTCGCGCATTCCCTCTATTAAGACCGACCGGCTGTTCATCATCGATTTTGACAATCATTATTTGTTTTCGTCGCTCGCACTCTTCCGGGCTGTGCGCTCACCCTTTTCGGTGCGGTGACGACCAGAGTTCCTGCTCCAGCGAGATGGTAGCATAAATTGGCCGCCTCGATACGTGGCTGGGAAGGCATGCGAAGGCAGAAGATTGCCGTATGGTTTTCGAGCTGTCTTTTCTTGGGAATCGTTCAACGATGCCACGCCAACAAGACGAGCTTGTGCCTGCACCGTATGTATGTGTAAGACAATTTTTGGAGGGCGAAACGCTGTAAGATCCCTAGCATGGAAGAAAGGCAGAAAGGCCTTTCATGGTGTGGCACCCACACCCCGCGTGTGTGTGTGTGTGGTTGAGCACAAAAGGGGGTGTTGAACACATTCGCGAACATATCGTGCACCACGGTTATGCTTTCTACGGAGAAACACAACGGGCCAGAAGTGGGAAAAGCTTAACAAATATTATTTTTATGATAATGAAACATTTGTCATAAATATGTTTCGCCTCACTGTAAACAGGGGCCCCAAGGGGACTGGGGGCGTTGATAAAGACACGGTGGTTAGAAGGAAGATCAGCACAATAGTGTGGCACTAGGGGGTACCATTTCATCTTGGCCGGGTGGCAAAAAAAAATGGACGGACGCTTTGTTACATGTGACGCTATATGACCGGGAGTAGAAAAGATATGTTGCTTTGTGTTGTGCCTTCCTCCAGGGCCTCACACTCTGTCCGTCCGAAAGCACACGCTTCGTACGCAGCGCCGTATCAATGCACGTGGTGCTTCTTCAATTCGCCTTTGTTGATAAAGATGTGTGTCCTCCGCGTGTATTGGACCGTGTTCTGCACGAGATTGTGTTCAAGGATGGGTTGAAGTTCCAGCAGTTCCAGCAGCACCCAGCGGAGGCATCTTCATTTTCAGCGAAGGGCACAGCTCGATCGGGGAAAATTCGCGCTCACTGTGTGTATCGCGCTTTGAATGTGGCGCGTTAACTCGCCTCCGAAGGCAAGATGGAGGCGTGCAACCGACAATGACAGCCTATGGATCATTTGTTGGAATTAAGGCCTTTCCATGCGCCATTATGGCGCGGTAAGTAAGTTTGCCTTCCGCTTAGCAATTTGTCAGTGGTTTGGATAGAAAATGGGATAGCAAAAAAAAACAACACATCTTGCCCTTTTACTTTACAGGGTTTACGATTTTACCCTGCGTTGTTGGAGCTCATTCGTGAATCGATTCAAACAGAAATGGTAGAGACACAGATTAACCCTGAAACTCTCGCAGTATGTAGAATCTGTTCAAATAGAAGCTGACTCTATTCCCGCAATGCTGACTGTCAGTTTACCGACGCTTCGTGGTAAGCGTTTCGGCAATGGGCAAGCGTATGTGTAATGGCCGACGGCTGAATTTGAAATTACCGGTAAAGAAAATAAATTCAAATCAAAATTACAGATTTTGTAATTTTTTCTCATTTTCATGTAAAAACTGTATTAATATATACCGTATAAATACTAAAACTTAATTTAGATTGATTTCCGTGTAAATACATTTCACTGTTAGGTGTGCACGATAATTTTTAATTCCCGCATCTTTCGTTGCGGTTACGTTATGCCGTTCAGGAACTCTCTGAATCATTTTGAAGGAATAGTTGAATTCCTTGACTTCCTTGGCATCCGTAGAAATGCCCACGCGTACGCCGTGTTGTTGGGCGAATTAAAAATTATCGTGCACACCTAACAGTGAAATGTATTTACACGGAAATCAATCTAAATTAAGTTTTAGTATTTATACGGTATATATTAATACAGTTTTTACATGAAAACGAGAAAAAATTACAAAATCTGTAATTTTGATTTGAATTTATTTTCTTTACCGGTAATTTCAAATTCAGCCGTCGGCCATTACACATACGCTTGCCCATTGCCGAAACGCTTACCACGAAGCGTCGGTAAACTGACAGTCAGCATTGCGGGAATAGAGTCAGCTTCTATTTGAACAGATTCTACATACTGCGAGAGTTTCAGGGTTAATCTGTGTCTCTACCATTTCTGTTTGAATCGATTCACGAATAAGCTCCAACAACGCAGGGTAAAATCGTAAACCCTGTAA